>JABMCL010000004.1:1382500-1620000 GCA_018857735.1 Alviniconcha marisindica
GCTACTCAGTGACCTGACTGTCCTAGAGACTAGACTACTCAAACCTATGTCCCTAGAGACTAGACTATTCAGTGACCGGACTGTCCATAGAGACTAGACTACTCAGTGTCCTGACTGTCCATAGAGACTGGACTACTCAGTGACCTGACTGTCCATAGAGACTAGACTACTCAGTGACCTGACTGTCCATAGAGACTAGACTACTCAGTGACCTGACTGTCCTAGAGACTAGACTATCAGTGACCGGCCTGTTCCCCCCCTTAGAGACTAGACTACTCAGTGCCTGACTGTCCATAGAGACTGGGGCTACTCAGTGACCTGACTGTCCATAGAGACTAGACTACTCAGTGACCTGACCCCGTTCCCCCCCTTAGAGACTAGACTACTCAGTGACCTGACTGTCCGTAGAGACTAGACTACTCAGTGACCTGACTGTCCTAGAGACTAGACTATTTAGTGACCGGGCTGTCCATAGAGACTAGACTACTCAGTGTCCTGACTGTCCATAGAGACTGGACTACTCAGTGACCTGACTGTCCATAGAGACTAGACTACTCAGTGACCTGACTGTCCATAGAGACTAGACTACTCAGTGACCTGACTGTCCATAGAGACTAGACTACTCAGTGACCTGACTGTCCGTGCTATCCCCACCTTCAGTGGTGAGAGACTAGACTACTCAGTGACCTGACTGTCCATAGAGACTAGACTACTCAGTGACCTGACTGTCCATAGAGACTAGACTACTCAGTGACCTGACTGTCCATAGAGACTAGGCTACTCAGTGACCTGACTGTCCTAGAGACTAGGCTACTCAGTGTGCTGTCCTAGAGACTAGACTACTCAGTACCTGCTGTCCTAGAGACTAGACTACTAGTGCCTGACTGTCCATAGAGACTAGACTACTCAGTGACCTGACTGTCCATAGAGACTAGACTACTCAGTGACCCGACTGTCCATAGAGACTAGACTACTAGTGACCTGACTGTCCTAGAGACTAGACTACTAGTGCCTGACTGTCCATAGAGACTAGACTACTAGTGACCTGACTGTCCGTAGAGACTAGACTACTCAGTGACCTGACTGTTCATAGAGACTAGACTACTCAGTAACCTGACTGTCCATAGAGACTAGACTACTCAGTGACCTGACTGTCCATGCTATCCCCACCTTCAGTGGTGAGAGACTAGACTACTCAGTGACCTGACTGTCCGTAGAGACTAGACTACTCCCCACCTTCAGTGTTGGCGCTGTGTGCTGTGAGAGACTAGACTACTTAGTGTCCTGACTGTCCATGCTATCCCCACCTTCAGTGTTGGTGCTGTGAGAGACTAGACTACTTAGTGACGTGACTGTCCATGCCATCCCCACCTTCACTGTTGGCGCTGTGTTGTGAGAGACTAGACTACTTAGTGTCCTGACTGTCCATGCCATCCCCACCTTCAGTGTTGGCGCTGTGAGAGACTAGACTACTTAGTGACCTGACTGTCCATGCCATCCCCACCTTCAGTGTTGGCACTGTGTGTTGTGAGAGACTAGACTACTCAGTGACCAGACTGTCCAGATTAGTTAGTTCTTGATGAACTAGACGTCCTGCCAACCGCATAGGGTCACTCCAAGACGAACACACATTCACAATATTCTTTTGCACCAGTTGGATGGAGAGAAAAACGGAGTATTTGGGGGTGGGGGGGGCGGGGTGGTTATGGATCAAAATACAGCTGTAAGGATTGTGGAGATGTAGACACGACGAACAGAGCAAAAAGGGACGGGCAAGGTCGGTTGGTATTAAAGATATAGAACGAGGTCGGTATCGTAACGTCCCCATTCATATGAAGGTGAGCCTACGGGGGGGGGTCATTGTCCAAGTACAATCCCAGAAAGGATGACACGCGATGAACAGGTACTTGTCGCGTTGAAGATGTAGCCAAGAAATCGGCGTACCGCATGATTACGTCGCCATGAGTTTGCACGGTCTTTGAGGTGGCCAAGAAGTAACTGATCAAACAGTTGCCGAAATCAGCGTACCGCCTGCATACATCGTGACTTTGCATGATCTTGGGGCCGGTTGCCAAGAAGTAAATGATGAAACACTTGCTCCAGTGTTAATATTTAACCAACGTACCGCCTGCATACAGAATCGTGACTTTGCATGTTGTTGAGTTTGCCGAGAAGTAACTGATGAAACACTTGCTCCAGCATTAATATTTAACCAACGTACCGCGTGCTTATAACGTCGTGACTTTGCATGTTGTTGAGGTTGCCGAGAAGTAACTGATTAAACACTTTCTCCAGCGTTAATATTTAACCAACGTACCGCGTGCATATAACGTCGTGACTTTGCATGTTGTTGAGGCTGCCAAGAAGTAACTGATTAAACACTTTCTCCAGTGTTAATATTTAACCAACGTACCGCGTGCATATAACGTCGTGACTTTGCATGTTGTTGAGGCTGCCGAGAAGTAACTGATTAAACACTTACTCCTGTGTTAATATGCAACCCTTGCCCCAGTGACACGAAATCGGCATGCCTCATGTCTCATCACCATGCAAAGAGCTCGGAACAGGTTTCTATTCAGGCTCACGACTTCAGTCGGTCTGTCTGCCCGTGTCGTGAATATATATATATAGAGAGTAGAGAGAGAGAGAGAGAGAGAGAGAGAGAGAGAGAGAGAGCCACGCGCTAAGCTAGGACTGTGTCAGAGAGGCCCGTGTGACTGGCAGTTGAACGTTTGCTACTATAAATTGCCAGCAGTTCTGTCGGCAGTGACAGGGTTCAGGAGCTGCGTGAAAGTCGAGGAGGCGTCCTGGGCTTTCCGTCCTAATGAGCCTTACGGTTTCTGTGGACGTAAAGCAACATTGAACCGTGCTTCGGCACTGGTCACAATTTGTCCCTAATATGTCAACCGACATCCGAGGACATGAAGCTCGACTTCATCATCGGCAGTGAATTCAGAGTTCAGGATCTGTGTGAACAGGGAGGTGGGCCTGGGCTCTCTCACTCCCTATCCCATTTCCCCCCGTCCCTGATAGACCACACGGTTTCTGTGGACAGTAAAGCGCCATGAAAGAAGAAGACTGACAACAGAGCTCAGGAGCTGTGTGAACAGGGAGGTGGGCCTTGGCTCTCGTTCCCTATCCCCATTCTTTCCCCCCCCCGTCCCTGATAGACCACACGGTTTCTGTGGACGTCAAGCACCCTGAAAGAAGAAGTGGGCAGTGCAGTGAAAGGGTGACGAAGAGACGGAACGGGTAGCGTCGTGGGAGCCGCAGAGAGGGCGAGAAAGCGAAGGATAAAAGTTGTTAGTCAAAGTAATGCGCGGGCGACAGGCAGAAGCAAAAAAACCTTCACAACACTTGCTCCCAGAACATGCTCCCAGGGCTTGAAAAGAAAAAGCGGATGCGTGTGCAGACAAAGAAAACAACAGCACCTTGAACTGAATAAAAACAAACACACAAAAATTAAGATACAGTTAACCCCCACTGACATCGTATTAACATTATTTGTGTAAAATGCACCTACTGGCATCGTGGAGGACCCCCCCCCCCCCCCCCCCCCCCCCCCCCCCACCCCCCCAGCTTTTCCGTATAAACATGATTTGTAAGTAAAATGCACCACTGACGTCGTGGAGACCCCCCCCCCCCCCCCCCAACCTCCCTCACCCAGCTTTTCCGTATAAACATGATTTGTGTAAAATGCACCCACTGACGTCGAGGAGACCCCCCCCCCCCCCCCCCCCCCCCCCCCCCCCCGCCACGGCCCCCTTTTCCGTATAAACTTTTGTTTAAAATGCACCTTGTCAGTCCCGGTAAACGATGAAGACGGGCTTCTGTTGCCAACATTTCTTGTTCAGATGACGCAACTGGCTAAGTGCTGTGCGTAAGTTGACGTAAAACTGCCAGTGGCTCTGTGTGTCATTATGATTCATCACGAGGCTGTTAGCGACCAAATAATTTATTTGCTACCCGTGGTCGGATAAAAAAAATGGTTTTTTTTTTAACGCGTGTATGTGAGAGTGTGTGTGCGTGTGCGTGCGTGCGTGCGTGCGTGCGTGTGTGTGAGAGAGAGAGAGCGTGTGTGTGTGTGTGTGTGTGAGAGAGAGAGAGAGAGAGAGAGAGAGAGAGAGAGCGTGTGTGTGTGCGTGCTTTGTGTGTGTGTTGGGGGGGGGGGGGGGGGAGAGAGAGAGACAGCGGGTGCGTGCGTGCATGAGTGAATGAGTGAGTGAGTGTGTGTGTGTGTGTGTGTGGCAGGCAGAGTAATTAAGTTCCCCTTTTCTGGAGAATGCAGAGAGCTTTCAGTATCCAAAGGTCCCTGTAAATCCGCGTGGAGCAGATCGGTGTACAGCTTCGACTGCTGCCAAGAAGTAAGCGATGAAACACTTGTCGCCCAAACTTCTCTTGTGCCGCGCTGTGTGCAGAACTGTGAGCCAGATTTGTACTCTTGTCTCGATGACGCATTCCCACCTGGGGATATGGAAATAACTGAATATGTCGTTCATTCAGAGGTGACCCTATGCGGTTCACGGGACATTGAGATTCAAGTAGCTTTCAGACTTCTACTTTCCCAAATGATTCACCTGAGTCTTTCCCAATCACCAATAAACCTCTTTTTAAATATTTTTTATTTGGAATAATTTTAGGAACGAAAAACAACGGGGGGGGGGGGGGGGGGGGGGGGGGGGGGGGTGTTATGTGTCATGAAAAGTGAATCCGACTCCTACGCATTTGTTTGATGACGTTTGATTTGCTCCAACATGACCCCCGCGGTTAACTGGGCGTTGACTGTCAAGTTTGCCTATAATTATATCTGTCTCAAGGCGTTTGTGACTGACTGACTGACTGAATACCTGGATTAACTACTCCTTGTTGGAGCGCTTCCTCGGCTGTAGCGCTTGTTTATTTAAACCAAAGATTATAAATACATGTATTTATAATCTTTGCTTAAACCTCGATAACGATGATACGCGCAGTCCGTCTCTAATGTCCACTGGCACACAGCCGCTCTATCCTTGCCATCGAATGGCTGAATAAATATTGTCCTTCAATGATATGTGCGGGCCCTGTTCTCTCATATATATAGGAGTGATGGTCACCGGGAGAGTTTTCGCTTAGTGTGCGCTTTCCTGTACGATCGGCTTTTCGTCAGGAGGATGTTGCAGTTTGCGGCATGATCATGTTTGTTGTGACACCGCCGTGAGTAAATGGTTCAAACTTGGCCGTACTTGGAAAGTATATTTTGAGGGGGGAGAGGGGGAGAGAGACAGACAGACAGACAGAGACACAGACAGACAGAGACAGAGAGAGAGAGAAGAGCCTCTAGCGTTTTGTTGACTACGACTCTTTAGTATTGCCTTTGGGTGGGATTGGACTGTTTGATGTGAGGTGTGTGTGTGTGTGTGTGTGTGAGAGAGAGAGAGAGTGTGTGTGTATGTGCGTGTGGTGGGGTGCATTGTGTTATTATATATATATATATATATATATATATTTTGTGGTTTTTGGTGTGTGTGTGTGGTGGTGTGTTGTGGTGTGTGTTGTGTGTGTGTGTACCTGTATATGTGTGTGTGTGTGTGTGTGTGTGTTTACCCTGATGTAGGTTGATGGTATCACCGACGTGACCCGCAGCAGTTTATTTCAGTCAGTCAAGTGGCCAGCCATCAGATGTTTTCTCCGTGTTTTCGTGGGGATTGTTTCATACTCAACTGACCGATCTGCTGCAGATTGACTGATTGTGCTGCTGCATTGAATAGTTACAGATACCTTGCACCCGTTCAAGGCTTTTAGGCCAGACAAGGCTTTTAGGCCAGACAAGGCTTTTAGGCCATTAGGCCAGACAAGGCTTTTAGGCCAGACAAGGCTTTTAGGCTAGACAAGGCTTTTAGGCTAGAGGAGGCTTTTAGGCCAGACAAGGCTTTTAGGCCAGACAAGGCTTTTAGGCTAGAGGAGGCTTTTAGGCCAGACAAAGCTTTTAGGCCAGACAAGGCTTTTAGGCCAGATAAGGCTTTTAGGCCAGACAAGGCTTTTAGGCCAGACAAGGCTTTTAGGCTAGAGGAGGCTTTTAGGCCAGACAAGGCTTTTAGGCCAGACAAGGCTTTTAGGCCAGATAAGGCTTTTAGGCTAGACAAGGCTTTTAGGCTAGATGAGGCTTTTAGGCCAGATAAGGCTTTTAGGCTAGATAAGGCTTTTAGGCCAGACAAGGCTTTTAGGCCAGACAAGGCTTTTAGGCCAGACGAGGCTCCAGACAAGGCTTTTAGGCCAGATAAGGCTTTTAGGCCAGATAAGGCTTTTAGGCCTGACAAGGCTTTTAGGCCAGATAAGGCTTTTAGGCCAGATAAGGCTTTTAGGCTAGCTAAGGCTTTTAGGCCAGACAAGGCTTTTAGGCCAGATAAGGCTTTTAGGCCAGACAAGGCTTTTAGGCCAGACGAGGCTCCAGACAGGGCTTTTAGGCCAGATAAGGCTTTTAGGCCAGACGAGGCTCCAGACAAGGCTTTTAGGCCAGACGAGGCTCCAGACAAGGCTTTTAGGCCAGATAAGGCTTTTAGGCTAGACAAGGCTTTTAGGCCAGACAAGGAGTTTAGGCCAGACAAGGTTTTTAGGCCATAATATGCACGTGGTTGTACCTTTTCATTCCAAGCTCCTCCTATGTAGCGTTTCTAGTACTTTAGGGCCACGCTATCTGTTGTAGCTAAGTTGGCCACTGAGGAATATAATTATGTGATCTCCTGCTTAACTCCAGGTCTGATCAGCTTCGATTTCTGAGAAGGGGCAGGAACAGAGATTAGTCATCAGTGTTGTGGCGTGTCTGTGTTAGTGTGTTGGAGAGAAGACAGGTAAAGGGCTGCACGCACTTCTGTGATCTAAACACTTGGAGAGAAGAAAGGTAAAGGGTTTTACGCAGTTGTGTGGTATAAACACTTGCAGGGTTAATAACCAGTGCCCCCTTGTTTACCCGCCCCGAGTTTGTTGAGATTTGTGTCCAGTTCAGACTTCTTCTTTCCTGGTGCTCTACGTCCTCAGAAACACTAAGGCTTTTTTAGGGAGGGGGGGAGGGGGGGGGTGGGGGGGGGGGAGGGAGAGGTTTTTGAAAGCCCGGTCCACCCCTTTTTCAAAAAAATTCAAAACATCTCGTCTCTGTCTCGCTCTCTCTGTCGGGTCTGTCTGTTTTTTGTCGTCTGTCTCTGTCTGTCTGTCGTCTGTCTGTCTGTCTGCTTTCTGTCTCTCTCCCCTCTTTTCTCTCTCTCTTTTTCCTTTCCTCTTTTCTTTTTCTCTCTCTCTCTCCTCTCCCACACAAACACACCCCCACACACAACACACAAAACACACACAACACACACCCACCACAACACCCCCACAACACACACACACACCCCCCCCCCTTCTTCTTCTTCCTCTTTTCCCCCCCCCCGTCTTTTCTTTCTGGTGCTTTACGCCCACAAAAAACCATATGGTTTTTTCGGGAGGGGGAAAAGGGGAATAGGGAGTGGAAGCCCAGGCCCACCCCCTTTTTTTTTTTTTTTTTTCCACACAGATCCTAAACTCTAGATGAAATTTCCCCCGCATTTGGCGATTACATATAAAAGGCCCATTTGTCATAAAAGAAAAACACCTTTAGTGTCATTTGAAGAAGGTGCGGTGTAGGTTACTGTCAGGGTCAAGCAAAGGGTGGGAGTGGTGGGTATCAGGTGTACTGGTTCCCGATTTTAGGGGTTGGCCGTAATGGTAAACCACCCCCCCACCCCCGCCTCTTTTTCCCCTCCTCTCTCCCCTCCCCTCTCTCTCTCTCTCTCTCTCTCTCTCTCTTCCCCTCTCTTTTCTCTTCTCTCTCTCTCTTTCTCCTCTCTCCCCTCACTACTCACTCCCTCACTCCACCAAAAACACACACACACACCACACCCCCACACCCCCCACACACAACACAACACACACAAAAAACCCACCACACACACACTTTCTTTTCCCCCTTTTTTTTCTTCTGGGGGGGCCCTTTTTTTGGGTTTTTTTATATTTTTTTTATTTTCTTATTCTTTCCGGGGGCCCGTTTTTCCCTTCCCTTTTGGTTTGTTGTTTTTTTTTCTTCCCAGGGATCTGTTTCCTTCCGGTTTTCTATCCGTGTAATTCAGAGAGAATCAAATGGAAACACTTTTTTAAGGGTTGGAGAGAAAGGGACAAGGGGAGAGGGGGGAAATTTTAACTGGATTTTATTGGTTTTGTTTGTTTACGAAAGGGGATGGGGACGAACGAGAGTGGGCGCCCCTAATCCGGCCTCCTGGGTTTTCTTTTGAATGTTTACATGCAACCGTTTCTGAATAGATTTTTAAAAAGATTTTTTATTTATTTATTTTTTAAGGCTTACTCACACAAATCTTCAACATTACACCACCCACCCACCCACCCACCCCCTCCCCCCTCGACAACGAGGGGGTTGGGTGGGGGGATCAGTGGGGGGACAGGGGGGGGGGGGGTCAGTGTGGGGGAGGGGGGGCATGTTAGAACCACCGTCTAATGTTATCTCACGTTTAACTCGATGGGACTCCGTCACTGGAACACAGCGGAGGTGTTTCAATGGCAACGTTGGGCACACTTCTGAAAGACGGAGAGGAGCGCATATGGGCTTTTCTGGGCGCATAGACCTATACCCTGAGCTGGGCTGGGCTGGAGTCCGCGACACGCTGCGATGAGGTGCTTGCCGTGAACCTTACTGCGAAGTAGGCGACACCATGGACCTGCATCAACATTATGTGTGTAAGGTCCATGAGCTACACAACGTGCGCAGCCCGCCTCATCTAAAAGCGAGCCGTGCTGTGCTGTGCCGTTTCTTCGTGTTTGGCGTTGTTCTGTCTCTGTCTGTCTGTCTGTCCCTGTCTTCTCTGTCTGTCTGTCTGTCTCTCTCCTCTCTCTCTTCTCTCTCTCTCTCTCTTTTCTCTCTCTCTCTCTCTCTCCTCTCTCTTTTTTCTCTCTCTCTCCCTCTTCTCTCACACCACACACACACACCACATACACCACCACCACACACACCGCACAACCCACACACACACACACAACACACAACCAACACCACACACACAACGCACACACACGTTCACACAGTGGGGGGGGGGGGGGGAGGGGGGGGGGGGGTTTTTTAGATAAGGTTAAAGCGGGGGGGACGAAGAAAAAAGTGTGAGACAGACAAGGACGTGCGCTCGTTCAGCCACGCGCACAGTGACTATAATATTGGCTTGATTCAATCAGTCGTCTACTGCATGCTCATAGCTTTCGTCGGCAACGCGGGCATTCATTTGTGATTCAACGCGAGCCGATTGTAAACGGAGTTTCAATTGCACCCCGTGCCTCCTGGGTTTTCTTTTGAATGTTTACATGCAACCGTTTCTGAATAGATTTTTAAAAAGATTTTTTTTTTTTTTTTAAGGGTTCTTTTAACCTTTAAATTCTCGGCTCTCTCTTCTCCTCTCTCCTCTTTTCTCTCTCTCCTCCTCTCTCTCTCTCTTCTGTTTTTTCTCCTCTCTCTTCTCCTCTCTCTCTCTCTTTTCTCTCTCCTCTCTCTCTCTCTCTCTCTCTCCTTCTCTCTCCTCTCCCCCCACCCCCCCCCCCCCCTGTAATATATATATATATGTTCAGGCGAAAATGAAGGGGGCCCACATAACAGAGGTCAAAGAGGGCCACTGCTCCAGCACTGCTCATTTGTTGCTCGCTGTTCAGCAGGGCCCCGCAGAGTCGGGTTTCACCTCAAACTTCCTAGCGCTGCTTTACGACATCCTTCTTTCAGGGGCCGGAACGCGATGCTCGGAATATGTTTCGCCTCTGACCTTTGATGTATCTTTCTGTCTCAGCGTGTGATGTGCGACTTCTCAGCTGTCATTTTGTCTTCCCGATGTGGTTACATCATACAGTAGCAATTAAACAGCTGGAAAACACCCCCGCCCTAGCTTCTTTTGTTTTGTTTTGTTTTGTTTCTTTTCCTGTGACGTAATGGGTTAAAGGGGATACCAAGCAAAAAAACACCACACCGAAAAATGTTATCGAATCAATGGACTTAAAAACGAAGAAAAAAAAACACACACCGCACTAAAGCACGCCGCCTCCACAAAAAAAATGCCCCACGCCCCACACACACACCACGCACGCACCAAAACCCCGGCCCCCTTTCCCCGGTGTGGTGTTGTCTCTCTCTCTCTCTCTCGGCTCTCTCTTTTTTTCTTGGCTCTCTCTCTCTCTCTCTCTTCCTCTCTCTCTCTTCTCTCTCCTCTCTCTCTCTCTCTCCCCCCCCCCCCCCCCCCTCTCTTTCCCCTTTTTCCCCCCCCCCCAGTTCTCTCTCTCTCTCTCTCTCTGGTCTCTCTTCTCTCCTTCCCTCTTCTCTCTCTCTCTCTCTCCGTCCTCTCCTCTCTCTCCTTCTCTCTCTCTCTCTCTCTGTGGCCTTTTTCTCTTCTCTTCTCTCTCTCTCTCTCTCTCTCTCTTTCTCCCCCCTCTTTTCTTTTCCCCCCCCCCCCTCCCCCCCCCCCCCCCCCCCCCCCCCCCCCCCCCTTTTTAATTTCAGGCGAAAGTGCCGACGCGGAGGCCCACATGAGACAGAGGTCAAGAGGGCCACTGCTCCAGCACTGCTCATTTGTTGCTCGCTGTTCAGCAGGGCCCCGCAGAGTCGGGTTTCACCTCAAACTTCCTAGCGCTGCTTTACGACATCCTTCTTTCAGGGGCCGGAACGCGATGCTCGGAATATGTTTCGCCTCTGACCTTTGATGTATCTTTCTATCTCAGCGTGTGATGTGCGACTTCTCAGCTGTCATTTTATTGTCTTCCCGCTGTGGTTACATCATACAGTAGCAATTAAACAGCTGGAAAAACCCCACGTCCTAGCTTCTTTCGTTTCGTTTCGTTTCTTATCCCGTGACGTAATGGCTTAAAGGGGATACCAAGCAAAAAAAGCACCACACCGAAAAAGTAGTTATCGATATTAATGGAATTAAAAACGAGAAAGAAGAAATAGCGCACGCACGTACTAAAGGACACGCGCGCGCACTCACACAAACACATGCCGCACGCACGCACGCACACACACACACACACGCAGGCACGCACACTCACGCACGCTCTCTCTCTCCGTGGTGTGTGTGTGTGGTGTGGTGTGTGTCTCTCTCTCTCTCTCTCTCTCTCTCTCTCTCTCTCTCTCTCTCTCTCTCTCTCTCTCTTCTTCTGGTGATGTGTGGTGTGTGTGTGTGTGTGTGTGTCTCTCTCTCTCTCTCTCTCTCTCTCTCTCTCTCTCTCTCTCTCTCTCTCTCTCTCTCTCTCTCTCTCTCCAGCAATTCCGTGGTCACATTCTCTCACACAGAGAGAGAGAGAGAGAGGAAGAAGAAGAAAACAGTTTGGGAGGAGAGAGAGCGAGCACATCTTAATGCTCGAGGACAGTGGCATTAGATCCATTTAATCTGGACCTAACCTTGAGCACCGGAAAAAAGGGGGTGTGTGTGTGGGGGGGGGGGGGGGCGGGGGGGGAGAATGCGGCCAGGGTAACGCAGTATGTACAGCCAGTGTTTGCACAGGACCCGCAGAGAACGGACGGTGCTCTGCCCACGGTACCTGCGCGCCGCCGCGGCCCCTGTGTATTGTGGTGGGTCCCCTGTCTGGGGCCTGGATCACAGTGATAATACGTGATATACGTCTGCCTATTATTCCGTGTCGCCAGCCTGGGTGGCCAACGACGTTATCTGCCTTCCCTGGCTCCATTTTTTTCATAGCCCCCCCCCCCCCCCCCCCCCCCTTTTTTTTTCTTCTCCTTTTTTTTAAAGACTGTGTGTGTGTGTGTGTGTGTGTGTGTGTGTGTGTGAGAGAGAGAGAACTCGAACTCAAAAACTTTATTTTACAAGGATTGTAGTTTAGGTTCAGTCAAAAACCTATTTAACAACTAGTCCTTGCTAAGCTGCTGATGAAGAGAGAGAGAGAGACGAACTCATGACATTATATATAGGATCCAGAACTGAATCACGATAAAGCGTCCGTCTGGCTCATTCGCTCAGTTTAGTTCAGTTCAGGGTGGTATCTGTGCAGTCGGAAAAGCCCATATGTGCTCCTCCCCTTCTCTCACTAGTTTCCCCAAGGTTGCCTTTGAAACGGTTCCAATATTCGTGTGATTGACGCTTCCTTTTTCCACACCACTCTCCTCCAGGCAATCAATGGTGTGCAGTCCTTGGCTTTGTGCCAACAGGTAGTGTCTCAAGCTCCTCAACACTTCAGATCTTCTGAGAAGCAAGCCATTTTCTTAACCCAATCTTCCACTGTACCTGCAGGAGAGCAGACAATGTCTGCGCAACACGTTCAAACATGCATTCGCTCGAACACAGTCATATATATATATTTTACAGTAATCCCTACTCCAGCATTTGCTTTGCTTGGCCTCAACACCGACTGGCCTGTTCTTGGCCCTGGAGAGAGCCAGCGGTCACCCTGGCTGTCTGTTGTTGTGGCCGGCTGTTCAGAGACGGTCACCGGTGTTTTGGTTAGCGCTCAGACAAGCCCATATGCGCTCCACTCCGTTTCTCACAAGTGTCCCTAATGGTGCCTTTATACACCTCCGCTTTCACTCACAGCTTCCTTTTCGTATTGTGTGTACATTGTCTGCTCCTTTGTTGGTAGAGTGGAAGATCAGGTTGGGAAAGCCGACCATTTTCATAATACGCCCACACATTTTGTTGAAACGTTCACTGACTGGCTCACAGACAAATTCAGCCCTAAACGCTTTGGCTGCACTCTTGCCCAAACTGTGGTGGGCCAGCTGCACAGGCTGCAGCACTGGTTGACCAGGGGTCCAGTTGCACAGGCTAGGCACTGGACTGGCTAATCTGGAGTTTAATCACTACTTGGGGCTTACAGGTGTGACAGTAGTGAACAACAGCTATCATCGTGGCTGATGTGTGCTCATTGTCAGTGCTCTGCCCAATGCAAACAGGTGCTGACACTCTGCTAAAGCAGAACAAAAAATAGGCTGCCAGGGCCAGGGGCTCTGGGTCAGAAATGGGGTCCACCTCAACACCAGTGTGAAGATTTTATCGGGTATCTGTTCCCACTCTTGCCCTGATATAACCACAATGGTTGACTGGGCGTAAAACGCCAAGTTACTTGTCTGTTCCCACCCCTCACTGTGTATCAAGAACTTCAAAAAAGTAAATGTGCGATACCTTCTTGTTCAAGATATTTAGCAAGATATTTTACAAGTTATGTCTAAATTCATGGAACACTAAATATTCACAGAATGTGACATGCGTTTGCAAGAATATTCTATCCGTCAAACGCATCCTACTTGAATGTCATATTACCGCAGATTTATTTCAGAAAAACGGATGACTTCAATGATTGTTGCAACGTAAGAGACATTTTGTATAATACTGATATTATAATTTCTATTGTTAGATTGATTGTACATAGTCCTGTGGATAAGTGTGAATGGACATAAAATAAAACATTGATTGATTGATTGATTCCCACCTCTCCTCCAGACTACTGTAACTAGTTCCCACTCCCACCCCCCACCCGCATGTGAACCTACCTGACAGCTCACCCCAGACAAACAAGGGATTGGGCCCCTGGGTCAGAAACAGGGTTCACTTCAGCACCAGTGTGAAGATTTTATCAGGTATCTGTTCCCACCCCTCCTTAATACCACATACCCTACCAACCCATACCAAGAAGAAGAAGAAAAATGGGGTAGTTAGACAAGGTAGGTGTTGACGAGGTCAGTTACCTGTACCCAGCCCTCCACAGTACCACCCCACCAACCCATACCAAGAAAAGGAGAAGAAGAAAAGAAAAGAAAAGAAAAAAAGGGGGGGGGGGGGGGGGTCAGACAAGGTAGGTCAGACCGAGGGGTGTTGATCAGGTCAGTTACCTGTACCCACCCCTCCACAGTACCAACCCACCAACCCATACCAAGAAAAGAAAAGGAGGGGTGGTCAGACAAGGTAGCTAGGTCAGAGCAAGGGGGCATTGACCAGGTCAGTTACCTGTTCCCACCCCACCTAGCAAGGGGGCATTGACCAGGTCAGTTACCTGTACCCACCCCTCCACAGTACCACCCCACCTAGCAGGGGGCATTGACCTGGTCAGTTACCTGTACCCACCCCTCCACAGTACCACCCCACCTAGCAGGGGACATTGACCTGGTCAGTTACCTGTACCCATCCCTCCACAGTACCACCCCACCTAGCAGGGGGCATTGACCTGGTCAGTTACCTGTACCCACCCCTCCACAGTACCACCCCACCTAGCAGGGGACATTGACCTGGTCAGTTACTTGTACCCACCCCTCCACAGTACCACCCCACCTAGCAGGGGGCATTGACCTGGTCAGTTACCTGTACCCATCCCTCCACAGTACCACCCCACCTAGCAGGGGGCATTGACCTGGTCAGTTACCTGTACCCACCCCTCCACAGTACCACCCCACCTAGCAGGGGACATTGACCTGGTCAGTTACCTGTACCCATCCCTCCACAGTACCACCCCACCTAGCAAGGGGGGTGTTGACCTGGTCAGTTACCTGTACCCACCCCTCCACAGTACCACCCCACCTAGCAGGGGGCATTGACCTGGTCAGTTACTTGTACCCACCCCTCCACAGTACCACCCCACCTAGCAAGGGGGGTGTTGACCTGGTCAGTTACCTGTACCCACCCCTCCACAGAACCACCCCACCTAGCAGGGGGCATTGACCTGGTCAGTTACCTGTACCCACCCCACCTAGCAAGGGGGGTGTTGACCAGGTCATTTACCTCTCTGCACTGGTTTTTAGCAGGACCAGGTGGTTGCAAAACAGGGGTGGGCCTGAGCACTAGGTTAATGTTGGATTAATTTCCACTTGGCGGTGGCTTGATTATAGTTTTGTGGAATGGAGTTTGTAAACTGTGACAGTATGCGTGGACAGTGATCCCAATGGTAACTAATGTATCATGGCTGAAACTACAACACAGTAATAACCTTTTCCCAGCATGAGTCTGATTGGTGTGTGTGTGTGTGTGTGTGTGCATGCGCACACGCACACATGCGTGTGTGTGTGTGCAAGTGTATGTGTGTGATGAGCAGGTTATATCTGCTTGACTCAATGTCAGTAATTGTAAATGTTGTTAATGATTTTTAAGCGCTATGAGCTCTCGTGGGAAAGTGTGCTTAATAAATACAAGTTATTAAAATTAAAGGGACTATCTGGGGAACAGTGACTGTGTTCTGTACACTTTCCATCAGTGTTTGCTGTGCCTTTGACTGTCATGACACAAACTTTGAGGTTGCTATTCTCACTGCTAAGTGCCATTAAGTGCCCATTGTTATCAGTACGACTGTCATTCATTTTATTAATTTTCAGATATGGTCAATAAATGCAGCTCCAATATTTTAGCCCAGCTAAAATAAGGCAGATCCAGAATATGACCATGTCATGTTACATTTGCATGCGTGGATGCACATTATACTCGCACATGCACGCACGCATGTCCGGTCATACATTGAGACCAAGTTGGACCTTCCAGTCTAGTCAAAATGGGTACATGACAATTTTTTGTAGGTTGAAGTACAGAAGAAGAAGAAAAAAAATGCAAGTAATTGTTGAGGCATTATATTTAGATCTGGAAGACCTGGGCTTTTTGGTGTGTGGCAGTCGCCCCTCAGAAATTAGTTCAGGGACAGACTCTTGTTTTGCAAAAATTATCCAAACCAGAATTCATGGTCTGAGATGTGTATGCCCTGACACACACCCTATAAATCCTTAGTTACACATTTACAGTTGTACTGGTAAGTGGCAGGTCCTTTTCTGCCACATGTTTGTTTGGTTTTGGGGGGTGAACACTCAACCTCACCGTGGTGGGCCCGGGTATCAGTTTTAAATGAGCTGGATAATTTACTACTGGTTGTGCAGTTTCTGTTTGCTCGGCGGTCAGTGTTCCCCCAGAGTGAAGGCTGCTGGCATTGGGGCTGCCAGGGCTGTATTTTGCTTGGTGGTTAAGTTTGTTAGGTGACACAGGGGACCGTCAGCGCAGGTGCTGGGTGTAACTGTAAGGTGTGCGTACTAAGCTGTATATATACACAGTCATACCCACACATGCACATGCATGCATGCACGCATGCACTCACCCACACACACACACACACATACACACACACACACACACACACACACACACACGCACACACACACACGCACACATGCACACACACACACGCACACACACACACACACACACACACACACACACAAAACACACACACACACACACACACAAAACACACACACACACACACACACACACACACACACACACACACACACACACACACACAGATACTGCCTTAACATCATGTGTCCCCTTGTGACCAAAGCAAGTGGGTGGGAAGATCAGAGATAACAAACACTGAAACAGTCAGATAGCGTTGGCCACAGAGGTTCCCAGCCCTATTGCTTACATTAACATAACTAACACTAATTAATTACTTCTTTTTCATAGGTATCAGTAACTCAGAATGCCCAAACTGACATTTCATCAGAACTGTTTTTGTTAGAGC
Organism: Alviniconcha marisindica; assembly: GCA_018857735.1. NCBI lineage: Eukaryota > Metazoa > Mollusca > Gastropoda > Provannidae > Alviniconcha > Alviniconcha marisindica. Next base: position 1,399,034 of record JABMCL010000004.1, read on the forward strand.
TGGCTAATCATGTCATCGATAACACTATGAAACAAGTCTTCTTTTTCTCAACCCTACCTTTCTTCTAACACCTGTGTGGCTGGGGGGGGTTGGGGGGGGGGGGGGGGGGCGGTTACAGCTGTAGAAATTAAGGTCACCCCGGTCCAGTCTCCCAAGAAGATATGAAGGCTCTTACCATTTTCACTTACTGAGAGAAATAGTTTCTTTTAATTTATGTCAGCCTTTCCAATTTGTTCAGTTTCTTTTGGGGTGTGTGTGTGTATGTGTGTGCATGTGTATATGTGTGTGTGTGTGTGTGTGCACGCAGGTGCACATGTTTTTGTGTGTGTTGTGTTTGTGCACACATGTGTGTGTGTGTGTGTGTGCTAATACGTGTGTGTGTGTGTGTGTGTGTGTGTGTGTGCGCGCGCATGCGCATATGTGTGTGTGTGTAAGCATGTCAGGAACAATGAATTGGACATTTACCTGCAGTTTGGGGAAGTTTATTTCACTGTGATTACAAGTGAAATGGCTGTGGACGGGGCGGGGCTTCAAGTAGCTACCTCCTCCTGTACTCGAGCACACGGATCGTTTTGGATTTTAATGGGGAACACCTTCTCTCTCTCTTCAGTCCTGTTCGCAATCATGGATGGGTGGGTGGAACAGCTTCTGGAATGTGGAATCTGGAATGTGTTCTCCTTTTAAACACTTCAGAATCCTTGCTGGGCAGGGTAGATTTCCCCCAGGTCCTTTTGAAACAGTCAGAGCAGAACTTTTAAGAACCACCATTCTGTGTAGACTGGCTTGGTTACAAAACTGGGTGTCAGCCACATTTCTCTGATGAGATAATAAAGTAATCTTGAATTTTGAATAGGTTGGGCTAACAGAACGCTTTGAAGCATAGCGACCATAATATTATATTTTTTAAAAGTTGCACCTCTTATTCATCATGCCTGTGGGATTGAATGACAATATATTTTGTTGTGTCACGGATCTGAGTAGGAGTAAGAATTATACATGTTTAATAACAGAAGAGGAATGCGTTTATCAATTGTGTTGCATTCTTTCATGAGTAAGACTGCGTCATTTTTAATGTAGCAAGTAATAACACAAATGAGTGAACCTCAGAGAAGAGCATTTGTTATGCTTGAGGGTAGAATTAATGTGACACACCCTTGAAATATATGTGTGTATTATTTTCAATAGAAATTCATTGAGACTAATGTCAGTGGTCTGCGTCATCCGCCCACCTCAAGCTCTATAACAAAGTTGGGGGTGGGGGGGGGGGGGGGGGGTTACTGGGATTATTTTATCTTCACTTGACTCATAGCTCCAGAGACTGGGGTGGGGGGGGGGGGCGGGGGGGGATCGTGGATTCATGTGTTTAATTTCTGCATGCAGCATCAAATCAAATCAAATAAATCTTTAGTGTTATAAAAAAGATTTTTTTTCTTTCACACATCGGCTCAAGAAGCTACACTTAAAATGAATAAATAAATGAAACAAATACGTAAAAATCATAAATGAAACAAATACGTAAAAATCATCTGTCTTTACCTCTCTTCTCCGAAAGCCATAATATATTAATTACACTGTCTTTTTGTATGCTTCTTCTTTTTTTCCCTTTTTTTCTTTTCTTCTTTACTGATTTTGTTTACATTTATTTGTGCATTTATTAATAAATATGTTTTTGTTTTCCTGGTGGGGAGAAGTGGTGTAGATAGTTTTCATTGTATATTCAGCCAGCGTAGTTGTTCAGCAGTTCAGATTCACTGCCCACTGTTTTCTGGATGAACTAGCTGTAGTGTGACGATTTGCTCTGTGCTCTTCAGCCATAAGTGCCGCAGAGTTACCTGACTTTTTTTGAAGCACCTGCCACAAAGTTATCAGACTTTTTTTTGAAGCACCTGCCACAAAGTTATCAGACTTTTTTTTGAAGCACCTGCCACAAAGTTATCAGACTTTTTTTGAAGCACCTGCCACAAAGTTATCTGATTTTTTTGAAGCACCTGCCACAAAGTTATCTGACTTTTTTTGAAGCACCTGCCACAAAGTTATCAGACTTTTTTTGAAGCACCTGCCACAAAGTTATCTGACTTTTTTTGAAGCACCTGCCACAAAGTTATCTGATTTTTTTTGAAGCACCTGCCACAAAGTTATCTGACTTTTTTTGAAGCACCTGCCACAAAGTTATCTGACTTTTTTTGGAAGCACCTGCCTCAAAGTTATCTGACTTTTTTTGCCTTTTTTTTTGTTTGAAGCGCCTGCCTCAAAGTTATCTGACTTTTTTTTTTGAAGCACCCACCTCAGAGTTATCTGACTTTTTTGGAAGCACCTGCCTCAAAGTTATTTGATTTTTTTGTTTTGTTTTTTTTGTTTTGAAGCACCTGCCTCAGAGTTATCTGACTTTTTTTGAAGCACCTGCCTCAAGTTATCTGACTTTTTTTGAAGCACCTGCCTCAAAGTTATCCGACTTTTTTTTGAAGCACCTGCCTCAAATTTATCTGACTCTTTTTTTTTCTTTTTCTTTTTGAAGCACCTGCCTCAGAGTTATCTGACTTTTTTTGTAGCACCCTTTGTTATCAGGAGAGGGAGGTGGCATGATTCATTCATTCTTCAACACATGACACTGGACAGGTTACCAACACTTGGGTCCCATCTGGGAAACTGTTTCTGTTAAATGTGCAGATTTGCCTGTTTATATGTTGAGCCAGTTTCGAGATCAAAGGACTATGTCAGATCTTGAATAAAAACTTGGTTCTGTCTTATGCCTGTGCACCCCTGTGTTGCTGAGTGTGCCTGAAATGGAGGGTACGTATGCCACTGGGGGGCATCCTTTTTGAGACAAGGTTCCAGGCGAGATCAAAAGATCAAGAGATCTTAGAGGAGGGAGGTGGAGCTGGACCTTCAAGTTAGCCCAGAAGAGATCATGAGTAGGGAGGTGGAGCTGGGTGGAGCTGGGCTGCGAAAGTTGGACTTATTTCGCTTCGAGTTGTTCCTCAACAGCAGTGCACACATGTGACTGTCTTTGTGACTCTGCCCAAGTACGGCAGTTGAAACAGCAATTGCGCAGTGCACAGGTCGCTGGGCAATGGCGAGGGACACCGCCTTAACACTTCCATTGTTCTGGCGGCGGTCCACGGTCTCTCCGGTCTGTTTCAGGCGGTATCCGCGGTCGAGCCTTCACTCTTTGTCCCCTTCCCACTCTGTCCCCGTCCCTAATAAGCCATCTCGCTTCTGTGGACGTAAAGCAAAATGGTCCTGGTCCTTTTTGAGGATGTACCTCTGGTGGAATTTATGTCCCTTGTGTTTACTTGCATGCCAGGTGAGAGTTACCGTCGGTGACTCAGGGCTTTGTTGTTGTTTTTGTGTGACGTCTTTCAAGTGCCAATGAACACCCTTGTGTGTTGTTTCTGTTAAACCCCACGTTTAGGCGAAACAAGCTGCCGTTGCGAGATGTGTACAGAGCTGTATTTAACTGTTTAATTAGATGCCAGTGAATTTTTGGGGATGATGATAATAATCATGATCATTTCTAAAGCGCAAATTCGTAAAAAGCCCTGTCAAGTGCTTTACCAAGTTCATTATGGGAGGTGGGGGAGTGGGTTAATGTACATACATGTACAAAAGTCCAACAAGGCATGCATACACATTGAGTTGTATACATGCACACACACATGTATGCATGCACACACATAAACACACACATGCATGCACACACACACACACACACACACACACACACACACACACACACACACACACACACACACATACATATTGAACAGGGCTGAGTTACCAGATTAATACAGGTTAAAGACATGTGTTTTTAGAGGATATGCGTAAGATTTTTTGTTTTGTTTTCTTCCTTGTTTATCTTTAAATAGCTTGTGCTTTTGATAGGGAGTGATTTGTGTTGGGCAGGAAGAGTCACACAATGCTGTCATTATACTGGTTTTCATTTTCTTGCTGTCACACAACACTGAAAAGTGTCAGCACATAGATTGGAAATAGAACCAGACAGGTTCTTGCATTTGTTGACTTTGAACCAGCGCCATTAGCTAGAAACTGAACCTGTTTTTTTTGTGTGCGTTGTTTTTTGTGGTGTAAAGTTTCATTCTCTGTACAATCAGTATGTGTTGGTATGCCAAAAAGCATTCCAGGGAGTAGTTGGCGCATTACGGTTTATTGTATTGTGGGACGCCTGCGGTTCAAAAATGAATGGCTGTTCTTGAACGGCATACAGAGGCCATCAGCGCTGAAGGCTGTGTATGGTGTCAGCACAGGGAGCAAGGTTCCCAGACAGCGGTGTTTGTAAGGACAGGGTCAGAGGCCTGTCATTAGGGTGTAAATACTGTCATTAAGGTGTAAATACTGTCATTAGGGTGTAAATACTGTCATTAGGGTGTAAGTACTGTCATTAGGGTGTAAGTACTGTCATTAGGTGTAAATACTGTCATTAGGATGTAAATACTGTCATTAAGGTGTAAATACTGTCATTAGGTGTAAATACTGTCATTAGGTGAAAAATCTAAATGTAAGATCTTCCTCATTAGGTCTCTGTTTTTCTCTCTGTCAGATGTGGATTACTGTGTGTAAGAAGTATGCATCACAGCCAGTGAACCTGACTCTCACTCTCAGCAGAATAGTGTATCATTGAATTAATTACAAACACCGACCACCCCTTAGCTTAGTTCAGCACAGTATATCAAGTGTTGCGGAAAGCTAGAGTGCAAGTTGTCTGTTCTCCAGCCACCTGGCTTTGTAGTTGTGCTGTCTGGACTAGCACAGTATATCAAGTGTTGCGGAAAGCTAGGGTGCAAGTTGTCTGTTCTCCACCACCTGGCTTTGTAGTTGTGCTGTCTGACTAGCACAGTATATCAAGTGTTGCGGAAACTAGTGAAGTTGTCTGTCTCCAGCCACTGGCTTTGTAGTTGTGCTGTCTGGACTAGCACAGTATATCAAGTGTTGCGGAAAGCTAGGGTGCAAGTTGTCTGTTCTCCAGCCACCTGGCTTTGTAGTTGTGCTGTCTTACTCTCAGCAAACACTGAAATAAGCCCAGTGTGGTGTCATGCAAAGGTGGGGGTGGGGGGTGGAGGAGTTCACACACACACACACACACACACACACACACACACACACACACACACACACACACACACACACACACACACACACACACACACACACACACACGCACACACACACACACATACATGCATGCACGCACATACACACACACACACACACAATAATAATAATAACAGTATTTTTATAAAGCGCAAAATCTTGTCCCTAGAGACTATTCTGAGTGCACACACACACACCTAGTGTACCTTGTTTATCGAAGGACTAGTGGTCAAAGGACTACAGTACAGCAGGCTAGTTTGAATTGGAAGGAAAATGTTTTCAGGTATCTGGGTTCAGTATGGTTCAGTTCAAATGAGTAATACGCTGATTGCTCAATGGGAAGCCCAGTTCTACTGGGGGCCCATCCCAGCATCTGTTTTTCTTTCTCAACAGGACCCCAGTATTGTGAAAGGACAAGCCCTGGTGCTCTTTTTAGTTTTTTACACACACATGCACACACACCCATATATACTCCCATGCATGCACACACACGCACGCACGCACGCACGCATGCACGCACGCGCGCACACACACACACACACACACACACAGAGGCTACAAATAGATACGTTACAGTGATGGACTTAGTGGAAAAGAGAAGCTAGTGGGGAGCAGAGATAGCTCAGTGGGGAGCAATGGACTGATGATTGAGAGGTCTTGGGTTCGAGTCCTGGCAGGTGCAGCAGGAGAATGTTCTTCTCCAGGGTCACCTTTCTGTGCTGACTCTTTCTCTTGTCATTCTGCCAAAAGTGCAAGTTACATGTGACAGCTAAACACACATGCATCCAACCTGTATGGCTTTGAATAAAGTGACTGTAAACTGGTGCATGGTTGCGTGGTGCGCCCAGAACTTGCGCCGAGACGGCGGCAGTTTCACACAGCACCAGCCACGTAACAAACAAACAGCGCTGTGACCGCTTATGGTGGATGTTCAGAACGTGCTATGCAAAGCTACAGGCACTCATTCAGAGTCGCGTACGGCTAGAGCGCAGTGGGTCTGCTCAGAAGCGAAGTGGTGCTGCAGTCGCCATTGCGAAACACATATGGTGCAGCTGGAGATGACGCAGTCAGCAAGCGTTCATATTGGAAGAAAAGATGGATCAGTATGCGGAAGTATTGTGCAATTACATACAATCATGTACACAGGTAAAGGTAGTTTAACCACTCTAAAATATGACTCAACTGGGTTATTGGGGGGGGGTTATAATTTAATACTCCATTAAACCCTTGCAAGCAAAGATATCAAACGCCTGAACTCAAGTGATAGTAAGTAACTGTGATCATTCTGGTGTGTGCTGCCTCCTAATTATGACAAGGTGCACAAGTTACTGCACCCCCTGCTCGCCCATCCATCCACACACTTTTCAAAAACACAGAAATGCCCCACTGTTTTTCATAGATCTATGACAGCTAGAGGGCAGCACTGTGCTTGGCAGTTTCTTCATGGTCCAGCATGTTCCGTTGTGAAATGCCGGAAAACAATCTTCAGGACGTCAGTTGGCCCCAGGACATTGAGTCAGTGTTGACACAGGAACCGTCGACATTGTTTACTGAGTCAGTGTTGACACAGGAACCGTCGACATTGTTCATTGAGTCAGTGTTGACACAGGAACCGTCGACATTGTTCATTGAGTCAGTGTTGACACAGGAACTGTTGACATTGTTCACTGAGTCAGTGTTGACACAGGAACTGTTGACATTGTTTACTGAGTCAGTGTTGACACAGGAACTGTTGACATTGTTTACTGAGTCAGTGTTGACACAGGAACTGTTGACATTGTTTACTGAGTCAGTGTTGACACAGGAACCGTCGACATTGTTTCCTGAGTCAGTGTTGACACAGGAATGGTCGACATTGTTTGCTGAGTCAGTGTTGACACAGGAACTGTTGACATTGTTTGCTGAGTCAGTGTTGACACAGGAACCGTCGACATTGTTTGCTGAGTCAGTGTTGACACAGGAACCGTCGACATTGTTTACTGAGTCAGTGTTGACACAGGAACCGTCAACATTGTTTACTGAGTCAGTGTTGACACAGGAACTGTTGACATTGTTTATTTTGGTACAGCAGACCTATTGAGTAGAGGATCAAATACATTACAGGTTGTCTTTGCTTTGCTTTAAAACCATTTCTCACCAGGCCCCCATCTACCTTTCAGAACTTCTTCACCTTTACACTCCTTCCAGGTAGCTCTGCTCTTCTGCAGACACCCAGGTGTCCAGATTTTTCCATCCTTCTGCACGAAGTCCAGTGGTCAGCGCTCTTTCTCTTACCAGGCTCCTGCTTTCTGGAACCAGCTCCCTGTTTCTGTCCGTCATTTTGCCTCTGTCATTTCTTTTAAATCTGAATAATTCATTGAAAACCTTTCTCTTTCCAAAAACCTTTTCTTCAGTCCCAGTACTGTGATATACAACTCTGTGTGTGTGTGTGTGTGTGTGTGTGTGTGTGTGTGTGTGTGTGTGTGTGTGTGTGTTGTATGCATTGAATCTTGAAAATATGTACATTTAAAGAATATGCAAGTGCTTAGGGCCTGTGCGGGTTAGGTGCTGTAAGCACCCATTACTATTATTGCTAATGACTGACTGACCTGACTGACTGTAAGAGCAAGACTTTAGAACAATACATATGACGTAACACGTACGCCTGGCAGAGTGGGTGGAGTCTGGGCAGCTCCTGGGAAGAGGAGTCCCTTGGTGGCCTCGTTGTAGAGCCGGTCCTCTTTTCCTTCCAGCACGAGGTGGAAAGCATGGACCACATCCTGGAAGGGGTGCTGGCCAGCGGCCACCCGGACCCCATGAAGCGGCAACTGATTGAGAAGATCTCAGAGAAAGGGCGAGACCAGCACCCCCCCAGCAACGTCCGCGGGGTCCTCAACCTCTCCATGAACTGGATGCTGCAGGGAACCTCCGAGCTGCAGGTAGGACATGGGCCTGACCTTGACCTTGCTCTTGGACCCCCCCCCCCCCCCCCCCCCACCCCCCCCACACCAACACACACACACACACTTCCGAGCAATATGTGCGGGGTCCTCATCTTCATCATGAACTGGATGCTGCAGGGAACCACCAAGCTGCTGGTAGGACATGGGCCTGACCCTGACCTTGCCCTTGCACACCCCCCCCCCCCCCCCACCCCCACCCCCACCCCCGCACTTCCCCAGCAATGTCCATGGGGTGCCCATCTTCACCATGAACTGGATGCTGCAGGAGACCGCCAAGCTGCAAGTAGGACATGGGCCTGACCCTGACCTTGCCCCTCCCCCCCCCCCCCCCCCCCCCCCCCCCCCCCCCCCACCTCCGCACTTCCCCAGCAATGTGCCACTGGGGTGCTCATCTTCACCATGAACTGGATGCTGCAGTAGACCGCCTAAGCTGCAAGTAGCGACATGGGCTGACCCTGACCTGCATCCCCCCCCCCCTCCCCCCCCCCCCCCCTCCCCCCACCTCACTTCCTTTGCAATTGATCTGCTGCTTGACGTGGCCCAGCTCTCAGATCTGTGGCAACAAGAGTTGCTTTAGCCCTAAAAGGAGCCTGGCAATGTCTGATCGTTGATGTCTGTTCCCTGTCTGGAATCTCAGGGCTGTCATTTGATTCCCTTTTCCTATCTCCTCTCTTGTTTTTTCTGCCTGCTCCTCTTGCTCTTTCTGTCTTGTCATTTTTCTGCTAATGGTCCATTCTCCTGACATTCTTCCAGAAAATTCGCAAACATTTTTCATTAAGCGTTAGGATTTTTTTGTATAGCTCATCTTCTATGCTCAGCCTGTATTGCTGCATGTCCCCAGGTTTCGTCAGGATTCAGCTTGTACACTCCGCCTGTATTTCTGTGTCCACAGGTATCAACAGGGTTCAGCTTGTACACTCCACCTGTATTTCTGTGTCCACAGGTATCATCAGGATTCAGCTTGTACACTCTGCCTGTATTTCTGTGTCCACAGGTATCATCAGGATTCAGCTTGTACACTCCACCTGTATTTCTGTGTCCACAGGTATCATCAGGGTTCAGCTTGTACACTCGCCTGTATTTCTGTGTCCACAGGTATCATCAGGTTCAGCTTGTACACTCGCACTCACCGCCTGTAACTCCCCTGTATCTGTGTCCACAGGTATCATCAGGATTCAGCTTGTACACTCCGCCTGTATTTCTGTGTCCACAGGTATCATCAGGGTTCAGCTTGTACACTCCGCCTGTATTTCTGTGTCCACAGGTATCATCAGGATTCAGCTTGTACACTCCGCCTGTATTTCTGTGTCCACAGGTATCATCAGGGTTCAGCTTGTACACTCCGCCTGTATTTCTGTGTCCACAGGTATCATCAGGGTTCAAACTGTTCAGCAGCTGGGCCCAGCACCACCTCCCTGCCCTGGAGAGCTTCCTCACTCGTGAACTGCTCGTCAACCTCCTCACCAAGCCCAGCCGTAACCAGGCCAACCTGCCCTACCTGCTCACCGAGGCCCTCAAGCTGCTCCAGAACCACGGCAACGCAAAGACCTTCCAGCAGCACCTCAAGATCATCGAGGCCAAATCCACCGCATTCGTGCAGCAAAGCTCGGACATCCAGTCCATCCGGAACTACCTGCAGATGCTGGTGCTGTTCAAGGAGAGTCTCCCCAAGGCCGACATGGCCACCCGCCTGGCCGTGCCGCTGCTGCACGCGCTGGCCGCCATCCCCATCCCCGCCGACGAGCGGCAGGTGCACCAGTTCATCGCCGACGTCTCCTACGTGACAGACTTCCTGCAGGAGCTGTGGAAGCAGTCAACGTCGGCGATGCTGCTGGACTGCCTGCGGGATCTGTTCCACATCATCTCAGCCTTGGAGGGCCCCGAGCCCTCCGTTTGTCTGGGATCAGTCGTCAGGTCAGAGTCGCAGGCTGGAGGGGGGTGGGAGGGGGAACTAATTAGAGTGTTTCAGGGAGAATACTTCATATGTTTCCTGCCTCTGTAAGACTTTTATGTTGGCCCTTTACATCCCTTGAAGTTGTGTACAATAAGAAACTGAAGCGTAGCTTAATGTGGTCACGATGGTTTCAGTGACTTTGACCTATTTTGAAGGTCACAGGAGAGTTTGAGTAAAGTACCGAAAATTCATTTTTGCTGGTTTGAAAGAGTTGACTGGGTTTGTGTTTCTTGTCTGCTGTTTTTATGCAGTTGTTTGCGTGTTCTGTGTGTGCAGACTGATCCCAACGGAGATTGTGGAGAGTGCCGTCAAAACGGCCGTGTCCGACACGAGGATCTCAGACAACGCTGTCAACGCAGCTTTGCGCCGCATGATGGACTGGCTGGTGTGGCCGACGTGTCGGAACCTTGACCAGTGGATCATCTGTTTCCTAAAGGAGCTGGCCATCGCCAAGAAATTCAGCATCCTCATCAGCGTCACAGAGAGCAAAGTGGAGCAGGTTAGAGAATGTTCGTTCTCTTTACAGGGATGAAATTTAGCCTCCGCATCAGCATCGCACAGAGCAAAGTGGAACAGGTTAGAGATCGTTTGTTCTCTTTACAGGGGTGAAATTCAGCATCCTCATCAGCATCGCATGGAGCAAAATGGAGCGGGTTAGAGCAGTGTTGTTCTCTTTACATGGGTGGAATTCAGCATCCTGTATCAGCATCATATATAGAGAAAAATGGAGCAGGCTAGAGAGCTGTTGTCTTTACATGGGTGAAATTCAGCATCCTGTATTGGCATCATGTAGAAAAAATGGAGCAGGGTAGAGCAATGTTGTTGTCTTTACATGTGTGAAATTCAGCATCCTGTATCAGCATCGTAAGAGCAAAATAAAGCAGGTTAAAGAGTTGTTGTCTTTACATGGGTGAAATTTAGCATCCTGTATCAGAATCACAGGGAGCAAAATGGTGCAGGTTAGAGCACTATTGTTCTGTTTACATGGGTGAAATTCAGCATCCTGTATCAGAATCACAGGGAGCAAAATGGCACAGGTTAGAGCACTATTGTTCTGTTTACATGGGTGAAATTCAGCATCCTGTATCAGAATCACAGGGAGCAAAATGGCACAGGTTAGAGCACTATTGTTCTGTTTACATGGATGAAATTCAGCATCCTGTATCAGAATCACAGGGAGCAAAATGGCGCAGGTTAGAGCACTATTGTTCTGTTTACATGGGTGATTTTCAGCATCCTGTATCAGAATCACAGGGAGCAAAATGGCACAGGTTAGAGCACTATTGTTCTGTTTACATGGATGAAATTCAGCATCCTGTATCAGAATCACAGGGAGCAAAATGGCGCAGGTTAGAGCACTGTTCTGTTTACATGGGTGAAATTCAGCATCCCGTATCAGCATCACAGGGAGCAAAATGGCGCAGGTTAGAGAGCTGTTCTCTTGACATGCGTTTTGGTCGGTTGACGGTTGGGAGGACAAGTGGGAGTCGGAGTTTGCTTGTAAGCAGCCTGTATCTATGTGTCTACAGGTGGTGGAGAAGATTCGGTTTGCACCTGTGCGAGAGGCCAGCTTCAACATCCTCAGCCACATGCTCCTCAGCTTCCAGCACTCTCCGCAGCCCTTCCACAAGGTCAGTGCGCACTGCCGTCGCTTCTAGGGTCTCTCAGCATCGCATGGCACATCATTTGACAGTGTTTTTCTGTTGTTCCTGGCATCTCACAACTTCGCATTTCACTTCATTGAACAGTGTTTTGAATTACAACAGGATTTCACAGAAACAGAGTGAAATCTTGAACACTTGGAAATAGTATTTCACATACAGCATACCTTGCACTTACTTTCCTTTATTTCACTGTCAGACAGTTCCGTGTGAGCTGAGGTTGGTTTCCAGATGCAGTGATGCAATGAGACAGTTGTTGACTGCAACAGATAATAATTGCTGTGTGCTTAACACTAGCATCAGGGGGTGGCTCACTGTGTTGATTCTCAAGGTGTGGATTTAAGACACTAGCCCATGAAACGATTATTGCGATTGGATGAAATAATAAAAAAGAGAGGATAAAATTAATGAATGCAGGCATGCTCGGGAGAGAAAAAAATATAATAAATCAAGATTAAAAAGAAGAAAAAGAAAAGAGTTAAAACAGAGCATCAAATCATCAGCATGTTATTTTTTGTTCCCTTCTTCCTTGTCACAACCACCTTGATACAACCATACTGGTTGACTGGGCATAAGACACCAAGTTGCTTACTTACTTATTCCTTGTCACAGCCACCCTGATACAACTGTACTGGTTGACTGGGCACAAAACACTCCTTGTCACAACCACCCTGATACAACTGTACTGGTTGACTGGGCATAAAACACCCGGTTACTTACTTACTCCTTGTTATAACCACCCTGATACAACTGTACTGGTTGACTGGGCGTAAAACACCAAGTTACTTACTTACTTGCTTGCTCCTTGTCACAACCACCCTGATACAACTGTACTGGTTGACTGGGCGTAAAACACCAAGTTGCTTACTTGCTTCCTCCTTGTCGCAGATTCTGCCGATGATCCCGGAAACGCTGGAGGCCCTGAAGGGGGAGGACTGCCAGCAGTGGCGCACCAAGATGGCCACCCTGCTGCACTACCTCATGTACCTGCACACTGGCTTCCCTGACCTCTACGGCCCCATCATCGACCTGATCAAGGTGAGATTCAGGACACAACCAGACAGGTTGAGAGCTGCTCACTGCTGGCAGACAGTGTAAAATGTGCTCTCTACAACCCCATCATCGACCTGATCCAGGTGAGAATCTGGGACACAGCCAGACAGGTTGAGCGCTGCTCACTGCTGGCAAACAGTGTAGAGTGTGCTCTCTACAACCCCATCATCGACCTGATCCAGGTGAGAATCGGGACACAGCCAGACAGGTTGAGCGCTGCTCACTGCTGGCAAACAGTGTAGAGTGTGCTCTCTACAACCCCATCATCGACCTGATCCAGGTGAGAATCAGGACACAGCCAGACAGGTTGAGCGCTGCTCACTGCTGGCAAACAGTGTAGAGTGTGCTCTCTACAACCCCATCATCGACCTGATCCAGGTGAGAATCAGGACACAGCCAGACAGGTTGAGCACTGTTTGCTCTCAACGACCCCATCATCGGCCTGATCAAGGTGAGATTCAGGACACAGCCAGACAGGTTGAACACCGCTCACTGCTGGCAGACAGTGTAGAATGTGCTTTGGCCCGCAATAACATGATCTAAACTTGTAAAAAGGTTTAAAAAAAAGAAAGAAGCTATTTATTATGGCAAAACACAAAGCATGTGTGTGTGTGTGTCATAATAGTAATAGTCATAATACTGACATAAATGAGATAACTGTTTCGCATGGCAATGCATAGCAACATGTCATTTTTTCTTCTTTTTATATATATATATTTTTATTTTTAATCCCCATGCCATCTGGATTAGGCAGTTTTTGCTTTGAGTCATTCTCATTTTTAAATGAACCAGTTCCAACAGGTGGAAGACAATCAGAATTGAGTTTCTAATCAGAGGTTCAGAGTAATGATAAGCAGGAATGGCGGCACACAAGAGGTGTCTTCGCACATCCGTGTTGCACACGCCACGTGTAGGAAAGTCACTTGCTCACACTGCCCGAGGAACAGGATCAAAGAACCTGTGGGAAGGTCTTACAGTCTTAGATCCAGACAGCTCAGAGGGTTAGTTTTAGTCCACTCTGATATTTGCCTGGTGGCTGCTGTCCACAGGATGTGCCCTGCCCCAGCTCTGAGGAGATCAACACTAAACTGGCCGAGAGTCGCTGGTCCGCTCAGCAGTGCAACGGTCAGGCGCTCATCACCTCATGTGTGGTGGAGAAGTCCGACACCGGCAAGACGGGCCTCTTCAACCTGGGCAACACCTGCTACATGAACACCATCCTCCAGACCCTCTTCATGTGCGACGAGTACGTGCTCGTTTGTTGTTGATCGCTTTTATGTAGAGCTATTCTCCGCTCTCGAGCAGACTCTCCGCGCTTCATAATAATATAATAATAGATTGTTTATGGCGCCACATCTCGAAAGAGCTAAGAGCTCTTACAAAGATATAAGGATACACTCTTTCATCACACACACACACACACATATACGCACGCACGCACGTGCACACACACACACACACACACAGACATGCATGCGCACACGCACACACAACAAATACCTGCATTACTGGTGATGGATTGGTAAAATGACATGCATGTATGTTTAGCCGTAACCTGCCACTTGCACTTCTGGCAGAATGACTGGGATCTTTTACGTGCTACTGCGGTAACTCAGGGGTGGAACGGATACCAAAATAAGAGTCAGCACAGAAAGTTGACCCCGGAGAAGAAAATTCTTCCGCTGTTCCTTCAGGGACTCAAACCTGCGACCTTCCAAACCCGAGTCGAATGCTCTAACCATTGAGCTATCCCCACTTGAGACATAACGCAGAGCGAAATGTCCTGAAGGCAAATTAATGATAATGAATGTTTTTCTAGGCCTCACTACGTACGAGTGCAAGGCCCTTCTGTTCAAAGTAGATCAGTACACACAGCACCAGCAATGATAACTGAAAACTGAGCAGTTTTATCAGGTTTTTTTTGCTGACCCATCCCAACTCTGCGCCTCCTGACCCAAATATTACTTGGACTAGGGGATGCAACTTGTTCAGAATAGTGACTTGTTCAGGTTAAGCCATGTTTTAATTGTTCAGACGACTTGTACTCACGTATGCACAGTGTCCGTAAACAGAATTGTTGACTAATTATAGAGAACATTGATGTCGTGATAGATCTGCAGCATGACCAGGCAAAACCTAGATGTCAGTGAATGTTGTGAATGAACAGGAAACTGTCCACACTTCGGCAATATCAGTGCAATAAAACTGTTTCCGTGAATGTTGTGAATGAACAGGAAACTGTCCACACTTCGGCAATATCAGTGCAATAAAACTGTTTCCGTGAATGTTGTGAATGAACAGGAAACTGTCCACACTTCGGCAATATCAGTGCAATAAAACTGTTTCCTGACAGACTTCCAGCTTAAGACCTTGTTGAAGAATTCACTGAAGCAAACTTTAACTGCAGCCTCTGTATACTTGTTGCACGTTACTGACTTTAGGTTGGATTGTGAATCCTGCCACTTTCTTCAAAACTGATTCTGCCTTTGTGAGCTGATCAAATCAGATCAAATCAGTCTTTATTGTTCATAATTATACAGTGCATAAAAATAAATTCTTTGACACATTGGCTGAAGAAGCTACAGTTAAAATAAATATGTAAAAATTATCTCTGTCTCGCTCTCATTTTCTCACTCTTGCTTTCCCAACTTCTTCCACATGCACATATACCTGCACACATATTTAACATTCAGAATACATGTGCATCTGCATGCACACACACACACACACACACACACACACACACACACACACACACACACACACACACACACACACTTCATCTCTTAAAACAGCTTAACATCCTGCATTTAAAGCTGAAACAGCTGCTGAATGTCTTGTGAAGCTGGATGTCTAGTGTGTCTCGTGAAGCTGGATGTCTTGTGAAGCTGGATGTTTTGTGTGTCTTGTAAAGCTAGATGTCTTGTGTGTCTTGTAAAGCTGGATGTCTCATGAAGCTGGATGTCTGGTGAAGCTGGATGTCTCATGAAGCTGGATGTCTTGTGAAGCTGGATGTTTTGTGTGTCTCATGAAGCTGGATGTCTTGTGTGTCTTGTAAAGCTGGATGTCTGGTGAAGCTGGATGTCTGGGGAAGCTGGATGTCTGATGAAGCTGGATGTTTTGTGTGTCTTGTAAAGCTGGATGTCTGGGGAAGCTGGATGTCTGGTGAAGCTGGATGTTTTGTGTGTCTTGTAAAGCTGGATGTCTGGGGAAGCTGGATGTCTGGTGAAGCTGGATGTTTTGTGTGTCTTGTAAAGCTGGATGTCTGGGGAAGCTGGATGTCTCGTGAAGCTGGATGTTTTGTGTGTCTCATGAAGCTGGATGTCTTGTGTGTCTGGTGAATTTGGATGTCTGGTGAAGCTGGATGTCTTGTAAAGCTAGATGTCTTGTAAAGCTGGATGTCTTGTGAAGCTGTGTCTTGTAAAACTGAATGTCTTGTAAAGCTGGATGTCTTGTGAAGCTGGATGTCTTGGGTGTGTGCAGGTTTCGACGGCTGACCCTGGTGCGCTCTCCAACACCGCAGGAAGGGTTGTTGGAGAAACTGCAGCACGTCTTTGCCTCGCTGCTGCTCTCACAGGTATGGTTGCACTGGTGCAGGTGTCTTTCATTGATCCAAAAGGATGCCACTGCAGTCAATGTTCAAAATCAAATCCACTGTGTAAAGCTGGTCACTCATTCCTAGTTGCATGCGACTAGAAAACAGTGAGGCTGTGCAAGAGCAGAGAACAGTGTTAAATAAAAGCGATCATTTTGGTATACAAAGACGTAATACTGAATGAATTTCTGCAAAACTAATGTCTTAAAATAGCTCACATTTGAAATTCATTTCATCCGTGCAAGTTCTCACTCTCACACATGTATGCACATGCACACGTACACAGCAGAGGAGAAAGAACTGACAAGGCTGGAGGCGGATATCGCCGAAACAAAGCATGACACTGTTGCATTCCTTGTCTTGTTTCCTGCGGGCAGAGACCAGCGGTGGCCCCCATGAAGTTCCTGGCAGCGTCCAAGCCGCCGTGGTTCATTCAGGGCCAGCAGCAGGACTGCTCCGAGTTCCTCAAGTTCCTGCTGGACCAGATTCATGAGCAGCAGCTCGAGTCCACGAAGAAGGATGCCAAGACGGCCAACGGCACTGTTCCCAATGGAATCGTGGCCAACGGGTCGCCCGTGAAAGGCAAGGACCCAACAGGCAGGACAGGGAACAACGCTGCCAGTGAGTGTGCGCCAAACGGTCTGAGTGTAAATGGTGCTGAGTCTGCAGACATCACGGATTCGCACCCAGGCGGCGACTCTGGTAAAGACTCCACGCTGGTGAGGGAGGTGTTTGGCGGGAAGGTTCGGTCGACGCTGCGGTGCCTGTCGTGTAAGCAGGAGTCGCACAGGGTGGAGGAGTTTATCGACATCCCGCTGGCCTTTCCTGAGGTAGGGTCCAGCAGCTCATCGTCGCCAATTTCACCCAAATCCCTCGTTGGGGGCGGCGCCCACTTACCGCAGGGCGACCGACCGAAGCACCAGGAGTCGGCTGTGGTGAGTATCTCTGCCACGGACTCTCCTTCCTCCCCTCTGGATGAACCCACTGTAGAGGCTGACAGTGCTTCCTGTGAGTTGCTTTTCTTCTGAGAGAGACCCGTCTTTTCACTCCTTTGGTTTACAGGGTGCTTAATAAGAACTCTGTGGCTAGCAGCCTGTTGATTAAGCGACAGCTTTTCATCCTGGCCCCTTTCTTGGTGCTTTACGTGCGCAGCAGCCACGTATGACTTACTGGGGAGGAGGGGGATGACCTGCGAGTAGCTCGTCCCTGCACCCTGACCTGAAAAGACCGAAGAGGCCATCAGCCACTGTCGTTGCAGAGTACGCAAGTTGCTTGGCGCGGGTGGGGTCCCCGCCTCCTTCACGTTGTTGTTCTCTCCTGGCGCCGCTGTTCTTGCACCGCTTGTAGTTACAGAGCAGGATCTGCTGGTCTTTGTCTACATAGGACAAGCAAAAGATCTGTGGCAGATATACTCAGGCCCAGTTCTTAAGCAGCTTTAAGAAGCAAGGACTTGGTGTTTTAAGCATAGTCAACCATTAGGGTTATACCTGGGCGAAGTAAGGAGTCTAATACGATTCATGTTCTGATCAAATAAAACCAGAGAACCATTTCAGAATGGCTGCTGAAATAAGTTGTTTCACTTGTACGTGATGCTGGCAAAACGGTTTTTACACACAGTGGCACATTTCTCACTTTTCCTCCGTGCAGTGTAGAGTATGCATGAAACTGGATGTTGAATGGAGACAGACCAGTAGATAAGCCTTCCACCCACAGAGGTTTTGTGGAAGTCATTTATTGGTTTAAGCAAGTTTATTTACGTTCCTGTAAATATAGAAAAACAAAATCATTGCATGAACATTAAACAAGCAAAGCTTATAGTATAAGTAAGCACTCACAAGCATAATTAACTAAATTGATTTTGCAGCAACAGGCATTTTTATATCAAACAACACGAAAACAGCAGAAAATCAGAGTTACTATTGATTTTGCGACAACGGGCATTTTGATATCAGACAACACGAAAACAGCAGAAAATCAGTCAAAAATTAAGAGAGAGAGAAAGAGAGAGGCTATTCTTATGCCAGTAACCTTTTGGTTGGGTTTGGTATTCCATGGCAGTAGTGTATTGAGGTTTGAACATCTGTGAAGTCTTGCTAAGAGTTGCATAACTTTTGAGCTTGAGTGTAGCAACACATGGTGCTGCACGTTGAGGTTTGTCTGCATCACCCTGTGTGTCTGAGCCCATTGTCACTGCTGTGGATGCTCCTTCATCGCCTGATTGTGGTATTTACCAAGAGTTCCAGTCTTCCATAACTTTCCCAGGCTCTGCAGTTTACTACCTAGCACATGTATATCAGCAGCATATGTTATCATAATAAGGGGGATTTCTGTGGCACCCCATCTGCCACACAAGGTCGAAGCCAAAAGGCACTTTGCAAATAATACTAACACACACATGCACATGCACACACACACACACACACACACACACACACACGTGCGTGTGCACACACACGCACACACACACACGCACACACACACACACCCCACGCATACAAACACACACACACACACACACACACTCACAGTGGAAAATTGCACCAGTCTTCTTGGTTCTCAAAAACAAAGATTCTCTATACACGTATTTTTGTACTGCATGTGTTTGTGTGAGAGAGAGGGATAGTGCACATGTGTGCCTGCGCAGGCTAGAACAAAAACCAATGGAAACAACACTCGCCCAACAACAGGGGTTGAAACCAGCCTCTTTTTTTCAGTCGTCGCCATCGGCTGTTTTGCAGGAGTCCTCAAAAGACCCCTCGTTGGAAGCGTCGGCCCTGACAAACCAAACAAAGTGATGCACCTGAATGAGCTGCTGGGCCACTACCTGAGTCCCGAGCGACTGGAGGGAGAAAATCAGTACCACTGCGACCGCTGCGGGAAACTGCAGGACGGGGAGCGGACCATCGGCATCATCGAGTCTCCTCGATATCTCATCCTCACCCTCTTGCGTTTTGCTTACGACACCAAGCTGCAGACACGCTCAAAGGTAACCGGGAGATGTTGAAAACTCTGGCCTAGTTTGCCTGTGATTTCAGAAGAGGTGAGAGGGTGGGACCTTCGACCTAAATGCTCTCTAGCAGTACCTGCGTTGACATGACTGCGCGCGTCAAAAGAATAATATCCCAAAACAAGGTTCCCTTGATCCGGGAACTGTGAATTTGATCGGCTGTGTATCCTCAGAAGCAAAATATTTGATATGTTTTCGGGCCAACTTACAGCTTCACTTCAATTCCCATTTAAGTAGAGGGCGATATGAAAAGAATTACTGTCCTATGTTATGCTGGAGGCCATACCCTCAACAACAACAAATTTAAAAAAAAGGGGGGGGGGGGGGGGGGGGCAGGTAAACTGAAAGTGACTTGCCCACACACCAAATACGTTTGTCAGGTTTGATAAACATCTGCCTGGTCGTACAATTGCAGGTGTTCTGTGAAGTGACTTTCCTGTGCACCAAATAAGTTTGTCAGGTGTGATAAACATCTTGCCTGGTTGTACAACTGCAGGTGTTCCGTGAAGTGACTTGCCCATGCACCCTGGCCGTGCCCGTTCAGCGCGACGGCCCCAGCAGCGCCAGCAACACCTCCACGGCGGCCAAGCGACGCAAGAAACTCCTGAACCACCTCAACCCCAAGCTCCCCACCAGCGTGTCCCCATCGCCCGAAAACTGTGAACTCTACGGGCTGTGCTCCGTTGTGGTGCACTCTGGAGCCTCCTCCGAGTGTGGCCACTATTACTGCTACTCTCGTCACTCCCAGGTGGGTGACGTCGACTCGGTGATTGACAGTCTGGACAAAGCCACCTCCAACGGTTCCCAGACCGTGGAGGCGTCCGAGCGGGAGAAGTCGGGGGACGTGGAGGTGGACTTCCTTCAGGATAAATGGTGCTTGTTCAATGATTCTCGGGTGTCGCACGCCACGTATGCGTCCTTCAACAACGTGACGCGACGCTTCCAGAAGGACACCCCCTACGTGCTTGTGTACAGGAAGTTGTCGCTGGACTCCCATGATGCCCAGGTGCAGGCCGACCCTCCGCTGAACCAGGAGCTGCGTGATGCCGTCAACAAGGACAACACACAGTATTTGAAGGTGAGGAGAAGGGACCTGCAAGTTTAGTCTGAGAGGTTAGGTCAGAACAACTCATCTGGGGTCTCGTCTTTCAGACAGTCTTTATTTTTGCACCGGGAGGGGGGGGGGGGGGGGGGGAGGGGGGCTTTACACCAGATTCTTGTGTTTTGTTTTGTAGGATTGGCGTGATGCATGTGTGTGTTTTGTCATGATCATATTCACTGTAATGACTGCTCTTCTTGTCAAGCAACCCATGACCTTTCAGTCGCAAGTCTGGCGCTCTAACCACTGAGCTGTCCCCGCTTTGAGCTTATCATCCTTTCTGTCGTTTCAGGAACAAGAGCTGGCAGCCAAGGCTAAAGTGGGTCGCACGCGCGCTTCATCGACAAGCTCGGCGACCTTCAACCATTGGCGCGACTCTGATTCAGACCAGGGGCCCCCTGGCAGCTGTGGCGGGGGTGGTGGTGGGGGGCTGGGCGGTCTGGACACCTCGGGGGCCAGATTTGTCTTCTGAGCCCGGGTGCTGCTTTGAGAGCAGGAAGGGCGGTGGTGCCAGGGTGAGCTCTGCATCGGGCGGTCGGCTTGCTGCCATGGTTACGTCTACGTGCGCCAGGATGTGCAGGGTGCTTGCTGCCTGCACTCGCCTTTTATGATGCATTGTGTGATCGGCGCCAAGGTCGGGGGTCAACGCACAGAGAACAGTGCTACTTTTAGTGCCTTGTCACGCAGTGAACTGCTGTTTGCTAAAGTCCAGCTTCGGTTAAGACTGGTCCGCTTTTGATCTCGGTCATATGACTGCCTGATGTACGATCAGTTGCTATGGGAAACAACAGGCTGTGATGTCACCATCAAGTGACTGAATCGAATCATATAGATTTGAAACTTGTCAAGCAGCTGATGGTGTAATGTAGGTTTCAAACTTACTCTATTCTCATCTGATTCTGATCTGATATAAACCATTGATAGCCAATGAAAATTGCTTATCACATAATTAATAGGCATTTTTAATCAGCCGAGCCTAGTACCAGCATATAATGTATTTGAGCTACTAAACTGAGACTGTGCTCGGAACACAATAAAAAGTGATGTCATTATCTAACAAATGGTGGTGTAGCTGCTCCGACAGGGTAATAATGATGCGACCAAGGCTGCAGCTATTTCATCACTGGCGTCTGCCGTTCAGCAGCGACAGTTACCCGGAGTCACTTTTCCATCGGTCAACGCATGAACGCGAGGCGTAGCGTGCTGGACAACGTCAGTTTGGTGGCATGCTGGATCAAGCAGTCGTACGACCACATGATCGAAAGTGGATCATAGCCTTTACTTGAAAGACCTTTATATACCCTTCTGGCCCAGCAGCATCTCCCAACATGACCACACTTGGCTGGGTCTCAGTTGTAGCCTCTCCCTTCCGTCTCTTCCGCCTGGCTTTTCTTTTGTTGTGTGAGCTGCTTTTTCTGTCATTGCAGCAAATACTTGTTACTGGTATGCAAAAAGAGGTATTTAACCCACTTTGATGTGTGTGTGTGTGTGTGCAGGCGGGGGAATGGGGGGGGGGGGCAGCAATGTTCTGAAATTATTTGAATTCTTTCATTGTTTGTTTCTTTATTTTGATTTTTAGCTTGGGTAGAGCGTATTATTGTGCAAGTGTATTATTACTATTAAATACCTGCATCATACTTTCTTCAAATGTAGCTGAACTGCTGGGTGTTTGCTGAATAACACCACCAGGTAGATCTAAAGCAGTCGTGTGTTTATGTCATTCAGCAGAGTGTCACAGATGCATAAATTAAGGTCTGTTCACACAGAGAATCCAGAGCTGTCCATGGTGTACAGAAAGTATGCTCCCTGCACGCCAAGAGTCCAGTGGTGTCAGTTGTTTCCCCTTTTAAACCATGAGCTGTATACTGATCATTATAATATATTGCATGGTTTGGATAACTGACAGCCTGAATGTTTGTCCTTTGTGCCACACAGCACAGCATCTAGGCGATCCGGTGTCGCAAGCTAAAAATAAACAAGATAAAAGATGATGTCCCTTGCTAAGCACAGGCTATTGACAAGAATATACCTGCAGTGACCTTGTTCTTCAAGTAACACTTCAGGAAGGATTTTTTCAGCCGCTGCCAGCTTGTGTTGTTGTAATCACACATAACACAAGGCCCTTGGGAATGACATAGTGTGCGTGACCCAAGCACCGAGCAGCACTTTCCGGCACCTTCCTCCAAACTGCCAGAATTGGTTACGCCACTGAAGGGGCACTCTTTATCTCCACACAGCTGTCAGTACCCTCTGCCAGGTTTGGGCAGGAATACAACTATGGAAACAACATGGCACCCAAGCATATATGTAAACATGCGGCATGTCCGCCCCAGGTACCAAAAAAAAGTTCTATCTCCATTCAAATGATTTTGGTTTCATTTGTCCTGGTGTAGGCAACATGGGCAGTTATAAAAGAATCACCTGATATAATTTGTCTGTTACAAAGATATAATTTGTCTGTTACAAACTTACTGCCCTTTGAACACGCCACGAAAAACTGTCCGTTAGCTGACAGTTTTTCAAGACCTATGGCACAATCAATTATGGATGAGGATGGAGGGCAGATGTCGTAAACAAGTGCTTGGAGTTTTGTGCAACCTAGTTGTGAAAAGGTTCCAGAGGTTGCGCTATGGAGGAGTTGACCTGGATAGGGCATGCCTCAGTATTCTGCTGAACATATGCTTACAGTGTGGTCACAGAAGTTCCCAGAGGCTGTACTATGACAAAGTTCCCAGAAGTTGTACTATGACAGAAGTTCTTAGATTGTACTATGGCAGAAATTCCCAGAGGTTGTACTATGACGGAAGTTCCCAGAGGTTGTACTATGACGGAAGTTCCCAGAGGTTGTACTATGGCAGAAATTCTCAGAGGTTGTACTATGACGGAAGTTCCCAGAGGTTGTACTATGGCAGAAATTCTCAGAGGTTGCACTATGGCAGAAATTCCCTGAGGTTGTACTATGACGGAAGTTCCCAGAGGTTGTACTATGGCAGAAATTCTCAGAGGTTGCACCATGACAAATTTCCCAGAGGTTGTACTGTGGCAGAAATTCCCAGAGGTTGCACTGTGGAGTTGACCTGGATGGGCCACGCCTCAGTATTCTGCTGAACATGTGCTTACAGTGTGGTCACAGAAGTTCCCACCATGACAGAAGTTCCCAGAGGTTGCACTATAGAGGAGTTGACCTGGATGGGCCACGCCTCAGTATTCTGCTGAACATGTGCTTACAGTGTGGTCACAGGTCTCGACCCCTCTGTTCCTTAGCTGTTGGGGCACGGTGTTGTTTACCCTCACACAGCTACTATGTGCATATCCAGTACCATGTGTCTCATACATTGCACTTCCGGTGACCACCATCATGTATTCAAGGGATGTGAATTCATTGGCGTTTTCCTGACAGGGCAGAAACCAAACTGTTGAGGTGAGCTGGGCGCCGTCTTGAGTGAAGTGCTTTCAAACATTGTACGCTGGCGACTTGAGAAGGGCTTTGCCAGTTTTCGTTTTCATGATCATGGCCCATTTTCAAGGACACGAGAGAGTCTGAAGTTACAATGGAAATGTTTTAGGAGATGCCAGTCAGCCGAGCATTTACTCCTCTCGCTGCATGCCTCGGACGATTTGAGCGTGTTGGTCAAATTGTACGCTGGATCAGTAGGCAAGTGGTACTGGTAACAACAAAAAATGTGCTGATCACCAAAACTTAAATTTTATTTATATATGTATGCCCCAAGCTATCAGATCTATTCTTTTCCTAGTTGTAAAAATATGTTGGGTGGAAATGTAGACCTGTGATTGGCTGGTGCTTCTCGGCCCCACTGCCTCCATTTTCCTGGGTGGCAGTGATGGTCCTGGATTTGAAATGAAGACACGCAGGCCTCAGACTGAGGCAGAGCAGGCTGGCAAAACTTTCGCCAGGCCAGTTGTCTCCAGGCTGGTTGTCTCTAGGCCGGTTGTCTCTAGACCGGTTGTAACAGTTTGAAAGGGGAATTCATTTTGCAAAGTGTGTGCTTCTATAGATCTAAGTATGCATGAGACATTAAGTGACCCAGGCAGAGCAGGCTGCCGAAACTTGCTCTAGGCATGCCGGTTGTAACAATTTGAAAGGGGAATTCATTTTGCAAAGTGTGTGCTTCTATAGATCTAAGTATGTGTGAGACATTAAGTGACCCAGGCAGAGCAGGCTGGCAAAACTTGCTCTAGGCATGCCGGTTGTAACAGTTTGAAAGGGGAATTCATTTTGCAAAGTGTGTGCTTCTATAGATCTAAGTATGCGTGAGACATTAAGTGACCCAGGCAGAGCAGGCTGGCAAAACTTGCTCTAGGCATGCCGGTTGTAACAGTTTGAAAGGGGAATTCATTTTGCAAAGTGTGTGCTTGAGTGACTGAGACAGTGCATTGAGTGACCGAGGCAGTGCAGGCTGCCGAAACTTGCTCTAGGCATGCCGGTTGTAACAGTTTGAAAGGGGAATTCATCTTGCAAAGTGTGTGCTTCTATAGATCTAAGTATGCATGAGACATTAAGTGACCGAGGCAATGCAGGCTAACAAAACTTGCTCTAGACATGCCGGTTGTAACAGTTTGCAAGGGGAATTCATTTTGCAAAGTGTGTGCTTCTATAGATCTAAGTATGCATGAGACATTAAGTGACCCAGGCAGAGCAGGCTGGCAAAACTTGCTCTAGGCATGCCGGTTGTAACAGTTTGAAAGGGGAATTCATCTTGCAAAGTGTGTGCTTCTATAGATCTGAGTATGCGTGAGACATTAAGTGACCGAGTCAGTGCAGGCTAACAAAACTTGCTCTAGGCATGCCGGTTGTAACAGTTTGCAAGGGGAATTCATTTTGCAAAGTGTGTGCTTCTATAGATCTAAGTATGCATGAGACATTAAGTGACCCAGGCAGAACAGGCTGGCAAAACTTGCTCTAGGCATGCCGGTTGTAACAGTTTGAAAGGGGAATTCATTTTGCAAAGTGTGTGCTTCTATATATCTAAGTATGCGTGAGACATTAAGTGACCCAGGCAGAACAGGCTGGCAAAACTTGCTCTAGGCATGCCGGTTGTAACAGTTTGCAAGGGGAATTCATTTTGCAAAGTGTGTGCTTCTATATATCTAAGTATGCGTGAGACATTAAGTGACCCAGGCAGAGCAGGCTGGCAAAACTTGCTCTAGGCATGCCGGTTGTAACAGTTTGAAAGGGGAATTCATTTTGCAAAGTGTGTGCTTCTATATACCTAAGTATGCGTGAGACATTAAGTGACCCAGGCAGAGCAGGCTGGCAAAACTTGCTGTAGGCATGCTGGTTGTAACAGTTTGAAAGGGGAATTCATCTTGCAAAGTGTGTGCTTGAGTGACTGAGACAGTGCATTGGGTGACTGAGGCAGTGCAGGCTGGCAAAACTTGCTCTAGGCATGCCGGTTGTAACAGTTTGAAAGGGGAATTCATCTTGCAAAGTGTGTGCTTCTATAGATCTAAGTATGCATGAGACATTAAGTGACCCAGGCAGAGCAGGCTGGCAAAACTTGCTCTAGGCATGCCGGTTGTAACAGTTGAAAGGGGAATTCATTTTGCAAAGTGTGTGCTTCTATAGATCTAAGTATGCCTGAGACATTAAGTGACCCAGGCAGATCAGGCTGGCAAAACTTGCTGTAGGCATGCCGGTTGTAACAGTTTGAAAGGGGAATTCATCTTGCAAAGTGTGTGCTTGAGTGACTGAGACAGTGCATTGAGTGACCGAGTCAGTGCAGGCTGCTGAAACTTGCTCTAGGCATGCCGGTTGTAACAGTTTGAAAGGGGAATTCATTTTGCAAAGTGTGTGCTTCGAGAGATGTAAGTATGCATGAGACATTAAGTGACCGAGGCAGTGCAGGCTAACAAAACTTGCTCTAGGTATGCCGGCTGTAACAGTTTGAAAGGGGAATTCATCTTGCAAAGTGTGTGCTTCTATAGATCTAAGTATGCATGAGACATTAAGTGACCCAGGCAGAGCAGGCTGGCAAAACTTGCTCTAGGCATGCCGGTTGTAACAGTTTGAAAGGGGAATTCATCTTGCAAAGTGTGTGCTTCTATAGATCTAAGTATGCGTGAGACATTAAGTGACCCAGGCAGAGCAGGCTGGCAAAACTTGCTCTAGGCATGCCGGTTGTAACAGTTTGAAAGGGGAATTCATCTTGCAAAGTGTGTGCTTCGAGAGATGTAAGTAGGTGTGAGACATTGAGTGACCCAGGCAGTGCAGGCTGGCAAAACTTGCTCTAGGCATGCCGGTTGTAACAATTTGAAAGGGGAATTCATCTTGCAAAGTGTGTGCTTCAAGAGATGTAAGTAGGTGTGAGACATTGAGTGACCCAGGCAATACAGGCTGACAAAACTTGCTCAAGCCATGCCGGTTGTAACAGTTTGTAAGGGGAGTGCATTTTGCAAAGTGTGTGCTTCTGTAGATGTAAGTACGCATTGAGACATTGGGTGACTGAGGCAGCGCAGGCTGCCAAAACTTGCTCTAGCCACGCCATGTTTTAACAGCTCGCAAGGGTGTCACTTCCACTTGGGAATTCATTTTGCAAAGTGTGCCTCTATAGATCTAAGTACTCATGAGACATAAATTGGCATCAGTGTATGTGTTTGAATGGCTAAGTACTCATGAGACATAAATTGGCATCAGTGTATGTGTTTGAATGGCTTTAATAGAAGAAGGGGGAAAAAACAACTATTGTGTGTGTGTGTGTGTGTGCGTGCGTGCGTGTGTGCATGGTCTGGAAAAAAAGTGTTTGTAACGTGTAGTTTGAAAGGGGAAAAAAAACACCCCACATCCTTGAATACTGTTTCCCTCATGTACAGCATTCTTGTTCTTTCAGCTTGACATTCATCGTCTCATTCCCACTCCTAGGATTTGATGTGCAAAAATATCGTACACTGTGATCTTCTTACCTGGCGTGTGTTCCGTACATGCACAGAAATAATTTATTTTTCAACCTGCCTGCACAAACTATATCAGTTTTAAATGGTGTTTGTAGTTGTTGTTTTTAAATCTTTTACACTTGAACCACTGTCAGGAATGGATTTGTACATGAACTACAATGTAAGTAATATGATTCAGTGGAATAAACTTCATGTACATATGTACAGAAACATATTACAGAAATTTGTACTTTTATTGTTACTCGTGTGATTGATAGAGCTATATATTGTGAGAAGTATTGCTAAAAAAAAAAACTGCTTCTTAAATAGTTTTGTGTGAATACATACAGGCAAAGCAACCACCAAGAATGTTTCACTGACGGTATGTCTGAAGTGTTGAGAAGCTTGAGACACTACATGTGGGCACAAAGCCAAGGACATATCACACCATCAAATCACGTGGAGGAGAGAACTGTCCCTCTGCACTTTGAAGGAACATTGAACCAACCCTGTGTACTTTGACTTTGAGATGGTATGTGTTGCTAATTGTCCACATCACAGAGCTGTGTGAATCGTCAAGCCAATATCAGTGAGACCTTCTTGGTGTTTTCAAGCATTTCACATTTTATGTATTCATCCGATGGTTTTGCTTATAAACAAGAATCATTTTTGTTTTGTTTTTTACTTTTAAATGTTAGCCAGCCTTTTTAGTGCATGTCATTTTTGAGTCTGTCTCAGCCACTGGCAAGTATTATTGCAATGGAAGTGTCCAGTGATCCTGTACAGCGTTGGTGTACATGTCAAACGAAAACGAAGGTCTGCTGGTCTCAGTCTCTTCTCTGCTTTATCCAAGTGTAAAACATAACGTTGAGTGTCTATAGGAAAAAAATATTATACGTGCACATCCCAGCTGTCTGACAAAATACTGATGTTCAGATGGCCCAAACAAATCAATAAGCAAAATAAAACAAAGTGCTGTAAAGAAAAATTGCGCATACAAGGCGTTTTGCAAACAGACTTTCTGCATAGCATGGGTCGTATTGCTTGTATTCCAGATAATGAAGGTGGGAGGACAGCAGGATCCTGTTGGTTTATAGCTCAAAGCGGGTCAAGTGACTGATTCATTTCTTGCATTTGTACCTCTTTCTGCCTGGTCTGCACGGGCTCATATTCTGTTCATGAATACTCAGACATTCTTTCTATCCACCATCAAATAAATATGTGGAAACAAACTTTTGTTGAATTGCATTCGTTTTGTGTCAAAGTTATCTGGGTTTGTAGCAATATCCTGTACTCTCTCTCTCTCTCTCTCTCTCTCTCTCTCTCTCTCTCTCTCTCTCTCTCTCTCTCTGTTCAACTTTCTTGTGATGGTTCACATATGCTATTTATTCCAACAGCAACGACAAACAATCTGACAAGACTCTCCATATCACAAAAAACTGCCATGATTCAAAATCGAAAAATTTACCATTTAGTTTTAACCATCAATTTACCATTTACCAACAGTTTTAACCATTTACCATTTAGTTTCACCCATACGCATGTACATGCATTCAAGAACTGTCATGAAAATACCATTTCGTTTCATCTATGCACATGTACATGTATCCAAACTGTCACCAAAATACCAGTTAATTTCATCTACGCGCATTTACATGAATTCAAACTGTCACCAAAATACCAGTTAATTTCATCTACAGGCATTTACATGTATTCAAACTGTCACCAAAATACCAGTTAATTTCACGACACGCATTTACATGTATTCAAACTGTCACCAAAATACCAGTTAATTTCATCTACGCGCATTTACATGAATTCAAACTGTCACCAAAATACCAGTTAATTTCATCTACATGCATTTACATGTATTCAAACTGTCACCAAAATACCAGTTAATTTCATCTACACACATTTACATGTATTCAAACTGTCACCAAAATACCAGTTAATTTCATCTACGCGCATTTACATGAATTCAAACTGTCACAAAAATGCCATTTAGTTTCATCTATGCACATGTACATGTATTCAAACTGTCACAAAATTACCAGTTATTTCCAACCATGCACACGTGTGTGCATTCAAACAGTCACAAAAACAATGCTGATATCAACACATACTCCTGTTGCAAGTTCTTGTGCTCTTGGTTACATGGCAGCTACAGTCCTGGCTACATGCACACTTTGCAGACAAAAACACAACCAGTTGTTTGCAAAAAATCAATCAACACACTCTTAACAACAACAACAACAAAAAACCAGTAACAGGTAACCAGAGATTGAACAGTACTTGACATGGTTCATCTCTGGCATTTTTAACGAAACTAAGACTTGTCAGCAAGCCCTGGCAGCTCTTGGCAGCAAAAAGTTATTTTAAATGCACGGCAGTACAGTCTGACATGTACTCAAGAGAAATTCTGTTATTGTTTCTTCTTTTTTTGTCTGTTTTCATTTTGCGATTTTTTTAGTATGTCAATGTTGCAGCAAGCTTCTAACACCATCTGTACCCAAAAAAAAAGAAGAAGCCTCCTCTGCACTCCTGCCGTTCCGTTTGAACTATCAGCTGTTACATTCAAATAAAATAATAAATGAAATCGCACCACATATAATGCACAATCAAAAGCAAGGTAAAATCTCAAGAGAAAAAAACTAAACTGTAACTCCGTGATCGTGTAAAGTGTAAAACAAAAAAATGTTTACCAGCTCCTAAAAACAGACTGCTGTGTTACATTTTTTTTCCATAAAAGGGACAGATATACAGCATTTTTGTTCCCCATTAAGAAAGTATAATTACATCAGAATCAAACAATATAAATATTGTTAAAAAAAAAAAAAAGGAAAAAAAGGAAAAAAAAGCTTCTGCTAGCAAAGGTGTTGAATCATGCAGTTCAGCATTCTGATGCAATGTACCTCAGATTCCTTTCACCGAGAAACATACTCTTTTATTCCATCGCAACAAGCAGTGATTGGGATTCAAAATGTGGCTTGAGTTGTTGGGTCTTGTACCAGTTCCAGTCTCAATAAGATGCTACCATATGAAAAAAGGACTGCAACTAATTTCTGAAGCACTTTCCACCACCAGTGAGTGTACTTCCAACAGAAGGCAGAATGCAGCTTTATGGTCAATTCCATCTGATAAACTGCACCGCACTGCATTTCAAAATTCAGTCCCTATTACTTACTGTACATCCCAAAGCACCTAAATGTTTCAAACTGTTCGAGAAATCATTTCAAACAGAAATACGTGTATGCACCTGAAACTAGAGGAACTAAACAAATATGTTTTCAAAAAAATAAATTTAAAAAATCCAAAGCAGAAGCAAAACTGATCTAATTCTCATCAAAACCACCTGTCAGAACGCACCGTCACAGGACCTGACCGTTACGGCAAATCACTTGAACTCGATGGTGAAGGGATTTTCACCAGAGTCGAACGAGATGTCCCTGAAGGAATCCTTGGACCCCTCCTCCTGCACCTGAATCTTCAGCCCCTGCACCTCAATGGCCTGCTCTTCGTCGGCATCGCTGTCCAGGTCGTTGTCCAGTTTGGTGAGGAGGTAGTCCGGGTTGGTGACCGTGACGCGAATCACGTTGCCTTCCTTGATCAGCTGTCTCTCGTGTGCCATGGCCAGCTGGGTGACCACTCGTCGCTCAACCTGCACACATAGGGTAGCCATGAAGGTGTCATCAGCATCCCTTCCTATCCCCCCCCCCCCCCCAACCCCCTTTGGCTAAATAACCAGTACCCCTCCCCCAACCCCTTTGCTATACAACAGGTAACCTCTCCCTTTGCTATACAACAGGTAATGTCTGTACACTTTCCACAGGGTAACCAACATAGAAAAATTTCCAGTTTGAATCTCCAAGGATGAAGCTCTGTAGGGGTGCCCACAGGGTAACCGACTTGGAAAAATGTCCAGTTTGAATCTCCAAGGATGAAGGACCAAATGACACTGACCTAATAAATTATGGACACAGACATGCAACACTGATTTCATATTTCATGGACAAGAACCTCATGACACTGACCTTGTTATTCGTCGACAAGGACATGCAGCACTGACCTTATATTTCATGGACAAGAACTACATGACACTGACCTTGTAATTCATAGACAAGGACATGCAGCACTGACCTCAATTCGTGAGAGAAAAAAACATGACACAGACCTTGTAATTCACGGACAAGGACATGGAGCGCTGACCTTATTTCATGGAGAAAAACAACAACACAACACTGACCTCATAATTCATGGTCAAGGACCACATGACACTGAGCTCATAATTCATGGACAAGGACATGCGGCACTGACCTCGTATTTGATGGACCTGGCCCCATAGTGCACATCATAGCCATCAGCCAGCACGTCCACCACACCGTGGTCCCACTGCAGCTGAATCTGATGCTTTTCCTGGGCCTGTCAAATCCAACACACGTCATGCACTTGACTGAAAAGGTGAGAATTTTAACACGATATGATGGGGACAAAGCAGTGTGCACTTGACTGAAAATGTGAGAATTTTAACATGACATGATGGGGGGAAAAGCAGCATGCACTTGACTGAAAATGTGAGAATTTTAACACGATATGATGGGGGGAAAGCAGTACGCACTTGACTGAAAATGGGAGAATTTTAACATGAGACATGATGGGGGAAAAGCAACATGCACTTGACTGAAAATGTGAGAATTTTAACACGACATGATGGGACAAAGCAGTATGCACTTGACTGAAAAAGTGAGAATTTTAACACGAGGTATGATGGGGGGAAAAGCAGCATGCACTTGACTGAAAAGGTGAGAATTTTAACACGAGGTATGATGGGGGGAAAAGCAGCATGCACTTGACTGAAAAGGTGAGAATTTTAACACGAGGTATGATGGGGGAAAAGCAGCATGCACTTGACTGAAAAGGTGAGAATTTTAACACGAGGTATGATGGGGGGAAAAGCAGCATGCACTTGACTGAAAAGGTGAGAATTTTAACATGACATGATGGGGGGAAAAGCAGCATGCACTTGACTGAAAAGGTGAGAATTTTAACACGAGGTATGATGGGGGGAAAAGCAGTATGCACTTGACTGAAAAGGTGAGAATTTTAACACGAGTATGATGGGGGAAAAGCAGTATGCACTTGACTGAAAATGTGAGAATTTTAACACGAGTATGATGGGGGAAAAGCAGCATGCACTTGACTGAAAATGTGAGAATTTTAACACGAGACATGATGGGGGAAAAGCAGTATGCACTTGACTGAAAATGTGAGAATTTTAACACGACATGATGGGGAAAAGCAGTATGCACTTGACTGAAAATGTGAGAATTTTAACACGAGGTATGATGGGGGGAAAAGCAGTATGCACTTGACTGAAAATGTGAGAATTTTAACACGACATGATGGGGGGAAAAGCAGCATGCACTTGACTGAAAATGTGAGAATTTTAACACGAGACATGCTGGGGGACAAAGCAGTATGCACTTGACTGAAAATGTGAGAATTTTAACACGATATGATGGGGGGAAAGCAGTACGCACTTGACTGAAAATGGGAGAATTTTAACATGAGACATGATGGGGGAAAAGCAACATGCACTTGACTGAAAATGTGAGAATTTTAACACGACATGATGGGACAAAGCAGTATGCACTTGACTGAAAAAGTGAGAATTTTAACACGATATGATGGGGACAAAGCAGTATGCACTTGACTGAAAATGTGAGAATTTTAACACAAGACATGATGGGGGGAAAAGCAACATGCACTTGACTGAAAATGTGAGA
This sequence comes from Alviniconcha marisindica, assembly GCA_018857735.1. Classification (NCBI taxonomy): domain Eukaryota; kingdom Metazoa; phylum Mollusca; class Gastropoda; family Provannidae; genus Alviniconcha; species Alviniconcha marisindica. The sequence continues at coordinate 1,432,128 of JABMCL010000004.1, forward strand.
ATTTTAACACGACATGATGGGGGGGAAAGCAGCATGCACTTGACTGAAAATGTGAGAATTTTAACACAAGACATGCTGGGGGACAAAGCAGTATGCACTTGACTGAAAATGTGAGAATTTTAACACGATATGATGGGGGCAAAGCAGTATGCACTTGACTGAAAATATGAGAATTTTAACACGAGACATGATGGGGGAAAAGCAGTATGCACTTGACTGAAAATGTGAGAATTTTAACACAAGATATGATGGGGGAAAAGCAGCATGCACTTGACTGAAAATGTGAGAATTTTAACACGAGACATGATGGGGGAAAAGCAGCATAAAGCATGGCCTGTCACAACACAGCCATCAAGAGATTCCCTTTCTCACAGACTGAAATATCCTTTTACATCTTGTGCGTGTTTTGTACGCTGCAACTTGCTAGACACCACTGCAACAACAAAACCTATTTCAGGCTTCATATGGGTTCAAGTTTACCAATAATTTCTGGTATTTTACCAAATAAGACAGCATATACTGGGGGGGGGGGGGGGGGCAATCACAAGTGAAATCAGGAGAGAGAGAGTTTGTGGTGTGGTGTGTGGAGAGAGAGTGTGTGTGTGTGTGTGTGTGTGTGTGTAGAAGAGAGAGAGAGAGGAGTGTGTGTGTGGTGGTGTGGAAGGAGAGAGAGAGTGTGTGTGTGTGTGTGTGTGTGTGTGGTGTGTGGTGTGTGTGTGTGTGTGTGTGTTTTGTGTGTGTGGTTGTGTGTGTGTGTGTGTGTGATGAGAGAGATGGGTGTGGAGGGAGAGGAGAGAGGATGAGTGTGTGTGTGTGTGTGTGTGTGTGTGTGTTTTGTGTGTGTGAGAGAGAGAAGAGAGAGAGGTGTGTGTGTGTGTGTTGTGTGTGTGTGTGTGTGTGAGAGAGAGAGAGAGAGTGTGAGCGTGTGTGTGTGTGAGTGAGTGTGTGTGTGTGTTTGCGCGCATGTGCACTTGGGAGCATACATGCGTGTATGTTTGGATAGTGTGCTACTGCACATAAAACATAGCTTAGTACTGCAACTATGCTGAAGAAGATTCCAAATGCTAGAGACAGCCACAAACCAAGTACCCTTACGCCTTGAAAGAAATCCTGTTATCTCGAAACACAATCAATCAAAACCAGGATGAAAGACAAAATCTCAAAGATAAATTGTTATTTTATGGGATATATGTCTTTCAAAAAAGAAAACAGCACTTAAGATTCTGCCTAAATTCAATTTGTCAGCAGTGTAAATATTATTTCTAATCCTATTACATGTTCAAAGCAGATAAGCACATTCAACTGACCTAGTGCAGCAAGGTATAAAAGGAGCGGGCACATAGACAAATCGGAGACGAACACAGGGAACCTATCCAAGAGCACAGCATCCAACTGGGCAGACCTGCATGTAAGTGGGAGGTGTGTTTTTCCTGATAACTGAATTACCTTGCAAATACATGTTGCTGCTGTTGTTGTTGTGAATGTATGCTTGTAACTTTATTTATTTATTTTTGCCCTGACCTTTCTTGTTTTTTTATTGTCTGTTGGTTTGGCTTTTTTCTTCGTCTTTTTTCTACACCATTGCATAGTCTGCATATGTTAACGTTGCATTTTTGTGTATGCCTGGTGAATGTATACATGTCCACATACTTAAAAACTTATTTTTTATTTTATTTTTTATATATATAATATAGTATTTATATATTTTCTTTTCTTTTTTAAGTGACCGTCACACAATTTTAACAGGCAATGGTCACTTGTAACATCAAGCTTTTCAATACATTCTGATCATAGATGTAACTTATATACATAACTGGATTCCAGTTCAAGAGTATCTACACTATTCAAACTGGCAAGTTAACTGTGACAGTCAATACAGTAACGAGTTTGGAAATGGTTTGAAACTGTTTTACATTAAACTTGTAATCTCCATCCCAGAAAAGTCTATTTATTGCAAAAAAATGTTAGTTGTTTTCACTCCAACAATTTATCAGTTATCTATCTGGCAGCGCACATTAATTTCTTGTACACAAAACTGCCATCAGTATCATAGTGAGAATCGACCAATAATAAGATACACCTGATCATTTTCTGGAGGGTATTATTTTGCGTAAAACTGTTGGCCATTCCTCAAAGGCAACACCCAGGTACCTTGCACAGTCTAAAAATATTCCCTCTTCCGACAAGTTCATATTTTAATCATGCATGTGCGCTGGGCTCCCAAAGTAAATAAATGCAAAATAATCAGCTATAACTGGAAAAAACAATTCTGCTCCATGATTCACCAATGCTTCAAATTTCTCTTCTTGAATTTTTTTTTAATGTTTCATTTTTTTTTTAAATTCAAGAAGAGAAATTTGAAGCATTGTCAAATCATGGAGCAGAACTGTTTTTCCAGTTATAGCTGATTATTTTGCATTTATTTACTTTGACTGCTACCATTCTTTAAAAAAAAAATTGAATTAGCTTTCCATCCCATTTTCATCATTTTGTACCGTTTAACTGTTGTTTTGGGGTCATTTTGTAGCTTGATAAAGGGGACCACCCCAAAAATGTGTCCCAATAAACAGTGTTCTTTTGAACCTTTTATGTGTTTGGATCTTCTCTTCTTGAGTACTGCAAAAACACATCAACTAATATATTTTGGCACATGCATGGGATTGATATAAAAAAAATTTTTTTTTAAAACAACACTTATGACATTCCCATCAGCACCGGTGTAGAGAAGAGAATAAATACATATAACAGCCAGGATAAACATCGTTAGTCTCTCATGGGGTGAAATTTCCCTGGCGTACTCGAAAGAAACATCCACAGCTTTTACAAATAATTAAAGTCAACAATAACCCAATTACCCCAAAGAAGTGAAAGGGGAGGGAAGAGGAGGGTGTTGCTCGTTTCTAAACTGAACGTCGGTGTTACTTTCTTTTCGCACAGAAGCGAGGAGACTCTACACCACCATGCCGATAACTCTCCTCCTGCTGCTCTGTACTGTGGGAATCCTGCCCAGCGTGGACGGCATTGCACGCAGCATGGGCAAACGGTCAGACGATCCTAACCCCCTGGAAAGCGTTGTCCTACAGCTTTCATCGGACGTTGACAACCTCAAAGCTCAGGTGTCTGAACTTGCAGCAAAACTGGGTACATCTCTTGTTTCTTTGCGCTTCGTTCATTGTTCAGTTTGTTAGTTGGTGATTGCTGTTGTTGTTATGTTCTTGCCTGTTTTGTTGTTCGTTAGTTGCTGTTTATTAGCAGACTTGTTCTTTGTGATGAGATGAAACTGTTCAGACACTCATATTTTGGACAATACAGTTTGGAGTAAAAGTGAATAACAAACAATGTACAATGAAATGATATAAAGCAAGGAATGGATTGTACAAAGCAACTGTCTCCATCAAAGCACTGGAAAAACAACAACTTGACGGCACTTTCATTTTATCTTTCAGTTCTCCACTCAAAATGGAAGTGTATAATAAGTAAACCACAATGTCTGTTTGGATGTTTGAGCCCCCTCACCGTCCATTTCTGTTTGAGCCCCCTCACCATCCATTTCTGTTTGAGCCCCCTCACCATCCATTTCTGTTTGAGCCCCCTCACCATCCATTTCTGTTTGAGCTCCCTCATGTTTGAGCCCCCTCACCATCCATTTCTGTTTGAGCCCCCTCACCATCCATTTCTGTTTGAGCTCCCTCACCATCCATTTGTTTCAGCCCCCTCACCATCCATTTCTGTTTCAGCCCCCTCACCATCCATTTCTGTTTCAGCCCCCTCACCATCCATTTCATTAATCTGTTTTCATTGATCTTTCAGCAAAATGACTGTCATGGGCAAGGCTACCCTTTGCATATTTGAGTGTGCTCTACAAACTGATGTCAGCAATATTGCCATCGGATAACATGGTTTGGGTACATAAAAGAAAGCTGAAAATGCATTGAGGTCAGTTCCAAACTGCTCATATAAAGTGCATGGTCCCTAATGGTTAACCAGATCATCCATCTCTCTCTCTCTCTCTCTCTCTCTCTCTCTCTCTCTCTCTCTCTCTCTCTCACACACACACACACACACACACACACACACACACACCACACACACAGTTGAGTATATGGTCCCCAGTGGTTAACCAGACCAAAACATTATAATGTATGTATTGCTCGCAGACACAAAGGACCGTCAGGTGGCATTTCAGGCCCAGTTTTCAGATGGAAAAGTCAACACTCCTGCCTCAGGTCAATTTCATTTTGACGTCGTCATCTTTAACGACGGAAATGGCTATGACCCCACAACTGGAATCTTTACTGCTCCAGTGTCTGGTGTCTATATGTTTGCTGCACAGTTCTTTACTGGTGGCGTAAGTATTGTGCACGCATAGTTGCATGTTTTCATTTTGTGTGTGTGTGTGTGTGTGTGTGTGTGTGTGTGTGTGTGTGTGTGAGCATTATGTGCATGTGATGATGTGTGTGTCCATGTGTGTTTGTCTGCATGTGCATGCACCTGTGCATTGTGTGTGTGACTCTGTGTGTGTGTGTGTGTGTGTGGAGGGATGCCCCAAAAATTGTGTGGTGTTCCCTGGTGTTGGGAATTTAAGTGTATTACATGAAAAACTAGTAAGTTGCATGACAGTTGGCCCTGAAATTTCCTTATGGTGGGGTCCAGAGGTGTGGTGGAGGCTACAGTGAAGAAGCTGAGAACCAAGATCTAGTCATGGTACCCCACCCCCCCACCCCCCCGATGGTACCCCCCTCTTTTAAGCATGACACAGGCACTAGGTCAGCACAGCTCTGTGCTTCATCAGACATCTACTGCCAGGAACTGAGGGGAAAGCTGCCAAATTTGAAAATAAGGAAATGAGGCCAGGCTCCAGTTGCAACGTCACTTGTGACGGTCAGGGGTAAATGTTCCTGAGGCCGAGGTATTCCCTGATTTTAAAAACTGTCTCCAGTCATGCAATTTCATGACACCTGATCGTGTGAATTGGGGTAATGGAAAGAACTCTTTATTTTCTCAGCTCAACAATCAAAATGCACGTAAATGTAATCTTCTGTCTGCATGAAAGATCTGATTGCAGAAGACGAATCACCCTATACAAAAAACAAAAACTGTCCCATTAAAAATAAGATGTTCACATTATACCCAGCAGGAATGATGCCTCATGTGCTAATTTATGTTATTCTGGTTCATTCAACTTTATTTTTCCTCCAGTCTCCTGCATCAAAGATAGTGTCATGTGCCATGAAAAATGAATCTGACATTTGTGATTGGACTGATTTCATTCTGCCCTGAAATAATCATAGCACTTGACTGGGCAATAAATATCAACTTACTAAGCACAAAGATTGACAGATTGAACTTTATTTCTCAACGGTGAAGATACCAGCACAAAGGCCAACTCACATATCTGCCGTTGCTACAGTACTACTAATAACCAATAAAATAAAATGAAGTGCCACACATTTACATAGATGCTACCATTTACAGAGACAGGCCTATCATCCTCTTCTGGACATCAAGCTGAATGGGGACACTCTGGTGCGTCTGGCCTTTGACACATCATCAAGTGTGCGGGAAACTGGGGAAGACAGCGACTCCACAACAGTCTCTGTCAAGTTACAGGCAGGAGACAAAGTGTGGGTCGAATCAGCCGGAAATCACAGCCACAGCATGTGGGGAACGTATCACACCTTTTTTTCTGGCGCTTTGCTGTATTCAGCGTAGGCGACTCAGCTTGTATGGCCGATGTGTGCATAAGGTCAGTTAAACAGCACGTCAAAACGGACTTGTTAAAAAAGCTGATTAAAACGGACATGCTAAAACGATACCAGCAAGCTTAAACCGACGCTTCTTGAGAGATGAACGATACGCTGTAGAGGAAAATATTTGTATCAAAGGAAAGTTCACAAGCAGAAACAACAACAGAAGTAACAATAATAACCACCATTCTTCACTGCCTCATCTTAACAATGAGCTGCATGGCTGGACACCCTGAAGCCAGCGGTCTACTTGACAGGCACAATATCACAAAGCTGTTTATGTACGACACAATCTGATATGGTTTTATTAGCGTTTCTGATAGCTCCTGCATACAGTCACAAAATTACTGTATTAATTCTGTAACTTGAGTCTTGCCACCATTTTGTTAAAACGAAAGTGACTGGTTGGTTCAGTGGCTGGTTGTTTGGCCACTTTGCCTGTTCACCCATCCCTGCTGTGTACTTGTCTGGACATCTATATATATATATACGCCTATGTGTGTGGCACTCCAGCACTAACTGAAATCACATAGGTAAACAATTTTCTTTTCTGTTGTTTATTGGTGTATTATCCATCTGTTGCTTGCGAAAAAAAAGTTTGTCTAATTAAAAGCAGCATTCTTTTTAACCTTCTCTGAATTTTAACTGGAATTTGTGTAGGTAGCAGGTTTTCTTTTCTTCTTGTGTGGGAGAGGGCAGTAGCAAGTATTTTTTAATCCTGTGTGGCACCACGGGCCATTGTGCAACGGAACTGTGTAAAAATGCTCTGCTTAGTCCTGCTAGCAGTTTTGATAGTTCCAATTAAAATGTGTATTTCCAAAGCCCTTTTTTTTTAATGAAAATTAGCTGATGCCATTTACTAACCAAAAAAATTTGGTTTTGTTCGGAAATTTGTCACTGAAAATGTGATTGTTGTTGGGATTCTATTATGCAGAAGTGTTGTCATGCTTCAGCAAATTTTCCTCTGTCTGTGGTGATGGTACTCTTTTTTCTGCCTCTTGCTCAGCAAGCTGAGTATAACCACTTTAGTTTCTTTGCTTTGACAGTTCACCGTGGGGAAAACTAGGCAGAGTGTACAATACAAATATTCTGTTTTCTTTTCTGTAGCCTTGGATACTTTGTACAGGGGACAGATGATGTGTTTTTAGGTTGGAGGTAGGATTGGGTGCTGGTTATCTCGTGATGAATGAGAAATGGGGTTCATGAGTTAGAACTGAGAGCATCACCTGTGTGGAAAAGGATTGTATTTGAAGCCTTTGTTTTATTTTATTTGAAGTCAGCAAATTAAAGCCTTGGAACTTTTATTTCTTTTGCTTTGGTAAGAAAGTGAGAGTCTGAAATAGTTATTTGTTTGTTTTTGTTGTTAGGGTTTTAGTGGGTCAACAGGGTCACTTTTCAGCATGCATGCATTCAAACCAAGTACAATTCTTTGGCAAAGCAAACATACCTGCAGGCGCCACACATGCTTTAAAAAAATTAATGCAAAGCAAGATTCAAACAAGTTAAGGTGTAGATGACTGCTGAGCTAACAGAGACAATCAGTGTTGCCCAAATAACCCTGTACCCAATCCCCCCCCCCCCCCCCCCCCAGCCCCTGTGGTTCCCTGGCGTCTTCAGATACAACAAAAAAATGGCCTTGCAATCATTTGAGGAGGAAAGACTGGAGTTCTCTGTGGTCATTTCCGGGATCTCTTTCCTCTGCTGGATTCAAATCACAACAATTTTATGACAAATTATGGAAGGTGCTGGTAATCCCACCAAGTTTTTATTTTTATTCTGAGTGACCCTGACCTACATTGTATTACCATTATGTTCAACCCACCACCCACAAGGGATAAATATCAACTGTAATTTCTTTTCCTGTTTGGCTGTCAGTTCATATGGTTTGATTCTGGTGAGTCTGTGGTGCCAAACTGGGTCCGTGAGGGATAAACAAAGCAACATCAGTGGAACAGAGGACAAATGTACAGCCAATGGAACACAGCAACATCAGTGGAACAGATCAGAGCCAACAGAACACAGCAACATCAACGGAACAGATCACAGCCAATGAAAGACAGCAACATCAATGGAACAGATAACAGCCAATGAAACACAGCAACATCAATGGAACAGCCAATGAAACACAGCAACATCAATGGAACAGCCAATGAAACACAGCAACATCAATGGGACAGCCAATGAAACACAGCAACATCAATGGAACAGGTCACAGCCAATGAAATACAGCAACATCAGTGGAACAGATCACAGCCAATGAAACACAGCAACATCAAAGGAACAGATCACAGCCAATGAAAGACAGCAACATCAATGGAACAGATCACAGCCAATGAAAGACAGCAACATCAATGGAACAGATCACAGTCAATGGAACACAGTAACATCAATGGAACAGATCACAGCCAATGGAACACAGCAACATCAATGGAACAGATCACAGCCAATGAAAGACAGCAACATCAATGGAACAGATCACAGCCAATGAAAGACAGCAACATCAATGGAACAGATCACAGCCAATGGAACACAGCAACATCAGTGGAGCACATCACAGTCAAAGGAACACAGTAACATCAATGGAACAGATCACACACAGCCAGTGAAACACATCAACGTCAATGGAACAGCCAATGACACAGAGGTCCAATGAAACGTCAAGCCACAAACATAAAAACCATACCCGCTGAGCCCAAAAGTTGAGCTCCTTGATAACCAGTTTGCCAAGCTCAGCACGGGAGAAAGGTAGGAAGTAGACAATCTCGTTTATGCGACCCAGAAACTCATCTCGCCGAAAATGTCTCTGTCAACAAGCAGAAATATTATAATAATCACTTTTCTAGAGTGACACATACCCCAGTAGCACTGGGATAACTGTACGGTTTACAAGCATTTACTAAAACAAAGTGAAATATGTACACTGATCAAATTATGAACAATATTAATACTAATACAATAAACATGAAAAAACAAACAACCTGAGACAGCGCTTGACAAATCAGCAACTTAAAAATGCACACTGAAACCTCGGAGCACAGGGAAATACTCTAAATATCATATTTATTGGATCCTCTAATATCATATTATTACAAACTAACAGTAACGCACAACATTTTAATGGGAAACCAATAATAATAATAATAATAATAGGGAACTTACTGAGTGCTTTCAGAAATTCAAAGCACTTTACAACTTAAAGAAAAACATACAATGCACAAATACCCAAAATTATACAAATCAAAGGTATACAAGTGTACAAAACAATAAACACAATGAGCAAGGTGGTCAAGACACTGGATTCCAGATGGAGAGGTTGTGGGTTTGATTCCCAGTTCAGGCAGCACCCCCTCCCCCACAACACAGTGCTTCAGCTCAGGCTGCCCAATTTCTTCCCACCTTAAGGACACACTGCTACAAACTAAAATATGAAGCCAAAGTCATGACTGCTGGAGTCACACCCATTGGCCTTGGTGGCGACTGCTTGGAATCTAGAACAGACTCAGAAAGAAAATCTATGCATTCGCATGGAATCAAGAACACACTCAGAAAGAGAAATTGATGCATTCACATGGCATCAAGAACAGACTCAGAAAGACAATCTATGCATTAGCTTGGAATCAAGAACAGACTCAGAAAGAAAATCTATGCATTCGCACGGAATCAAGAACACACTCAGAAAGAGAAATCTATGCATTCGCACGGAATCAAGAACAGACTCAGAAAGAAAATCTATGCATTAGCTTGGAATCAAGAACAGACTTTGAAAGAAAATCTATGCATTCGCATGGAATCAAGAACAGACTCAGAAAGACAATCTATGCATTCGCACGGAATCAAGAACACACTCAGAAAGAGAAATCTATGCATTCGCATGGAATCAAGAACAGACTCAGAAAGAAAATCAATGCATTTGCATGGAATCAAGAACAGATTCAGGAAGAAATCAATGCATTTGCATGCATGCACCTGTCATCAAGCACAGCAGGTTGTAAATTTATTGTTCTTACCTTTAAAATAGGTCTCACTACCAGGTCTTTGAATTTCCGAGAAACTGTGATGTCATCAGATTCAAGTTCTTCTGAGAGAAAAAAAGAGGAAAAAAGTTAAAAGTAATAAAAATCGTAATGCTTAGAAAGCCAGTTCAATAGCTCACAGCCATACCTGCTCCAAGTCTGTGACAAAATACAGATTGGTAGGTGCGTGGGAGGGTTTGCGTATTGATAAGTGGATAGCTGGGTGGGGGGGGGGGGGGGGGGGGGGGGGGGGGGGGGGGCACTTTCCCCTGCTTGACATTCACGTATGACTCGAATTGAACCCAAACTCAAAAACTTTATTTTACAAGGATTGCAGTTTAGGTTCAGTCAAAAATCTGTCTAACAACTAGTCCTTGCTAAGCTACTGATGAGTAGATATCAAATTACAGACATTATTTATATATACATATAGGCATGAATGAGCGAGTGAAACGCTATACATGAGAATTTCCACGCTAAAGGCCAAGCCTATGACAACAGGCCAAGCCCATGGCAGACAAAATCACACATAATTCTGTCACAAGCAAAGATGCTGCATATGCTTTTTCAGTCCCTCCACTTCAGGGGAGGTTCCTATGCAAGCGCTAGTTCCTGCAAAGACTGGCCAGGTCGGATGTCCAATGAGTCAGTACCGACATGTTGGTGTACATAACGTAGGACTAGGAGCGAGCCTGTACGGCTCATCTCAAGTCTTCAGGTCAACTTGCCTTTCCATCAAGCATCATTAGTCTCTAACACTTAACAGTTTGCTGTATGGTTTACCAATGTGTGTATGTGTGTGCGTGTGTGTGTGTATGCATGTGTGCGTGCGTGCGTGTGTGTGGTTACATGTAAGTACGATTGTGAATATGGTTGTGCATGCATGCATGCATGTATTTGTGCATGCATGTGTGTACATGTGCTGGAAGTGATGAGAAAAATGTTGAATGAAGAGTTACAGTGTATTTGCTTCCAACAATAATAACAATGAAACATTTACAAAAACACAGCACGCTGTACAAAATTCAAATATAAACTATATCCACGCCAAGACACCTCAAGCAGAAAAGACCCCCAGGGTTTCACTGCTATTTTAGTTCTGTACAACTATGTTGACCCTGTTGTTTTGCATAATGCAATTCAAGCTCATGCCAGGTGCTATCATTGGCAGGAGCTGCCTCAAGTACCAGTTTTGTCGTGACAAAAGTTTTGTGTCACGACCAAAATATGCTTGTTGCGACAAAATTATGTTTGTCGCAACAAACATGTTTGTTGTGACAAACACGTGTTTGTCGTGACAAAACACATCTTTTCTCGCGACAAAACACATCTTTTGTTATGACAAAAATATGCTTGTCGCGACAAAATTATGTTTGTTGCAACAAATATTTGTCGCAATAAAACTTTTGTCTCGACAAAAATGATACTTGTGCCAGCTCCTACCAATGATAAGGTGTAGGCACTTTACAAATGTTCTTGGACATCACGTCCCATCACCGACCCAGTTTGGTGTTGCGTGCCTTGGACAGTCGGTTGGCTTCCTCTCTCAGCTGCAAGCCGTAGTCAGCAATCTCTTCGCTGGCCAGGTTCGAGGTCATTATAAAGATGGCATCCTTGCACTCTATAGTTTTCCCTTTTCCGTCAGTCAGACGACCCTGAGGAGAAGGTTGAAAAGTAACATCGATGTATTCGTGCACAAATCCAAGGAGGATAAAGGCTCAACCTCATCCTGTTACAAAACAAAACAAAGCAAACAAGCAGAAAAACAAACAAAGCAAGGTCTGCCACCTTGCACAGAGAATATCGAGAACACATGTATGTATAATTAGAAATTCTCTCAACACCATGCTTCTTTAAATAGTTGTATTTTACCAGAGCAGACACAAGGTAACAAAGACGCACCAACTGACTGACTGACTACCTCATCAAAGAGTTGCAGCATGGCGGTGAGGACGTCAGGGTGGGCCTTCTCCACTTCATCAAACAGGACCACTGCCTTGGGGAACTCCGTCAACTGCTTGGTCAGCTGGCCGCCATCTTCGTGGCCCACGTAGCCAGGGGGCGACCCGATGAACTTGGACACCTGCCACACATCGGTCACAATCAAGTTGCTGTAGAGGCCACGATCCACCTTTGAGCACAGTCGCACAGTGACAACGTATACCGTGAGTTACCATGGGAACAGACAGGCTGTGACGCCACAGTCAAGCATCCCATCAAGTCATGTAAGCAGAGACAGTGCCAGACACATGGCTACGACATACACCATGACTTGCCATGGGAACAGACCGGCCATGACACCACAGATAAGCATCCAGTCATGTCATGTAGGCAGTGACAGCGATACACATTTTTTCAAACCGGTGTGACATCTATAAGGTGGTGAAAGTGGTTCGTGGAAATTGGTCAGATAAGTACTGTAGCCGGTCAGATACACAGCCGTCTATACTAGATCTGTACTACCAAACAAACCAGTCAGACAGTCACTGTAGCTGATCAGATACACAGCCGGCTATACTACTACTAGATCTGTACTACCAAACAAACCTGTCAGACAATCACTGTACCCGATCAGATACACAGCCATCTATACTACTACTAGATCTGTACTACCAAACAAACCGGTCAGATAATCACTGTAGCCAGTCAGATACACAGCCGTTTATACTACTAGATCTGTTCTACCAAACAAACCAGTCAGATAATCACTGTTGCCGATCAGATACACAGCCATCTATACTACTACTGGATCTGTACTACCAAACAAACCGGTCAGACAATCACTGTAGCTGATCAGATACACAGCCGTCTATACTACTACTGGATCTGTACTACCAAACAAACCGGTCAGACAATCACTGTAGCTGATCAGATACACAGCCGTCTATACTACTACTGGATCTGTACTACCAAACAAACCGGTCAGACAATCACTGTAGCTGATCAGATACACAGCCGTTTATACTACTACTGGATCTGTACTACCAACAAACCGGTCAGACAATCACTGTAGCCGATCAGATACACAGCCGTTTATACTACTACTAGATCTGTACTACCAAACAAACCAGTCAGACAATCACTGTAGCTGATCAGATACACAGCCGTTTATACTACTACTGGATCTGTACTACCAAACAAACCGGTCAGACAATCACTGTAGCTGATCAGATACACCCCCTATATACTACTGGATCTGTACTACCAAACAAACCGGTCAGACAATCACTGTAGCGATCAGATACACAGCCGTCTATACTACTACTGGATCTGTACTACCAAACAAACCGGTCAGACAATCACTGTAGCCGATCAGATACACAGCCGTTTATACTACTGGATCTGTACTACCAAACAAACCGGTCAGACAATCACTGTAGCTGATCAGATACACAGCCGTTTATACTACTACTGGATCTTACCAAACAAACCGGTCAGACAATCACTGTAGCCGATCAGATACACAGCCGTTTATACTACTACTAGATCTGTACTACCAAACAAACTAGTCAGACAATCACTGTAGCTGATCAGATACACAGCCGTTTATACTACTACTGGATCTGTACTACCAAACAAACCGGTCAGACAATCACTGTAGCCGATCAGATACACAGCCGTTTATACTACTGGATCTGTACTACCAAACAAACCGGTCAGACAATCACTGTAGCTGATCAGATACACAGCCGTTTATACTACTACTGGATCTGTACGAAACAAACCGGTCAGACAATCACTGTAGCCGATCAGATACACAGCCGTTTATACTACTACTAGATCTGTACTACCAAACAAACTAGTCAGACAATCACTGTAGCTGATCAGATACACAGCCGTTTATACTACTACTGGATCTGTACTACCAAATAAACCGGTCAGACAATCACTGTAGCTGATCAGATACATGGCCACCTATACTACTACTGGATCTGTACTACCAAACAAACCGGTCAGACAATCACTGTAGCCGATCAGATACACAGCCGTCTATACTACTACTGGATCTGTACTACCAAACATCCAGTTCCCTTCCCCCTCACGCATGACACAGGCTCCAAAATGTCAGAGTGACCCCATTACAGAAGTCTGAAAGACCTGTACAGAGCAGCACAGTAGATGAGCACTCTCCGTGTTTCAACAGTTGGTGGCTGTGAACAGCACTTTTAATATTAGGGTGGCCATTTCCACAGTTCCACCTTCAAATCACTTGAGACATTGGAAATGAGGTGATCTTCAAACAAGCAGTCATACCTTATGGTGTGACCAACTGCTTGCTTCAACAAGACCAAAAGAGCAGCTGTCATTTGTTCTGGAAGTTCTTGATTTAGCAATGCAGGTGTTTATAACAGTGAACACTCACCTCGTGTTTTTCTTGGTACTCGGACATGTCAATCCTGACAAAACCCTGACAAACAAAAATAAAGTCATAATTCATCTGTATGCAATCCTTTGAAAAATACTCGCAATACTGTAACAGAATCAAGCATAAGACAATGAGGGGGTGGGGAATAGAAGTCAGAAACAACACTGTCCTTCACCCCTAGTAATCTGTATAATGCAAGTGTGTGTACATGTTTGTGCGTGTGTGTGTGTGTGGGGGCATGCTTGTACATCATCTAGTTGTGTTGATGTGCACATTAGTTTGATCTTGAAACAATAATAGTCTTTACCATGAGTTTTATGTTGAAACAATAATAATAATGTACACTTATCATGCGCTCATCAACGCTCTGAGTGCTCACATGATACATATTAACCTAAATATGATATTCTATACACATGTAGAGCACAGTCCTACCAAAACAATTTACATAAAGTATTATAAAAAATATACATATAAAAAATGCACTACAAACACACTGACTGTAGCAGAAACTGGGTACTGATATTAGTTAGGATGGAAATACGTGAGAAGAGGAAGGTTTTCAGTTTGGCTTTAAAAGATGACAGGGTTGAGCAGTGTCTAAGGTCTTGTGGGAGTGAATTCCAAATGTGGGGTCCAAAGCAAGAGAAGGTGCGAAAGCCACGAGTCTTGCGTTTGTATTGTTGGATTTCCAGCATGCGGGTGTCAGTCTTTGTCATTAGTTTTATGTTGAAGCAATAACAGTCTTTATCTTGAAGTACATGTATTCCTTACCATTTTTCTTCAACACCTTCAGCCCCAAGGTAGGCACTTTATACATGTCCTGTAGTATTATCATCAAGCGCATAAAGGCAGGTGATAGAGCTAACAGTAAAACTCTCAAATCACATGCTGTACCATGAAAGGTTAAACCAGTCCCCGTACCTTTTTCAAATCTTTGTGTAGATACTTGGCCACTTGTTTTGCAAGTTCTGTTTTGCCTGAAGAAAGACCAGACAAAATCTTGAGTTAATTCCACACAACAGGGGCAGGGAACTTTCAAAACTCAAAGAATTTCAAGTACTGTGCTAGTTTTCATCGATTTTGAAGGACTTTCAAAACTCAAAGACTTTCAAGTACTGTGCTAGTTTTTATTGATTTTCAAGGACTTTCAAAACTCATAGACTTTCAAGTACTGTGCTAGTTTTTATTGATTCTCAAGCAGCACAAATCTGTTAGATGTGATGTACTCTATGTATTATTATGAAACAGCACTCACCGATGCCAGAGGATCCCAGAAAGAGGAACACAAGGGGGTGGTCTTCATCATACCATCCATTCTGTTTGCGCCGGATGGCTGAAAATGACCACGGAAAACATCTTCACATCACCGCTTTGTCTTGCAAACGCCTGGCTGATACACAGCTACAGAAAGCCCGATGGCTATGAGAACTCCTTTTGGTCAGAAGTAGGGTAAGCTCTATCCATCGAGATGCTGACAACACAGCGACAATTCTGATAGTGGTGAAACTCTATCAAGATACCAATAGCCATACAGACACAAGTTCTCTACATCCAGCCACAGTTCTATCCATTAAAATGCTGACAACAACATAGCGACAGTTCTGATGGTGGTGGAACTCTATCAAGATACCAATAACCATGCAGACCCAAGTTATGTACCTCCAGCCATGCTTTTGATGGCAGTCAAACTCTATTTATTCCCCAAGGCATAAACAACAACTGTGCACACACACATTATGCTTCCAGTCCACACTTCTGACGGCAGTCAAACTCCTTTTATTCAGACATGAACAGCACACACACACACACACACACACACACACACACACACACACACACACACACATATGCACAGAGACACACACACATGCATGCACACACACACACACACACACACACACACACACACACACACACACACACACACACACACACACACCATGCACACCACACATGCACACACACACAATCACACACACACACCACACACAATCACACTCACACACACACACACACACACACACACCCATGCACACACACACACACACACACACACACACACACACACACACACACACACACACACACAATCTCTCTCCCTCTCTCTCTCTCACACACACACACACACACACACACACACACACACACTCTCTCTCTCTCTCTCTCTCTCTCTCTCTCTCTCTCTCTCTCTCTCTCTCTCTCTCTCTCTCTCTCTTCCCACAACACACCACACACACGCACACACACAATCTCTCTCACATGCATGCACACACACACACACACACACACACACACACACACACACACACACACACACACACATATATACCACACACACACATACACACACATGCCCGCACACACACACACACACCACACATACACACACACACACACCACACATACACACGCACACACACTTGCCATACCTCCTGCCACAGTTCTGATGGCACTTTCCTGCCCAATGATGTATTCTTTTAAGCGCAGCTCCAGTGGAAATCTCCGCCTTTCCTCTGCTTCCTCTCTGGCTCTCCTTTCTTCAAACTGTAGGCATATCCAGCAAAATCCATGGCCTTCTTTAATAACTGGCAAATTCCAACAGAAAGCTACAAAGGAGAATTCTTAGCCAGCCAAAAATCATGAAATGGTTACTAAACTGATCTTCCCCCCTTCCTCCCCCCCCCCCCCCGCTTTTGGACACATAATTGGGTGCATCAGTTCAGGAATTTCTCTTTTCAAAATAAATTCTAATACGTTTGAGTGACCTGTAACCCCTGCGGAACCCCTCATGGAAAATGATACATTTTCATCAACTTTGAGAGAACAGCTGTATCTCTACACTGTAATTCCATTGAGTGAAATGACGAGTTCCTATCATTGGCGGGAGCTGGCACAAGTATCATTTTTGTCAAAACAAAAGTTCAGTCCCAACAAACACGTGTTTGTTGTGACAAACACATGTTTGTCCCAACAAAACATGTCTTTTGTCGCGACAAAAGTATGCTTGCCATGACAAAACTTTTGTTGTGACAAAATTATGTTTGTTACGACAAAACTTTTGACACAACAAATATTTGTTGCGACAAACACATGTTTGTTGTGACAAAAGTTTTGTCGTGACAAGCATACTTTTGTCGCAACAAGGGATGCGTTTTGTTGCGACAAATATGTTTGTCATGACAAAAGTAAGCTTGTCATGACAAAAGTTTTGTCGCAACAAAATGATGTTTGTCCTGACAAATATTTGTTGTGACAAAAGCTTTGTCACTACAAAAATGTGTTTGTCGCAACAAAAGTTTGGTCGTGACCAGCATATTTTTGTCATGACAAAAGACATGTTTTGTCACGACATGTGTTTGTCGTGACAAAACTTTTGTCACGACAAAAATGATACTTGTGGCAGCTTCCGCCAACGATAAGTTCTATGTGTAGTGAGCACCCTCAGCATGCACACTGACCTTCTTGGCTGACTGCTCTATCATTTCCCTCATTTCTGCTGTGTGACAGTAGTCCACAGGCTTGTGTCCCAGGGTGTTTTCTTTGGTAGGATCCCCGCCTAACAACATACAATGGTATCGTCACTTTGCTGGGACCTCCAGCTGACAACAGTAAACAGCACCATCGCTGTAGTGGGACTCCACCTAACAATAAACAGCACCATCGCTATGGTGGGACTCCACCTAACAATAAACAGCACCATCGCTATGGTGGGACTCCACCTAACAATAAATAGCACCATCACTGTGGTGAGACTCCACCTAACAATAAACAGCACCATCGCTATGGTGGGACTCCACCTAACAATAAATAGCACCATCACTGTGGTGAGACTCCACCTAACAATAAACAGCACCATAGCTGTGGTGGGACTCCACCTAACAATAAACAGCACCATCACTGTGGTGAGACTCCACCTAACTATAAACAACACCATCAGTGTGGTGGGACTCCACCTAACAATAAACAGCACCATCGCTATGGTGGGACTCCACCTAACAATAAATAGCACCATCACTGTGGTGAGACTCCACCTAACAATAAATAGCACCATAGCTGTGGTGGGACTCCACCTAACAATAAACAGCACCATCACTGTGGTGAGACTCCACCTAACTATAAACAACACCATCAGTGTGGTGGGACTCCACCTAACAATAAACAGCACCATCAGTATGGTGGGACTCCAGCTAACAATAAACAGCACCATTGCTGTGGTGGGACTCCACCTAACTATAAACAGCACCATTGCTGTGGTAGGACTCCACCAAACAATAAACAGCACAATCGCTGTGGTGGGACTCCACCTAACAATAAACAGCACCATCGCTGTGGTGGGACTCCACCTAACAATAAACAGCACCATCAGTATGGTGGGACTCCAGCTAACAATAAACAGCACCATTGCTGTGGTGGGACTCCACCTAACTATAAACAGCACCATTGCTGTGGTGGGACTCCACCAAACAATAAACAGCACAATCGCCATGGTGGGACTCCACCTAACAATAAACAGCACCATCGCTGTGGTGGGACTCCACCTAACTATAAACAGCACCATTGCTGTGGTGGGACTCCACCAAACAATAAACAGCACAATCGCCATGGTGGGACTCCACCTTACAATATACAGCACCATCGCTGTGGTGGGACTCCACCTAACTATAAACAGCACCATTGCTGTGGTGGGACTCCACCAAACAATAAACAGCACAATCGCCATGGTGGGACTCCACCTAACAATAAACAGCACCATCGCTGTGGTGGGACTCCACCTAACTATAAACAGCACCATCACTTCAGTGAAATTCTAACAGTGATAGCACCATTGTTGCAGTAATGCCAAAGACAACCCCAAATTAAAATATTAACTGTTCCATGAGATCCCTTCCTAAGCTACATTATTCATCCATTGTCACTTTCACTTCATACTAGCAAATTCTTGATCAGGGTCCCTACAAACGTTTCAGTCTAAAATTCACTGATTTTTCACAATCATGCGTGACACATCTATACCCTTCTCTTCATACTTTAGATGACAAAGCATTACCATTTCATGATTATAATTTTTCCAAAGTATAAAGGTGGCTAGCTACTTATTCTCAGTCTGGTAGTTACTGGCTTTTCAGTTTGACAGATGTCAAATTTCACAAACTTTCAAAGACCTCAGCAAAATTATTTTTGAAAGTCTTTCAAGGCCTTCAAAATGGCAGATTGTTTTCCATGAACCTTCAAATACCTCAGCAGAATTATATTTTCAGTCTCTCAAGGCCTTGAAAAAGGCAGATTATTTTCAATGAACCTTCAAAGACCTCAGCAGAATTATATTTTCACATTCTTTCAAGGCCTTGAAAATGGCAGATTATTTTCCACAAACATTCAAAGACCTCAGCATGATTATATTTTCAGTCTTTCAAGGCCCTGAAAATGACCAGATTATTTTCCACAAACCTTCAAAGACCCTCAAAGACAGTAGGGACCATGTTTACACTGAATGAGCAACTCTGTTTACAATGAACAAGTGCATAAAGTGTCATTTGCTTAAAAGTGCCTGAACAAGGGTTATATATATATATATATTTAATATAAAAATTAAGAAAAGAGAGTGAAGACAACAATCATCATCTCACCATGCTCCAAGATAAGTTTGGTGATGTCAAAATCGTCAGCCAGGACTGCATAGTGCAGTGGCGTGCAGTCACGGAAGTTGGCTTTGTTGCTGAGGCGATTGGAAAATTCTTCCTCTCGTGCTATCAACACTGAGAAAGACCACACAAAATGGTGACCAAAACAAGTCTCAGAGCAAGTCTGTTATCAAACGGTAATACACTGGCAAAATAAAAAACAACAGTTCAGTTCAAGATGGTACTTCTGTGTCCCAAAAAAGCCCATATGCACTCCACTCCATCGCTTAGAAGTTTCTCCAGCACTGTCTTTGAAACAGTTCTAATTAGTCCGGCTGAAAATGGCCCTCTCTCAAAGATCATCACACACTCCCTTTTTCTGTGCCTCTCTCCTCTGGGCAACTGGTGGGGTGGTGTCTTTGGCTTTGTGTCTGGAGGTAGGATCTTAAGCTCCCCAACACTTCAGATCATCTGAGACGCAAGCCACTTGAGATGCTTGCTTTATCTTACCCACCAGTCTATCTGTTCAGTCATTTCCTTCAACTGGCATGTCTAGGACAGTACAGGTATGTATCCTCTATCTGTTCAGTCATTTCCTTCAACTGGCATGTCTAGGACAGTACAGGTATGTATCCTCTATCTGTTCAGTCATTTCCTTCAACTGGCATGTCTAGGACAGTACATGTATGTATCCTCTATCGGCTCAGTCATTTCCTTCAACTGGCGTGTCTAGGACAGTACATGTATGTATCCTCTATCTGTTCAGTCATTTCCTTCAACTGGCATGTCTAGGACAGTACATGTATCCAAAGGAGTTTTTGAAGGTGGGTGTCAAACACTGACACATGCCATACTGAGCTTTCTATTCTACCTTTCGCTTTTTGTAGCAAGCTCAGTGAATCTGTGAGGATTGATTTGATTGATGATCGCTTATATAGCGCTATTCTCCGCTCTCTTGAGCAGACTCACTGCACTCGCATGTGGTTCTACGTGAGTGACTAGCTGTTCATAGCGCGTTTTTTGGATATCCACCGAAGTGGTGTCTTACAGCGCTGACATGGCTGGTGCCACATGAAACTGCAGCCGTCTCGGCAAGTTCTGTGTACACCATACAACCATGCACCATGTCACTTCATGCAAAGCCACATACGTAAGGTGTATGCGTGTTTAGCTGTAACCTGCCACCTGCACTTTTGGCAGAATGACCAGGGTCTTTTACGTGCTACTCGGTAACACAGGGGTGGAACGGATACCGAAATAAGAGTCAGCACAGAAAGTCAACCCTGGAGAAGAAAATTCTCCCGCCGCTCCTGCAGGGATTCGAACCCGTGACCTTTCAATCACAAGTCCGGCCCGAGGATGATGGTGTGTGTGGTCAGACTGTCACCTCTTGAGGCAATCCAGCGCACAGCATGTGATACTGCTTGTAATTTTCCTTTGTGCTTGTTTTTACCCTGTTGTGTGTGTGTGTGAGGGGGGGGGGGGGTGAGGAGGAGGCGGGAGGGTGTAAAATTATTCTGATTCCTCTTGCAAGTATGAAAAAGTAGAGAACAAGAAGAGGTGGTATGAGAAAAAGGGGGCTGAGGTGTGTGAAGAAAAGTAAACAAAAACAGGAAAGAGAAGCGAGGAAGGGAAAAAGCACAAGAGAAGAAAGAAGGGCACAGATGGATTTTTACCTTGCAGGGAGTGGAGCTGTTTATCTCGGGCCATCTGCGAAGGGTTGGTGTACAAGTCGCCTGCATTGGGGTCCGCGCCGGCCTCCAGCAACAGCTTCACCACTCTGAGGTATTATAATAATAATAATAATAATCATAGGGAACTTACTGGGTGGTTCAGGCGGGGTTGTTAACTCCCTTGACTTTTGCCCGGCATCGCTTAAGTCCCTTGGCTGCTTTTACTTCCGGTGCATACTTTCTTTACAGTCGTAACAGTGGAAGGTGGTGAGTGAACTTGCGAATTTTACACTGCCAACTTTAAAGACATTTTTGGAGGCCTGTGGTCAGAATGCGTTTGGCAACAAGCAATAAGCTGTTGCTCGTGCTATAGGATGCCCCAAAACGCATCTTTTCCACAAACTCGCGATCTTCTGGTCAGCCAAAAAACGATGCAAAGACACTTTTTTCCACCCTCCATCCCCTTTCCCCGGTAATTTTTGCAACTGCAGCAGTGGTGGCATTTGTACTGCTTCGCAATTCTAGGTTCAACTTCCATTGCATACACAACATGAAGCAGAAATCAGCCTGGAAGTGACGCTGCGACCTCTCGCAACTTCTTGCACAAAAGATTACGAAGGGCATTCACTCATGCAAACCAGCTTCACTGAACTGCCCAACAGACCGTTTTCTGAAACTCAAAGCGCTTTACAACTTAAAGACAAACATACAATGCGCAAATACCCGTAATTATACAACTAATATACAAGCATACAAAACATACAAAAATTAACCAGATATGTATACAGTAACATATCACTGGCTGACTACTGTCAATACCCAGCCATTACTCATTTATTTAGCTTCCTAACAAACCAATTCTGTTGCAGTCTTTTGTTTCTAATTTATCGAGCACAGCTCTAGGTAAGACTAAGAGCCATTCACTGATTCAGCGCTGCAAGACCGAAAAGGTCCTGCATGATTCTGTTGGGATTTGACCCACACTGCCTTCCAGTACACAGTCAGAAGCACTAACCACTGCACCAGCAATGGGTTTGTAAGTTCAATGTGTTATTTGATGAACAAAACTCATATTTCTTTGTCATTTGAATTACATCCAGACCTGCTTACACTCAAAAGCAGATAAAATTATGCTTTACAAAATGGTCACTTTTTTAAAATTATTATTGAAAAGTCAGAGTATTTTCAGTTTTTAGCCACAGACCAGGGGCAGAGCTTTTCATCAGTGTTGCTTTTGCTGCCATAGGCAAATGAAAAGTCCAACCGTACTGGTACTGGTAGTATGCAGAAGATATGGAAACAGAAGGCTCCACAATGCTGGGCTCTGATTTATATCTTGACAGGAACACTTGGTCACTCACTACTTTGGCACTTTCTCCATCAGTTCTTTTCCATTTTATTTTTCCCTCAGTGAAATTAATTTCAACATAGCTTCCAGAAAAATAGTGGACGCTGATACCTTACAGCAGAAATACAAGCCTCATTTTGAACTGCCCAAGAATTCAGTGCTGAAACTACACAAAGCAGAATACAGAAGCTGACACAACGGCAGCAAGAGGTTCTGAGACGTGCCACCAAAAACCCAGAATTGGGCATATATTCCAGACTGAAAACAAATAAATTGCAATATTTATGACTTTTTTGTTGTTGTTGCTGCATTGTTTTGTTTATGTATTTTCATACACTCAAAATTTAAGCGTACAAAATACACCCAAACTGTATGGGTAAACAGGTCTGACAATGTCAATGGAAAGCAAGCCATACTTGGTACTATCCCAGAGCCAAATCAAGCACTTGTCACATCTGTCCCAGGACAACCATGCATGTATTGGGCGATTCAGCGAAGCTGGTTTGCTAGAGTGAATGCGCTTTGTAATCTTTCACGCAAGAAGTCGCAAGAGGTCGCAGCGCACTTCCGGGCCGATTTCTGAGTAGGCGTTGCTTCACGCTGTGTATAACAGTGGAAGTTGAACCTAGAATCGCGAAGCATTACAAATGCCAATACTGTTGCAGTTGCAAAATTAGACTGAAAACAAATAAATTGCAAAATACTTTTTTGTTTTTTTGCTTTGTTTTTTTTTTCATTACTCAGAAAGATGCAACGTTGTAGAACAAAATGCGTTTTGGGGCATCTTTATATGTCCGAGCAACAAGCATTTACTGCTTACCTGTCAGGACACATTATGACTCGTCAGCTCAAAATGCCTTTAAAGTTGGCGTGTAAAATTTGTCAATTCACTGACCGCTCAGAAGAAAGTGCCTATGTACTGTATCAGTACAACTTTATTGTCTCTGGGTAGAGAAATTTGCCTTCTGGCTCATCATTTACACAAAACATTCAATACATTTTACAATGAAACATCAACAAGTCAATAACACACTGAGCTAAAATCCGCTCAAATACAAAAGCAAAATACTTAACAATAACACTGTGTGTACACACACACACACACACCTACACGCACACACACAATTCTTCTTCTGGCTCACCAGTTACTTAAAACATTCAGTAAATCCATATCATCAACAGTGCACAAGTACAATGAAACTGAAAGCACAGCGTTGCTGTACAAAATGTTCTTACTGCAGGTGGCCGTTCATGGAAGCAACATGAAGAGGGGTCCAGCCCAACTCATGGCGACAGTTGACATCAGCACCCTGGCTAACCAATCTGCAAAGGCCAATCAACCATCCGTCAATCAATCAGTCACTATCAAAAGGAATCTTGCCCAAAATGGTTAGGGTTAGGGTTAGATAGTGTATTATATATATATATAGAGATAGTGTATTATATATATATATAATATATAAATAACACGGGGGAGAGAATGTGAGAGTGAGACAGTGCTAGGTGAAGACAGAGAGAATTTTTACATATTTATCTTTTTATCTATTTGTTCTGGTTTCATCAGAGTTTGTTATACAATGTATATTATGCTGTGATGAGGAAAGACCGGAAAACACAGAATTGCAGTAATCAAGTTGTGAAACGATCAAAGAAGTGATACGTTTGGCAGACGCAATGCCGGCAGGTACTTTCAGGTCTGTAGAACTAAGAAGAAATATGGTCCAGTTTGAGGCGGCAAGTTAGAAGAGACTGTCAGAGATGTGCTTGTTTTTTGTGAGTGTGCTGTACTAAGGAGTGACTCTGAGGTTTCTGACATGAGGTGAGAGGTACAGTGTTGTCAGTGAAATCAACTTGAACAGTTGAAGGCTTTTCATCTTGGCAGCAGCAACAGAGGAAACTTTGGGTCTGACGCTAAAATGGCTTTGGTCTTATTGCTGTTGAACTGAAGCTTGTTTTGCGTCATCCACTTGCTAACATTGGCTATGCATTCTGAATATATGTATGAACGAGAGGTCAGAATGGTCTTGTCTGGACTGGTGCTGTTTTTACAATTGGTGAAAGAGTGGTACAAATGGTTGTGTTGGTAAATATATAATATGAATATAATGTTATCGAGCGACTGAATCAATGAATCAGAATGTAGAGCGTGAAAAGGACTGGTCCAGGAACTAAGTCCAAACAGACTGCAGGATAGTCCGGCTGGACTGGAATGGCTACTGTCAATGGAATATTTGTCTGTTGAGGATAAATTTACATTTGCCATTAGCAGTCTCTCCCTTCCACATCCATCTTGCAGCCTACTGGGTGACTGACCTTTGGCATCAAGTTCAAAGAATGTGGACACCCTGAAGATTTGATTACCTACATCAGCTGCTTGCATATTCTGTCTCTGATATAAAGTTAATCAAAATCAATCTGAACCAATCAACCAAAACAGAAAAGTCAGAAGATCAAGGAGGAAAAATTACTCAATATTAAACAAATCCAAAGAAAGACACATTACAGCGCAAGCACAATTATTTTCATGCTGTACCTTGATATTTCCTTGTGAACACCAAGCCTTGAGGCTGTCAGCAGCCGTTCATCTGAAACAAACAATTCAGAAATGAACAGTTTAAAACACAATACTGTTCACAATGCAAATTTACAAAGAAGAAGGAAAAAAAGCAGTACTTAGCAGCTTGCTCTCAGTCTGAATCTTACGCTATTCCTAGGAATCATGTGCTTTGCTGTGCAAAAGCAACTTTGATAGCTACCCATGGACATGCTAGATCTAGACTGAGGGCAAAATATGATGCGTGACATTTGCTGAATTAGGGACAGTACTATGTTTTGTATACTAAATTAATAATAATATGGTTTGTTTTGCATGTTCCACATGGATGCAAAAAAATCTGACATGTTTCCACAGTTTATAACAAACAAAAAGCATGATCCTTGTATTGTTATAAAATGTACTATCATAAAAAGCCCAGGAGTAGGAATTGTAACTGGATACATAACAGGTTAATCCATTTTGAATAAATTATATCAGTTAATTAGCATTAGAATCTTACAAAAATGGTAGCATACAGACCCCCACAATGACAAAACAATGACAAAACAATGAATCTGATGACTGTCGTCACTTTTGTTAGTTTTAGAAGCATATTTCACTTACAGAACAAGCATAAAATATTTATCCTATTGTTGGTGGTGGGTTTGTTGTTGTGTCACTGTCAGTTTTGTGGATTTTTTGTTTGTTTTGTTTGTTTGTTAGCTTTGTTGTTGTTGTTTTTAATTTAGAATGATGTGTCTGTGTCGTACCCTTACTAGCAGTAATGCGTAATATTTCAGCACACACAACTACTTGTATGTAGAGCAACTCAATCAGAAATCATGGCAACATCTACTTTCGGTTTGACCTTCCCACAGTTGCATCAGAAACTTCTAGATTATTCCATCGACCATATTGGTAACTTTTTGATCGGAAAATAAACTTCCAGCGGTCTTCTCTCCTTCTAACAATATCCAGTCACTTAAAATTAATACAAAACAAACAACAACAAAACAGAAAACTTACTTATATCCAAGTTGGATGCACATAGTGCTGAACTTCCGTAGAAAAACAGCCCTCCACCAACCGTCGCGGCTATTCCAAGAAGATGTTTCTGTTGGGCAAATCGGGCAATTTTTGGAACAGCTGTAGAAGCCAGCAACTTCAGAGACTTGACTTTTGATGTGCTACTGAATTTTTGGACATTTGAAAGTAAACAGCGTTTCTGAGAGGTCAAAAGGAGACCTCTCAACGAGCAGCAGAGCTGTCTGGTGCTTCCAAGAGCCGCCATCACGGCGGATGTTAATCGTACACGGGTTATGTTTACGACATTAAACGGACACAAGTCATATACACAAACAAGCTATATCTCATCAGAATATGTATTTGTAAACTCAGTTAGATTAAAACGTAATACTTTTGCTGATTTTACCAATAATACATTGCATTATTATCAAGTTTCAGTTGACCTAGTTAGCAGCATGCACTCGACTGTAGTCAGCTGCTTTGGCTTTGGAGATCACTCGAAGTGCAAAGATTCCTGTACCGCTGTTGGGTTCAATAGCGGAAAGCAAAAGGGGTACGTTTTGCTGTCACTAATATCACTGATCAGTTTGAATATATTGATTATTTTGGGTTGGATTGCATGCTTTTTAATAACGAAAATGAGGTTAATTTTTCCATACGATCCAAAAGACAAAACAAAGTAGTTCTGGATCTGGATTCAGACATTGCAGACAAAAGAGTTGTGCACTACCATTCTTCCAGTTCTACGCAGGTGGATGTGTCAACATCACATGTCCCATAGCTTTTGTTGCCTAAAATTATTGCCTTTGTTTTAGTTTACGTCCACCTTTTGTTGCACTTTCTGTTGGGAATGCCATTCACCATCGAAAAGCAGTATTTTTCCCCATTTCAGACTGACTTTGCAGAACTTTCAGGTGTGCTGTTTTCCTACTGTACTCGTGTGAATGCACCATTAGCATTGCACAATATGTACGATAATAATTAATAGAGATCACTGAAACACAAGTAAACTACCAATATTAATATACTGTATTATGCATTTTTTATGATTGTATTTCCCTTTCGTTGATGATTAAAAGACAAGTCAGTATATAATATACTTAATCACCCCTCACAGTGCATTCCAACTATCTACTAAAGGTTCATAAATTTAAAAACAAGATGTAAAAAGAACATCAGAGCAAGACTGGAAATTTCCCTTAACGGTGAATTAAGGATTATTTTAGATCGTTACACCATTTCTGTCTGTGGTCCACATATTTCCCACTCTTGTAACATGTCCTCTTTATGCTGCTTTTCTTGGGAGTTGATAAGTACATAGTACTGTACTCCATCACACAAAATGTTATATTATTATTAATCATTATGTATTTATGACATTAATTTGATTAAATATTAATGTTTCCAAGTTGCAACTACAATCAGTGTAAAAGTTATCTGTGGAAACTGGAATAAAGTGAAGCTGAATAATACCAATAGTAATAGTGGAGTCTTAGACTAGTGCCCTTTTTCAAATGAGCCATAGTCACGTTCATTTCATACTCAAGATAAAAACAACTGACAACATACCTTTGCTGGAAAGTTCAAAAATAGAATGTATAATTTATGACACTCTTGTATCCTCACCACTCTTTTCTCTCCGGTGTGTGTGTGTGTGTGTGTGTGTGTGTGTGCGCACCTGTATGCATGTGTATGAGCCCCCCCCCCCCCCCCCCCCCCCCCACCCCATCTTCCATATTATTTCTTCTACAACTGCTAATGGTGAATATTTTCTCTGCTCTTATTAGTGACATGTTTAATATGATTATGTGAATGGATGTTGGTGTTTTCCATTTCCTGTATATAAACTGATTTTTTTATTATTATTTTTTAAGTTAAAAAATGACATCAAAGCACACACTACGCAGTATTAAAACATACACAAATTTGTAACCAAACATCACCCCCCCCTTCCTCCAAACACATGCATGCACACATGCGCGCACGCACACACACACACACACACACACACATTCACTTGAGGCAGGTTGAAGACGGATGGACTCCAACCTAAGTTGTGGAAGCTATGTTACATTAATAGATGATGTTTGGAAAAGCAGAGCAGAGTACATGGTAAGTGCACTTCAGCGTTATGACACAGCTGACCTGCTGATAAGGACTGGGTGCAACAAGTGGGTGTTTGTGAGCCAGTTTGTCCTAGCAGTAAGGCGTTAGGCTGGTAAGCAGAGGGACCTCAGTTCAAATCCTCTTCCGCTCTCCTTTCTCTTCAAAAGTTGTGGTCTGTGGACACTGTCTTTCAACTTTGTCCCTCATAGTTAATAAAATATTAAAATGGCTCTCATTACTGCCTATCTTAATGCTGGAGTCATTCTGGTGGTGACAGCGTAGTGATAAATACATAATCTCCTGCTTCCCCCACCTCCATACTCCCTTCCCCCCCCTTGTCCCTGTCCCTAATGGTTTCTGTGGACATTAAGTACTATCTTTACATGTATACTTACTCAAGTGGGTGTTGGCTAGGAGAAGTGTAGAATGGTTGAGGAGTGACAACGACAGCAAAAAGGAAGGCAAGAAACTGTTCATCCCAACTGGTGTTAGTGTTATGGTGTTACTGTTAGTAAGATCTACAGAAAACAGGATGTGCCAGCATTTACCTTGATATAACCATCCTGGTTGACTGGGCGTAAAAATTAAAAAAGTTACCTACAGCACCTGAATCTGCCCCAGTTATGCCATAACTCCACTGATTTTTCAACTTGCAGAAACAGTGTTACTGCAGTGTAGTTCTTCATAATTGTATTTTTCACAGCAGCCTGAGTAGGTCCATTGATTTTTAATCAAATAAATCTTTATTGTTCATCAGCATACAAAGCATAAAAATTAAGATTTTCATTGACACATGGGCTCAAAACAACAACATTTAAAATAAACGAATAAACACGTAAAAAATTATCTTTGTCTCACTTTAGCAATCTCTCCTGCCCAGCTTGTAAGTTGTATCATATGATCTATATGCCCAAACACGCAGTCAACACACCCACTGTCAAAAGTACCTGAGAGCAACTTTCAAGTATGCAGCAGCGACAGCATTTTGGCAAGTAGCTAAATGTTGAGAGAGAAAAAAAAAAACTTTCTGCAGCTTCACAGCATAACCAAGAGAGATTCAGGTGCTGCAAGATGCTGCAGCATTCTGTTTTCTGTTTTCTGTAGATCATGCTAACACCAGTTGGGGTTAGCAGTATTTTGTTGTTTATTTTGTTTCTGTTTTCTCCTTTTGATTGTTGTTGTCTTTTTAAGAGTATTAAACATTCGTCAGTCGCGCATCTTCCAATTCGCCTAGCTGGCACTGGCTTGTTCTACCAAGTCCTCCTTATTGGTCAGTCAGCTATGATGCCTCACTCGAATGATCTTACCTCATACTTTCCCAGGTTTTCTAAACATAATTTTTTGGCTCTAAATGAAATGAGAAGCTTATATAAAATAATTAACAAAAACTCAGAATAGGTTGGGCAAACAAAACCTTAGCAATAGGTTGGTGAAGGAAGAATTTCAAGTTAAACTTAAAGTACAAATCTGAAGTGAAAAACTTTGAAAGTACTTTTCTATGATAACACTGACATGAAGTTGCCCGGCTTAACTGTGCTGGTTTGACCTCAGCTGGGGTCTAGGTCACCTTCAGTTTAAAAAAGAGGTCAAAAGGATTTACTGTGTTAACTGTTGTAAATTATCTAAATGTGGTTTGAGAGGGTGAGTGAAAAAATATGTACGTCAGGTGGGCACATGTTATAAATTGAATGATGATAAGTGTACATTCCACAATGATTTAGCTGTTTATTATGCTTGGTGAAAGAAGAAGAAGCCCCAAAAGAGAGATCAAGCCTCAGTTGTTTTGACTTTTTGAAGTTTAATAAATGCAATGGCTTTGATGTTGGATAGGGTTTTTATTGTGCTGTACTGACCCCCTGTGATAAGTACACTGTGCTGTACTGACCCACTGTGATAAGTACACTGTGCTGTACTGACCCACCTGTGATAAGTGCACTGTGCTGTACTGACCCCCTGTGATAAGTGCACTGTGCTGTACTGACCCACTGTGATAAGTGCACTGTGCTGTACTGACCCATTGTGATAAGTACACTGTACTGTACTGACCCCCTGTGATAAGTGCACTGTGCTGTACTGACCCACTGTGCTGTACTGACCCCCTGTGATAAGTACATTGTGCTCTACTGACCCCCTGTGATAAGTACACTGTGCTGTACTGACCCACTGTGATAAGTGCACTGTGCTGTATTGACCCCCTGTGATAAGTACACTGTGCTGTACTGACCCACTGTGATAAGTACACTGTGCTGTACTGACCCCCTGTGATAAAGGGTTTACCCCCTGTGCTGTACTGACCCACTGTGATAAGTACACTGTGCTGTACTGACCCCCTGTGATAAGTACACTGTGCTGTACTGACCCACTGTGATAAGTACACTTTCTGTACTGACCCCCTGTGATAAGTACACTGTGCTGTACTGACCCACTGTGATAAGTGCACTGTGCTGTACTGACCCACTGTGATAAGTACACTGTGCTGTACTGACCCCACTGTAATAAGTACACTGTGCTGTACTGACCCCCTGTGATAAGTGCATTGTGCTGTACTGACCCACTGTGATAAGTACACAGTGCTGTACTGAGTCTGAAATAAGTGACCCACTGTGATAAGTACACTGCTGTACTGACCCACTGTGATAAGTACACTGTGCTGTACTGACCCCCTGTGATAAGTACACTGTGCTGTACTGACCCACTGTGATAAATACACTGTGCTGTACTGACCCACTGTGATAAGTGCACTTGTGCTGTACTGACCCACTGTGATAAGTACACTGTGCTGTACTGACCCCCTGTGATAAGTGCACTGTGCTGTACTGACCCACTGTGATAAGTGCACTGTGCTGTACTGACCCCCTGTGATAAGTGCACTGTGCTGCACTGACCCACTGTGATAAGTACACTGTGCTGTACTGACCCGCTGAGTACAAGCATGGGGGGAACAGCTTTTAGCTGGTGGCACAGTGACAGTGTGACCTAACCTCGTAGTCTGTGTCAGATGATTCATGTGAATCATCACAACGAAAAAATCTTACAGAATCTATTTCTGTGTATGTTTGTTATCTTGCCATTTTGTTTGGCTTTTCGCAGTTTATCTTGAAGCAACAGAGGCTAAGTCCAGAGAAAGAGGTGTGCATTTTGATAGTTCTTCACGTACAGGTTTCAGTGGGCAGTTTTGTTAAGTGTGTGGGGTTAAATCTGCTGGTAGGCATCTACATGATGTAGTCATACAGTCAAAACAGTAATGGCCATTGAATATATAGATCTATCATTTTAATAGCTGCAGCATATGTAATATCAGAAGCAGTAATCATAAAATGTTTCTTTGAACAATATTTTTACATGCTTTATAATTGTCTCTGAAGTAAATGGTAATGCTACAGGGTATGAAACGTTCAGTTAAAAAGGCAGTTAAACAAAATGAGAAACTGGAGGAAAATCTCACATTGTTGTCCCTCTTCCTTATTGTTGTTTATAAGATGTGCATTGGTTGCTTCTGTTTTCTTCTCTAATTTTAGTCATATATATATATAATAATATATATATATAGCCTTATCGGCTGGTTGTATGCTCTTACAATAAGTGACATGTACATGTATTCTGAGTAATGCATGCACTGTGTGCATCTGATGCTGTGAGTGTGAACACGCTTTGTTCTTGAGTGGAAGTTCTTATGTTCCGTGTATACATTTTTGTGTATAAAATGTCACTCATTCATGCTGACAAACATGTTAATTATATATCTAGCACTGTAATTTTATTTGTACTCGTCAGTAGCTTAACAAGGACTAGTTGTTAGGTTTTGGCTAAACCTAAACTACAATCCTTGTAAAATAAAGTGTTTAAGTTCTCTCTCTGTCTTTCTCTGTCTCTCTGTCTGTCTGTCTGTCTCTGTCTGTCTTCTCTCTGCTCTCTCTCTCTCTCTCTCTCTCTCTCTCTCTCTCTCTCTCTCTCTCTCTCTCTCTCTCTCTCTCTCTCTCTCTCTCTTCTCTCTCTTAGTTCTCTCTCTCTCTCTCTCTCTCTCTCTCTCTCTCTCTCTCTCTCTCTCTCTCTCTCTCTCTCTCTCTCTCTCTCTCTCTCTCTCTCTCTCTCTCTCTCTCTCTCTCTCAATCAAACAACTGTTTTCGTTAACTGTTTATAATTAATTCCCTGCAGTAAAGACATTTCTGCACAAACGCAATTTGCGACCAAGTCTTAGAAGAAAAACAAATATTATAGTAACTTATAAGATAACCAACGTTTTTAAATCATTTACTGAGGGAGAGCTCTTAGCAAAGAATAAAAATACAGAGTTTATTCACTGAATTGGTAAGTTTTCTCATCAGTACATTTGAATCAATAGAAAAAGTCATGTTCACATAATTATGTGTAAATCTTGTGAACCACTTCACTATTTGCACTCCTTGTGTTTGTTTTGCTTTCTTTCAGGTCATTGGAATGTTTTCTTTGTTTTGTTGGGGGTGGAGATGTGTGAGCTGGCACTGATTCTTTTTATTGAATATATATATATATATCATGCTTTCTCTTCAGCTCCTGTTGGTGGTAGTGGTTACTTTCAATGGTGCACTATTTTGTTTTGTTTCAGGTCATTAGAACATTTCTGTTTTGTTTGGGTTGGGGGTGGGGCGCATGATACTGATATTCTTTTGTTTGTTACCAAAGTTTTCTTTATACTAAATATATCTTTTCTTTTCAGCTCCACTTGGTGGTGGTGGTTACTGTTAATGGTGCAGTGTTAATACTTTTGAAAGATTTTTTTTGCGACTTTTTTTTTTTTTTAAGTACAATTTTGCACGGTGTATAATATGGATGAATATTTTCAGGCATCTCCAACACAGTAGACTGTACATCACATGCTTCTGACCAACGCCACTCACAATGCGCCTGATCATCCGGGACACGTATGCTGAGGCGTCCGAGTGGGCAGCCAAATATGTTCGTCGAAAGATTCTGGACTTTGAGCCGGGCCCTGACAAGTACTTTGTTCTTGGTCTGCCTACAGGTGAATTATTTCACACTGATATGATTGTATCAGCTGGCCCTGCACTTGAGTTTCCTAGTCTTTGGGCCCCAGAAGGGAGGCCACCAACCCCTTGTCTAGAATCTCAGGGCTGTCATTTGATTCCCGTTCCCTGTGTCCTTGCTCTTCAGCCTCACCCTCTCTCCCTTACTGTTTTGTTTCTTTTTGACTAACGGTCATCCTCTCTCCCTTACTGTTTTGTTTCTTTTTGACTAACGGTCATCCTCTCTCCCTTACTGTTTTCGTTTCTTTTTGACTAACGGTCATCCTCTCTCCCTTACTGTTTCGTTTCTTTTTGACTAACGGTCATCCTCTCTCCCTTACTGTTTCGTTTCTTTTTGACTAACGGTCACCCTCTCTCCCTTACTGTTTCGTTTCTTTTTGACTAACGGTCACCCTCTCCCCCTTACTGTTTCGTTTCTTTTTGACTAACGGTCACCCTCTCCCCCTTACTGTTTCGTTTCCTTTTGACTAACGGTCATCCTCTCTCCCTTACTGTTTCGTTTCTTTTTGACTAACGGTCATCCTCTCTCCCTTACTGTTTCGTTTCTTTTTGACTAACGGTCATCCTCTCTCCCTTACTGTTTCGTTTCCTTTTGACTAACGGTCATCCTCTCTCCCTTACTGTTTCGTTTCTTTTTGACTAACGGTCATCCTCTCTCCCTTACTGTTTCGTTTCCTTTTGACTAACGGTCACCCTCTCTCCCTTACTGTTTTGTTTCTTTTTGACTAACGGTCATCCTCTCTCCCTTACTGTTTTGTTTCTTTTTGACTAACGGTCACCCTCTCTCCCTTACTGTTTCTTTTCTTTTTGACTAACGGTCATCCTCTCTCCCTTACTGTTTTGTTTCTTTTTGACTAGTGGTCCATTGTCCTGACTTTTTCACACAAAATTAACCACAGTGATCGGCTTTGTTGTTTTGTTGTTGTTGTTTTATGGCTCTTGCTGGGATGATGGGTGGTATGTGCAGCTTGCTGCTTTATGGCACTGGTAGTATTTGTCATGGTGCCTGTATGTTTTTTGGGATGGTCTTTTTTTATCTGTTCTTTTTCTACTGTTTATTTTTTATTAATTTTTTTGTAGCAGACTCAGGCTGAGACATTGTGTTTTTTGTCTGACTAGAATTAGGATTTGAAAACTTTGTATTTAATCTGCAATAGCAATAGCATGTGTAAAAATGTAGAGAACAAATCCAACTTTAGAATTATGTCAGATGAAAAGAAAAAAGAAAAAACACAACAAAATAATTATAATCTCTGCTTAATGTCTTCAGGGTCAAATTTCCTCCCTTGACTGAATTGTGGAATTTATTTTGAACATATGATTTGCTGTGTTTGTTTGTTTGTGTGTTTGGTTTTGTCAGTAGCAAAATATTGCAGAGCAGTTCCACAGTAGCTGAGGTGCTTGACTCTGGTTTTGTTGTCTTTCTTCCCCAGGCAGTACCCCGCTGGGAATGTACAAGAAACTGATTGAATATATCAAGGGTGGCTCCGTGTCTTTCAAGTATGTCAAGACCTTCAACATGGATGAGTATGTTGGTAAGTCAATGTGGATACAATACAATACAACTTTATTGCCAAGTGTCAATACAGTTGCATGAGGAATGTTTTGTGGTGCCAAATGCACTCATCATACATTCACTCCAATCATAAAACATCATTAAATTACAACAGCAAATAAACATCCAGTAAAAAGTCATTCATAGATAAACACATGAAAAATCGCACTGGCATCAAGCTGTGCATATCACATAAAATTGCCACTTCCTGAGGACCCCCTCTTAAAGTTAAAAATTACTGTCCTAAAAAAAGCAATTATAAGAATTATCTACAACAAAGTAATTAATTAACCCAGCCAGGCTTACTCCGCTGGCCACTATCACCCTGTTTTACTCCAATCATGATGTGGATGTATAATCACTTCCACCAAACAGTAATTAATACCACAGACTCCAAATACTCCATTGCAAGCAAAACTGTGATGTTGACCAGCAAGTGATATAATCTCATCATTGGTTTTTTTTTTTTATTCAATTAAAAATTAAAACAAAGAAAGTGAGTCTTTGTAATGATCAGTGTCACTGTCAGGCTAACAGACCGCTCTGGCAGTTTTGATTTTGTTTTATTTTGTTTTTGGTCGAAAACTTTAACATTGTAGGTTTCTCAGACTTTATCAATTATAATGTGATCAGTGTCAGTCTTTGCATGGAGGTAAATATCACTTGCAACTAACACACATACATATCCAAGAAATAAATGTACAGCCAGCATCGTAATGCCCAGTTTGTAAGTTCTGCTGAACACAGAGAATACTCATTTGGTCAAAGAAAGAAATGTAGCACATAGCTTGAATGAGCCTTGCGCGTAAATGTGAAACAATGAGAGACTAAAAAATAAAAAATGCCAACTTCTGCTGAGACTAGATTTTTTTATTTTTTTTTAATGCCAACTTCTACAGTTATTCTCCAGATTTCCCAGTTCTGGTTCTGGTCCATTCCTCCAGTCCAGGTCATGCTATTTTAGTTTGCCTTACCTGCCAGTTTAACATGTTAATCAATGCTGTGGACTGTTCATGTTGTGGTTTTGAACAGGTCTGGAGAGGAACCACCCAGAGAGTTACCACTCCTTCATGTGGGAGAACTTTTTCAAACACATTGACATCAAGCCGGAAAATGCACACATCTTGGATGGCAATGCGCCCGATTTGGCCAAGGAATGCAAAGATTACGAGGCGAAGATCACCGCTGCTGGTGGCATCCATCTCTTCATAGGAGGTGTGTATTTATTTCCGCAGGATTTTGTAGCAATGGTATTTCTGCAGGATTTCATATCAATGGTATTTCTGCAGGATTTCATATCAGTGGTATTTCTGCAGGATTTTGTAGCAATGGTATTTCTGCAGGATTTCATAGCCATGGTATTTCTGCTGGATTTCATAGCAATGGTATTTCTGCAGGATTTCATAGCATTAGCAGTGGTATACGTACATGTATGTACTGGCTTAAATGTGCATACTGCCCCTCAGGGTTAGTTTTCTGTGCATGTGTGAATGACAAAATGTCGCTGTGAAACTTGTATTCAGTGTGGTCTTTGCCACACAGTTAAAGTTACCATGAGTGCCCACTTATGGAACATTAGAAAGTCTGTGTTCTTTTTTCATTTTTTTTTGGGGGGGGGGGGGGGGGGGGGGGGGGGGGTATACAGTAACAAACAGTCTTTTGCTGGCAGCTGCACACATTGCTTTTTTAATTTCTGAACAAATGGTTGCGCAAATTAAAAAATATATGTGTGTGTGTGTGTGTCATTGCACTGCACCTAGCAGGCCTTTCACAACACCAGGTTGTGTATGCACTGCCTCATATGCCTCACAAGGGTCAGTTGTTAGGTCTGGTTACAAGCTAGCAGCAGCAGTTGAAAGAAAAGAAAAGAAATCCTTCATAAGGTGTTACTTGAAGAGCAGGTTACTCCAGCTGCACTCTTATCAACAGCCTGTGCCTGGGAAGGGACAGAATCCATTTATATTTTTTCTCAGTTATTTTTAGCTCATGACGCAGTTTCATCTAGACTTTGCACTAATAATGATAATAAAATATAAATTTTCTCTAGTGCTATTCCCCGCTGAGCGAGCTCAACGCGCTTGTTCACATACATGTACATTAGACAGATCATACCAAGAAGGTTGTGCTGTAGACTGAAGTGCAGGTGACTGTCACTGTAACAAAACTGAATCAGCGCTTTTCCCCTTTCCGTCTCTGCATAGTGTAAAGTAAGGGGTACTTTTGTTTGAAGTGTACATGTCCCCCACCTGCCCTGTGTTCCGTCTACAGTCTTCGAAAGTGTCGGAAGAGTTTTAGTGGGGAGAGAGACCGTGTTTGGTCACCCAAACAGCGTCAGGGCACAATTCTATTCAAATTCAAAAGATTTTATTGTCCATTACAATCGTAACAATTAAACCGAAATTTTTCTTTGCTCACACCAGCTCTGCCACATTAAATAATGTAGTTAAGTTAAACACATCAATTCAATTCAGTTCAATTCAAAAAACTTCAATCATCCCACAAGGGGCAATTTTGTTGTGGTCATGGCGGGCTCGTAAAAAACAAACAAACATAAAGTTAAGAGAACAATACAACAAACACAACACCACCAACAAAAGAGTCTTACTTTAACCATAGTATAGTTATAAATATAGAACAATTGTGACTTCATCATAAAATAGTAATGAAGTTAAGATCACATACTTGTAAAACAATTAAAGTATCGCACAGCAATTAAAACAGTATAACACATAAAGAACAGCTGTCATAAAAGTTTAGTAATAACTAATACATCCTTCGCAATATCATGCATTCCTCTGTAAAATATTATTGAATCATTTTCTGCACACTAAAACACATAATAATGTTTTCAGTTTTATACTCAATAGCGACTCATTTCTAATTCTATAGTAAAATTTCAACAACCAAAATAAATAAATGAGTTTGGGGGACATTTGATATCAGCACCAGTATACAATTAATCACACATACATTGGTTATAAACACCAGTGGCAAAAGGGCCCAGCATATATATCAGTTATCACAGTTCACACATAATATACATGTATGTATTCAAAAGCAAATAGCTTACAAACTGAAAAGCATCAGTCTGCATTTCCATTCTCAAGTATTCATCCACGCATTTCTCAACCACCCACCCATAGCTGTGGAGTAGCATCCAATCTCTCTCAAGCAACTGGTCGTTTGCTTAGCTTACAAAGCCTCATCTCAAGTCAGCATTTGTGTGTGACTGGAACAACACTTGAGTGATGTGACAACAAAGAGAAAGTTGTTTTCACTGAGTGTTGCGACAAAAAAGATAAAGTTGTTTTCACTGAGTGTTGTGACAACAAAGGGACAGTTGTTTTCACTGAGTGTTGCGACAACAAAGAGAAGGTTGTTCTCACTGAATGTTGCAACAACAACAAAAAAGTTGTTTTCACTTTTTTGGTTTTGTCCCATCTAGGCATTGGTCCAGACGGCCACATTGCATTCAACGAGCCTGGATCCAGCTTGGTGTCAAGGACGCGCGTCAAAACATTGGCGGTGGAAACCATTGACGCCAACTCCCGCTTCTTCGGTGGAGACTTGTCCAAAGTGCCCAAACAGGCCCTCACTGTGGGGGTTGGCACCGTCATGGACTCAAAAGAGGTCAGTCGGAATTACAGAAGTTTGCGAGAGAGCGGAGCGTGAAAGATGGATGCTTGGTCTGTGCTGCTTTTCAGGTTGTGAATTGCTTTCTGGGTGCAGGTGGAGAAGCTTGTAAAACCAACTCCGAAAGTCATGCAGTCTACATTTTTTTTTAAATAAAAATTAAGGACAGTTGGGGAAGGGGGGTCTTTTTGTTCTTTTCTTCATGCTGGATGCTCTTGAAAGGCTAAATAAACACAACTGCATGTTCATTCTTTTCTGAAGGTGTCCTTGCACAGCAGTGTCTGCTGCAAGGCCAGAGAACACTCGGCAACCCTCCTCACTGGTTCTGTGTGTTTCTCAAGGTGATGATTCTGATCACTGGGGCCCACAAGGCGTTCGCTCTCCACAAGGCCATCGAAGAGGGCGTCAACCACATGTGGACCGTTTCTGCCTTCCAGCAGCACCCCTCCACCATCTTCGTCTGCGACGAGCCGGCCACCAACGAGCTGAGAGTGAGGACTGTCAAGTACTTCAAGGGCTTGATGGAGGTTCACAACAGGCTGGTGGAGGACCCCGACACGGCCGTGTAAGATGCCTTAGTTCTGACCCGGTCATGTATCCTCGCCAGCACAGGATGAGATGTAAAGGAGCAGTCTGATTGTAACGTGACTCGGTAGGTTTGCAGATGAGAGTCTTAAGTGCGCCATTGTGGCTTATACAACAGATCTGTGATGATTAAGAAAGCAAAGTAGAAGCACCTGTGGGTTTGATTTGATACTGCTGTTGATTTGGGGGGGAATGAGAGGTAATATCTACTTTTAGCCCTATCGGTTCGCTGTCTTCAAATGGTATGAGGATGTGTGTGTGTTTGTGTGTGTGTGTGTGTACACTGGCATAGCATGGAATGAACTGATATGTGGATATGCCAATGTAGTGCATACTTAAAGTTCATTCCATCCACACACACACACACACACACACACACACACACACACACACACACACACACACACACACACACAAACACACACACACACAATTCCCATACCATTTGAGGACCATGAACCAATGGGGCTAAAAGTGGACATGCCAAATGAAACACATGATTGAAGTATGCTTTTCTAGCTCTGATTGCACAGTTTATGTTATGTTTATGATAAGGGACTTGTTTATGATTAGGAACTTATGTGGGTTTCTTTCTTCTTCTTCTACCAACCCATCACCAGTAATGTACGTATTTGTAGTGTGTGTGTGTGTGTGTGATAAAATAAGCGTATCCTTATGGCATTGTAAGTGCTCCAGGCTCTCACGAGATGGGGCACCATAAATAATCAGTTACTGTATATTGTTTATTATACATTGATTATGGACTTGGAAATGAGGGTAGTGTGTTAAACAAAAGCACAGGCCAGCACTAGTCCGTACAATAGACGATTTCCAGAAATAACAGGCAAAGATAATTTGACAGTGTTTTCTTACTCCGGGAGAGTGAAGTCCCCTGAATGGAGGCGGCAGCTGAGAAGAGCCGATCTGCGACAGTTTTAGATCTTCAGGCATGGACCTATTATAATTTATACTAGACTACCAGCTGGGGGAACCTACTATCTGATCTGCATGTTCCCCACGAACAGTGAGCGCTTGATCGGCGTTTCTGATGCCTTTTCTGCCTTTTGTTTGCGGGTATCCATCATCTTGCCCACATGCTTGCTGTACCCCCAACAAAAGCGTGCCTACTCTGCACTACACCCGCAAGCTGCTATACAGGCTATGCCTGTAGGCACTTACTGAGTGCAGTCCCCTGGATTTCTGAAGATCGTATATTGGAAAACTCTGCAGAGCTATGTTCTGAGGCATTATCGTCACACCACAACGCACAACAACATGTGGTATATATATATAAGTTCCCTATATATATATATACCCCGTCGACGTGTGTCACAGTTCCAAGGCTACCTCATGATCAGCACTCATTACTACACTGCAAAGCATTTTGGAATGCTTGAAGCTGCCTGTGCACTGACTAATGGACTTAGCTCATTCATTTGCTTTGTTTACGTT
This sequence comes from Alviniconcha marisindica, assembly GCA_018857735.1. Taxonomy (NCBI): domain Eukaryota; kingdom Metazoa; phylum Mollusca; class Gastropoda; family Provannidae; genus Alviniconcha; species Alviniconcha marisindica. The sequence continues at coordinate 1,472,816 of JABMCL010000004.1, forward strand.
CACGTTATTGCTGTAGAGGTGCTTTCTGGGGGTCGGGGGGGAGGAGGGGGGGGGGGGTCCTTAAACAATGCCATCCTCTCATCTTAATTATGTTCTGGATTCAGACAGGCAGTGATGAGAGCTGTTTTACTGTGTTTTTATAATCGCTGAGTGCCAGGTCAAAACAGGCGGTGTCCATGAGCAGAAGCTTTTGAACAGAAAAGCAAGCTGACGCAAACGTCAAATCTGGGTCTGTCTGCTCACCAGCCAATTTAGTGTCTTACTTCTGAGCCAGACTGGTTCACTGGATTAGGAATGACCACTTCACTGGATTAGGAATGACCACTCACTGGATTAGGAATGACCACTTCACTGGATTAGGAATGACCACTTCACTGGATTAGGAATGACTGGTTCACTGGATTGTGAATGACTGGTTCACTGGACTGTGAAAGACTAGTTCATTATGAACGACTGATTCACTGGATTGTGAATGACTAGCTCACTGGTTCATGAGTGACTAACTCATTGGATTGTGAATGACTAACTCACTGGATCGTGAACAACTGGTTCACTGGATTGCGAATGACTAGTTGACTAGAATATGAATGACTGGTTCACTGGATTGTGAATGACTGGTTCACTGGATTATGAATGACTGGTTCACTTGATTATGAATGACTGGTTCACTGGATTGTGAATGACTAGTTGACTAGATTATGAATGACTATATAGTTTAGTGGATTATGAATGACTAGTTCACTAGATTATGAATGACTGGTTCACTAGATTGCAAATGACTGGTTCACTAGATTACAGATGACTAGTTCACTAGATTATGAAAGAATGAGTCACTAGACTACCGATGAATGGCTCACTAGATTACGAATGGCGGAAAGCGATGCAGGAGCAGGAGAGGTATGTTTGCAGAAGAAACAGACATGGTTATCAGACAGATTAGGGTCTTTTCACCACTGGCTAACTTCCAGACCGTTTGGCATACACCACCGTGTATATCACTGACTCGGGTGCTGATGGCTGTAGTAGACAGGGTATATCAGTTATTATTGCATCACTATGGAATTTGACTAAGGTGATCAGCCTGGATCCTTTGTCTATGTTTATGTTTGTTTTGTTGGAGTTTTTCTGTAAACGAGTTAGCTATGTGCTTATCATGTCTTTGTTGTCTGTAATCCATGAATAATCCTTGTGGGACATGTTTGTGTGGTTGCTTTTTGTTGTAGGCAGGGTTTTGTTGTTGTTGTTGTTGTTGTTGTCTTTATTATAGTTTATTCATTTCTGTTAGACTGGTGCCATTTTTGAGGGATTTTTTGTTGTTGTTCATTTTAAATTTATACTGGTGTATATCTGTTATTCTCTAAAGTTCCCTAATTTGTAATTATGTGTCCTTGCAATGATAGCAGATAGTTAATTAGCTATGTCAGTACAGTGAATAGTTTCATTCAGTATTTCAAATGACTGCATGCTCTAAAAGACCAATCACAATTTTTCTTCTCCTTATGATGAGCAAACAGTATCCCCCACGGCCCCACCCACCCTTCCCCATTTCACAACCTCCAGCACATTAATTTTGACAGTGTGTGAATACCATACTTTTCCCAGTCAAATGAGTATGTTTATGCTTGATTGCAACAGCTGAGGTTGAAAACCTGTTTACAGAACATTATGATAATCAAACAGTATCCCCCCTGTTTGCAGAACATTATGATGAGCAAACAGTATCCCCCTTGTTTGCAGAACATTATGATGAGCAACAGTATGCCCCCTGTTTGCAGAACGTTATGATGAGCAAACAGTATCCCCCTGTTTGCAGAACATTATGATGAGCAAACAGTATCCCCCTTGTTTGCAGAACATTATGATGAGCTAACAGTATGCCCCCTGTTTGCAGAACGTTATGATGAGCAAACAGTATCCCCCTTGTTTGCAGAACATTATGATGAGCAAACAGTATCCCCCTTGTTTGCAGAACATTATGATGAGCAAACAGTATGCCCCCTGTTTGCAGAACGTTATGATGAGCAAACAGTATCCCCCCTGTTTGCAGAACATTATGATGAGCAAACAGTATCTCCCCTGTTTGCCGAACATTATGATGAGCAAACAGTATCTCCCCTGTTTGCAGAACATTATGATGAGCAAACAGTATCTCCCCTGTTTGCAGAACATTATGATGAGCAAACAGTATCTCCCCTGTTTGCAGAACATTATGATGAGCAAACAGTATCTCCCCTGTTTGCAGAACATTATGATACAACCCCCCCCCCCCCCCCCCCCCTCATTCTATGTTATCACTTTGACTGTGAGCTAATAGTGTGTGTGAATGTGTCATTTACTGTGATTCACGATCTTGATTTGCTCTGAAACTCAGTATTTCAATGCTTGAAAGCTCATTTTCATTTTCCATTGCTCAATTTTCACAAACTGCTCATTGTCTGCTGTAGGTTTTTTTAACGCAGAAATGGTGCTACTCCTACTAAAAATCGAAGTATATTGTGAGCTGTTTGATGCACATCACATATAATCTGCTGCATTAACCGATCAAGTTGGATGCGTGTGAAAACTGTATCAGCAAAGTCCCAGCCCTTTCGTCCCCTTTAATAATGTGACTTTGCTTTGCGTGGTTTAGTATTCAAACGCTGTTTTTGTGCAAGGAAATATTATTTGCTTTGCATGGTTTAGTATTCAACCACTGTTTTTATGCAAGGAAATATTATTTATCAACGTATTGGAGCGTGTTAATGTTGCTTTCCTCTCTTTCACGTGTAACTGGTTTTTCAGGTCGTTTGTAGTTCACTTTCTTGCTTTAGGAACAGCCTCAGCGATTATGCTGATAACCATGCTACTTTATGTGGCGCCTGTGTTTGTATGGAGGGATGTACACTAGCAAACATTTCTTGATGCTGGATGCAGGATACTGTGTCTTTGGACAGACGTCAGCCGATATCATTCTGGAAGTTTGAAGTTTGGAAGCATAATATTTGTAAGAATCATGACAGCTAAATGGTGTGTTTAAGGGCAGTTGCGTCGAACGTGTGATTCAAATCTGGTCCAGACAAACTCACTCCAGCTGCTTGCTGTGGTTTACAATGCAGAGCACTAGACCGCTGGACCATGACTTCTCTCGGTCTAAGGCTCACATGTATGACTTAGACCCTGTATCAAAATAACTAAATTTGGCACCTTGATCTAGTGGGTCGAACAGTGAAACCATCCAATTCACTTCTTCAGTTTAGTAATGCTCGATTCATCCCACAAACAGCAGAGCAGTTCCATATAATGCTTACTGCAGTTCTGTTTATTTTTTATTTTTTATCTAAATGTCTTTTGAATGAAAATTTTTGGTGATCAAATCAAATGCAGGAAGGTGACATTAAAACAAAGAAGTTTAATTAGTAGAGCACAGTGTAGTCGGGAGAGCACACTTTTCATATATCCTTCACAAAGCATGGTTTTATGCTTATGTTACTTTAAAACAAATTTTATTTTATTTTTTAAATACCTGCATTTGGCATGAAACATGTGTAATTAGTTTACATACTTCACCTTGATATAGCTGTCATGGTTGACTGGGCAGGGAAAAAACAAAAGTTCCTAGTGTACATAACACAAATGAGTTGGTGTTTGTCACACTTACATTGATTATGGTTTTTCTTTTCTTTGGCCTTCTGAGATGACAGTTTGTTAACAATGTATTGCATTCCATTTCAGTCCCATTTTCTCTTGATTTATGTCAATGATGCTCTCTTTTTTCTTCTTTCTTCTTTTTTTTTTTTTTTCTCCAAGAGAACACTTTGGAGAAATATTTTGTCTAGCTGTGGACAGTATTTTTTGTGTCTAGCTGTAGACAGTATTTTCTGTGTCTAGCTGTAGACAGAGTATTTTTCATGTGTTTTTGTTGTTGTTTTTCATGTTTGAAGGAAGGGTGGGATTCTTTTTGTTTGTTTTTGTTCCTTTTTTTCATTTTGGGGAGGCTGATTGCTGAACTTTTGTTTCTGTAAATTTAATCGCATCAGAGCATAAACACACACATAAAATTTAGTGAAACTTGTACGCATCAATCTATCGCTTTATTGTATCACATATGCATTGCTTGCATTTCTTTTTGGTATATATATATGTTTATCTTTGATTTACCATGCTATTGTGACTTTCTTTCTTGGACAGAGTTCTGAAGATCTTACTCAGGTGCTTTTCTCTCTCTCTCTCTCTCTCTCTCTCTCTCTCTCTCTCTCTCTCTCTCTCTCTCTCTCTCTCTCTCTCTCTCTCTCTCTCTCTCTCTCTCACACACACACACACACACACACACACAGACTTACACACTACACACACACAGCACACACACACACACACACACACACACACACACACACACACACACACACACACACACCACACACACACACACACACACACACACTACACCAACACACATGCACACACACACACACACACACACACACACACACACACACACACACACACACACACACACACACACACACACACACTTACTGCATAATGATTAGTTTATGCCATCATAATATGAATGTCCTGACTGAAAATGTTCTCCTACACTGTCCCATCAGTCCTAAACATGGATAAGTGTAAGGGGGGACAGGAGTTACCCATGGTTTATATGGTATCAGAGTAAGGGGGGGCAGGAGTTACCCATGGTTTATATGGTATCAGAGTAAGGGGGGACAGGAGTTACCCATGGTTTATATGGTATCAGAGTAAGGGGGGACAGGAGTTACCCATGGTTTATATGGTATCAGGTAAGGGGGGGCAGGAGTTACCCATGGTTTATATGGTGAGTAGGGGAGGAGTTACCCATGGTTTTATAGGGGGGCAGGAGTTACCCATGGTTTATATGGTATCAGTGTAAGTAAGGGGGGCAGGAGTTACCCATGGTTTATATGGTATCAGAGTAAGGGGGGGACAGGAGTTACCCATGGTTTATATGGTATCAGTGTAAGGGGGGCAGGAGTTACCCATGGTTTATATGGTATCAGAGTAAGGGGGGCAGGAGTTACCCATGGTTTATATGGTATCAGGTAAGGGGGACAGGAGTTACCCATGGTTTATATGGTATCAGTGTAAGGGGGGCAGGAGTTACCCATGGTTTATATGGTATCAGTGTAAGGGGGGCAGGAGTTACCCATGGTTTATATGGTATCAGTGTAAGGGGGAGCAGGAGTTACCCATGGTTTATATGGTATCAGAGTAAGGGGGACAGGAGTTACCCATGGTTTATATGGTATCAGTGTAAGGGGGCAGGAGTTACCCATGGTTTATATGGATCAGGTAAGGGGGACAGGAGTTACCCATGGTTTATATGGTATCAGTGTAAGGGGGGACAGGAGTTACCCATGGTTTATATGGTATCAGTGTAAGGGGAGACAGGAGTTACCCATGGTTTATATGGTATTAGAGTAAGGGGGGACAGGAGTTACCATGGTTTATATGGTATCAGTGTAAGGGGGGACAGAAGTTACCCATGGTTTATATGGTATCAGAGTAAGGGGAGACAGGAGTTACCCATGGTTTATATGGTATCAGAGTAAGGGGGGACAGAAGTTACCCATGGTTTATATGGTATCAGAGTAAGGGGAGACAGGAGTTACCCATGGTTTATATGGATCAGTGCAAGGGGTGGGGAGGGGGGAGACAGGAGTTACCCATGGTTTATATGGTATCAGTGTAAGGGGGGACAGAAGTTACCCATGGTTTATATGGTATCAGAGTAAGGGGGGACAGGAGTTACCCATGGTTTATATGGATCAGTTGGGGGGGTGGGGGGAGAGACAGAAGTTACCCATGGTTTATATGGATCAGTGTAAGGGCAGACAGGAGTTACCAGTACTAGTCACATTGACCGATGCAGGAAGGCTGATACTGCTATCTTTCCTCTCCCAGATGAATGTAATTTGTTCATGACATAATATGAATATAATCATTCCAAAATACACATGCATGTTTTCGTTGTTATTTTTTGTGCATGTGGGATTCTGTCAGTGTGTCTGTGAGATCAGAGGCACAGAGTGCATGTGGGTTTCTTCTGAGCACGCAAATACCATCTTGAACTCCACACAGACACACACATGCACACACGCACACATACACACATGCATGCACATACACACACACACATACACACACGCTTGCACGCACACACCCACACCCACACACACGCTTGAACATGCACACACACATGCATACGCATGCACGCACACACACACACACACCACCACCACACACTAAGCACATGAGCGTTAGGGAAAGGAAATTGAGAAAGTGGCCTGGTCTCTGTGTTCCATTTGTGGACAAGCAAAACAGCAGGAGGCAATCACTGGATCATGAGTGGAAAAGATTCAGTACTACAGTTTGGATTTTTTAACTCAATTTGAATATTTTTAAAGTTCATATGAGACCAAAGTTAAAACCTTAAAGCCCCAGAATGAACAAGGATCTGTCATATATACAAACGGGTGAAGCAGAAAGCTTGTTGGTGAGTATCTTTAATTTGTCTTGAATATATTCTTCTTTAAAACAGAAGGCTGGAACAGGGTTAGTTTAGCCTCCATGAGCTTACTAAAAAAAATACGTGTGTGTGTATGTGTGTGTAAGCATCTGGTAGTGATTTCTTTGCGGTCCAGTTAGACCATCTTTTCAATCGCTTTGGGAAACTCTGGCTCTCTGTATGTGGGCTGACATGCGCCACTGGTAATGCAGGCCGCCCAAAAGTTTTCTCATTACCGGAATGAGTGTTCACCGCACTGGCCAGATCAGATGCTGCTGGGGTTGTTATGCAGTGGGCATGTATGCAGCGAATGTTCACTAATTGTCATACTGCTGGTCTGACAGGGACACCGTTCTGACTGACCAGTTCTGAACTTGATCGAGAGGGCAGTCTTCATGTCCAGTATACAATACAATAACCTGTGAGCTGTGATGTCTCCAAAGCACAAGAATAGCAACACGATTTCGTGTGTTCTTATTTGTGGTGCTGTTTGTTGTGTGTGTGTGTGGTGTGTGTGTGTGAGAGAGAGAGAGAGAGGGGTGTGTGTGTGTGTGTGTGGTGAGAGAGAGAGAGAGAGGGTGTGTGTGTGTGTGTTGTCCATGTTCCTACCACCTGTTGAATTTGTACAAAAACGAAACCATCTTTTATTATTTGCAGTCAAGTCACACTTTATTAAGAGTGGAATAATCTTTAAATAAAATGAACACTACCATCAGAGTCATACAGCATTAAATGCCTAGGGTAACAACAGTGACAGTAACAGAATATCAAAGATATCACGAATATGTTTCTTCCTTTGGAATCGTTGCTTCTGGATCAAGTTCTCTCTCCGGCCCCCTCTGCACCCACATCCATGTTCGTGTTGGTGATCACAGTCACGTCTTTTTGGCCGTCATCCTGTCACTCTCTGATACTACACCACCAAAGTGTCGCCGACACCACCTCAGTGCAAGTTTGTTACTTCGTGTCTTGTTGCTAGTGTTTGTTGGGGGGGGGTGTGTTGTGTATGTGTGGTTGTTGTTGTTGGTGGTGGTGGTGCGTGTGTGTGTTGTTGTTGTGTGTGTGTGTGTGTGTGTGTGTGTGTGTGTTCTCTGTGGGTGGGTGGGGGGGGGGGGGGGGGGTTCTGTCTGTGTGTGTGTGTGTGTTTTTGGTGTGTGTGTGCGCCCACGCGCCCGTTTAGTTGTGCATATTGTTGTTGTTGTTTCGTTTGTCGTTGCTTTGTAAGTTAGCTCGTTCGTTGTTGATGTTTCGGAGGAGGTGGCCAACAAGCCCTCACGTGACCCGTGCCCTGAGACCCGCCGAGGTCCTGGCGAGGACGGTGACATCCGTGTCCTCGGCCGAGCCCAGGCTGAGGCCGGAGTCTCGCCTGTCCAGCCCCACCTGCCGCTGGTTCTTACGCAGCTTGAAGGCCGCCACGAGGATGAGGGAGGTGAGGGCCAGGGCACTGATGCCGAAAGCCGCCAAGGCCACGTAGAACCAGACGCCTCTGGCCTGCAGTGCCCCCGTGTCCCGCTTCTGGTCTTTTGTCGTCATTGGAGTCGGGGTTCTGCAGAAGGGGCAAAACGTAACCGTGGTGTTTTACGTCATCTGATTGTCGTCATTGGAGTCGGGGTTCTGCAGAAGGGGCAAAACGTAACCGTGGTGTTTTACGTCATCTGATTGTCGTCATTGGAGTCGGGGTTCTGCAGAAGGGGCAAAACGTAACCGTGGTGTTTTACGTCATCTGATTGTCGTCATTGGAGTCGGGGTTCTGCAGAAGGGGCAAAACGTAACCGTGGTGTTTTACGTCATCTGATTGTCGTCATTGGAGTCGGGGTTCTGCAGAAGGGGCAAAACGTAACCGTGGTGTTTTACGTCATCTGATTGTCGTCATTGGAGTCGGGGTTCTGCAGAAGGGGCAAAACGTAACCGTGGTGTTTTACGTCATCTGATTGTCGTCATTGGAGTCGGGGTTCTGCAGAAGGGGCAAAACGTAACCGTGGTGTTTTACGTCATCTGATTGTCGTCATTGGAGTCAGGGTTCTGCAGAGGGGCAAAACGTAACCGTGGTGTTTTACGTCATCTGATTGTCGTCATTGGAGTCGGGGTTCTGCAGAAGGGGCAAAACGTAACCGTGGTGTTTTACGTCATCTGATTGTCGTCATTGGAGTCGGGGTTCTGCAGAAGGGGCAAAACGTAACCGTGGTGTTTTACGTCATCTGATTGTCGTCATTGGAGTCGGGGTTCTGCAGAAGGGGCAAAACGTAACCGTGGTGTTTTACGTCATTGATTGTCGTCATTGGAGTCGGGGATCTGCAGAAGGGGCAAACTGACGTAACCGTGGTGTTTTACGTCATCTGATTGTCGTCCTTGGGTTGTGATTTGTGATACAACTCGTATGAGTTTCAGAGCTGAAAACAAAGCAGAACAACGATTCTATGCTACTGCGTTGAAAGCGGCGTGTTTATAAATACGCAGCTGCAGAGATCTGTGTAAGCTAGCTTATTATTATTCATAGCTTTTATATAGCGCTATTCTCTGCTCTCGAGCAGACTCACTGCGTACATGTCGCATGTGATTCTGAATGAGTGACTGTATCCTTTTATAGCGTGTATTATTAATATCCACGGAAGCGGCGTTCTGGCAGCGCTCTTTGGTTGTTGCATGGCTGGTGCCACGTGAAATGCTACCGTCTCGGCGCAAGTTCTGTGTACACCATTCAACCATGCACCTGTTTACAGTGTCACTTCATTCAAAGCCACATAGGTAGAGTGTATGTGTGTTTAGCTGTAACCTGCCACCTGCACTTTTGGCAGAATGACCGGGATCTTTTACGTGCTACTGCGATAACACGGGGGTGAAACGGATACCGAAATAAGAGTCAGCACAGAAAGTTGACCCTGGAGAAGAAAATTCTCCCGCCGCTCCTGCCAGGACTCGAACCCGGGACCTTTCGATCACGAGTCCGACGCTCTAACCACTGAGCTATTCCCGCTGAGCTATTCCTGCTTACTAATAATTACGTCCAGAATCAACCCAATTGACCCCTTACGTTTTCGATGACCCTCGAGTTGTCGTCGAGACCGTGGTCGTTGTAGTCGGAGCTGCCGTCGTCGTGGTTGTGGTGGCAGGTGTGGTAACCACATTGACCGAGAAGTGTCCCGTCACGCTTCCTTGCGAACTGCTGGCCGTCACGCTCCACTGACCGTGGTGGATGGCGAAATCAGCCGCCGTGACGGCTGTGCTGTTGACCAATCTCTGGAGCTGGTCGGAGAGGCGGCCTGGGTTCGTGACGTCCACTACCGTGCCGTCTGGCCTCTTCCAGTCCAGCACGGGGAACGGGTCGCCCTCCACTCTGCACTCCGCGATGACGTCACTGCCCGCGTTGACGTCATAGGGTCCCCCGCAGGTTAGAATCTGAAAAGACACACGTACGGGATGATTATGAAATCAGTAGTGTGGGTGGTTGTTAGTTTGCGTGGGGTTTTGTTGTTGTTGGTTGCTTTGTGTAGTGTGTGTGTGTGTGTGTGTGTGCAGTGTGTGTGCCTATGGAAAAGTCAAAAAGCTAATCGCGGACTATCGCGGAGCTGGCCTTTTCACATAATATTAAACAGAAAAGTCGAACCTGTTAATCGCGGATACGCGGAACAGGCTTTATCTAATCAGTAAAATAAAGGAACTCCATTAGGAGGTTTAGATCAGAATGGAAAAAATGGAGCCAGGCCCGGATAACGAACCTGACCTCTCAGTCAGAACATCTGTAGCGAAACACAGTTTAAGATTCAACACATCAATCATGAAATGAAAACAAGTGTTATAACTCATATATTTGAAACAACTCGTGGCTACCCCTGTACTTAATCATTTAAGTGAACGTGAAAATAAAAACATCAGCGACGCTAGATCTCAAACCATAAAAACTACAACAATCAAACAACAATAAAACATCAGTCAGGAACTAGGAAGGTAAAAGATAGTCAAACCAACCTGTTGAATGTGGATTAAATTGAGCCAAAACACTAGTTGCATGAATGAAAAACTTTGACTTGGAGACTGACCTGGAGGCTCGGCAAAGTGACTACAAAAGAGGACACACGGTCCTTAAACTTCTGTGAGGGCGAGTGGTGCGGGGGATTAAAATGGAGGGTCTTTTATACCTTCATAAATACGGCATCGGTGGCCCAGAATTTGGAATAAAAGAAGAATTTGTAACAGAATAGGGAAGGCAGCTCTTCCATTCCCTTGCTTGTTGTCTACAGCTCGGCGAACTGACCGCCGCTAAATTTGGGAAACCCATCTTTCACACGGGAAAGGAGACTGCTGCACTCCACGACCGCACGAAGACCCAGTACCAACGAACTATTGACTGAACTAAAAACATTCTCATCTTTTCAACTTCAAAACTTACAAAGACCATTTCACCAACAGTCTGACTAAAGTTGAACGTAGACTAAATAGTGCAGATTATCTTCTTTTTTCCCCCTTTCAATTCCTCACATGCAATAGGTGTTAAACAACAAGTAAACTTACATATTAGGAGTTTTAAAGCATTTAGATTTTTTGGTACCTATGTCACAGTATTGGTACACAGTTTCTGAGAATGACCCATATATATATATATATAGAGAGAGAGAGAGAGAGAGAGAGAGAGAGAGAGAGAGAGAGAGAGAGAGAGAGAGAGAGAGAGAGGAGAGAGAGGGGAAAAAATGTGAACAACAAAGATTTGTTTGATTTCATTTGAAATACTTCGTCTGTGTTATATTACATTAGATATAATATACACTAGAAGTACAACACACATAGTCATAGTGAATGATATATAAACATTAACTTAATATGAATACGCCTAACACTCTTGCTCTGTGTCACACTGTATCTGACACAAAATAACTGCTGAAAACGATCCAGGGCAATACATTCAGCACCCTAAAAGGGAAATAATTTTGGACCATAATAGTTTTTTCCAACTAAAATAGCGGGCCCCAAAAGGGTTTATAAACCTACTTCACAGCCACATGGAATTTTTCCCCAAAGGCAAAGAAATTAAATGACAAAATAAGGGAAATAAATACATAAGAAAAACAAGAAAATTGACCCATGAAATTAAACCTATCAGATCCCATAAAAGAAATATCAATATCACATTAAAAACCTGGCTAGATGCCATCCCTTATCGTTTGAAAAAGGCCGCCCCCAAAAAAGTTTTTTTTTTTTTAGGGCATGGATAGCTGATGATCTGTGATGTAAAAACTTTTCTTTTTTTTTGTGCATAACATTATGACATTACTTCGATGATGACATCATAAGTATTTCTATTAGGAACTCAGGGGACAGAACTCTGTCACCCTAATAATAAAAAAATACCAAACATCACAATTATTTCATTAACTTAGCAGAACCCATCCTCCTACTCTCACAACAATATTTATCATGAACTGGTACACTGACAACCAAGACTACATCTAAATTCTAATGAAAAAATTTCCCCCCCAAAACAGCATATTAAATACAATTAATTATCCCCACTCAATTCTTGACCTAGATCCAAATAAAGTAGATAATAATAAAAAAAACCTGGAAACTTTGGTCTCTAATATCTAACAGTCTCTGTGGACGTAAGCTAACACTGAACGGGAACTTTGCAAAAACCCACTGTTACAAAAAATACTTTTTAAAAAGTTCAGAGTTTCTAAGGGAATGTTTTTTGGGCCCTGCTATAACTGTCATGGTTGACTGGACATTAAAACTATAATAATCCCCACCCCTGCACACCATTCATATATATATATATATATATACACATCTCAAAACATACATGAGTGTGCATACACACATCCACACAAAATACAAACAAAACTTAATAACTTCTCATCAGTAACTTGACATTAATGCCCAGTCAACCATTCCTCATATACCACAGTGAAATATAAGTGCAAAAGGAGGAGAAAGAGTACAAGCCTGACTCACAGTCACAGTCCTAAATACACAACAAAATAACAATCAGGAACCTAAATTGTGCATCATTAAACAAAACCCCTCCATCAAATCACAATTGATCAAAAGCCAAGGTCCTTGGTAAATTTTATAAAATTTTAAAAACTTTTAAAATTTAAATTTTAAATTAATAATTTTTGTTGTTTTTGTGTGTGTGTGTGTGTGTGTGTGTGTGGGGTGTGTGTGTGTGTGTGCGTTTTGGTTGTGTGGTTGGTAAAACAAATCAGAACAAATTATTTTCACACAAGCACACACACCAAAAATCATCACACATTCAATCACACTTGGACACTAGTGACAGCCCAAAGAACACACACACACACACACACACACACACACACACACACACACACACACACACACACACACACACACACAAAAGTATTTCAAACCTAATCAGCAACAAAAAGATCTTCAGTTAATAGTATGAATACACAACAATGTGTTGCACTCTACAACTACCCTCCCCTGATATAACCACACTGGTTGACGGGGCCGAAAACACCAACTTACTTACTACAACTCCCCCCCCCCCCCCCCCAAGTTAAGCACGGGTACAAATACTCACATTTTATGCTTAAAAAATGCATGAGTGTGAGCACACATTAATGCCAAGATATACCTCAGTGAAGTACAAGTTCAAAAAGAGAGAGAGAGAAGAAGAAAGAAGTTAAAGTCTGATTCACAGAACTTTGAAATAAGCAAGATCCCTGAAAATTTGCATACTGTGTGCCCCTGTCAAAATAAATAAGCGTTCGTTTGAATTTTTTTGTGTTTGGATCTTGTTTTTTAGCAAGATAGCAGTCATTCTGTTTCAGATTTATAAAATAAACAACACTCATAACAATGCAAAAGGTTAAAACTAGAACCATCATGAGTTAAAACATGGCCCATCAAATAACAATTAAGCAAACATCAACATCCTTGGTCAGTTTTATATCACGTTTTTCTGAGTCTAAATTGATTCAGGTTGGTGTGTGTGTGTGTGTGTGTGTGTTTTGGGGAAAAGCATGCATGAAAATATGTGTGAGTGTGTGTGTCTATAAAGTTACCATCACACTGTGTAACCAATTTAATGGTTCTGATTAATACAAAAAAATTTTAAAAACCTTTTTTCAAAACCCCCCCCCACACACACACACATACATCAGCAGCTGTTCAGCCTGTTAACAGAACATTCTACCTCAGTGAAAAAATTTAAATTTGGTCTGGTTTAATTTGCCATTTATGCAGAATCAGTGACATATATTATTAAATTTTAAAAAAAAATTTAAAATTAATGATTATTTAGTGCATGGTATTCAACAATTAGCAATTAATCTACTGGACACAGTACAGTATGTCAAAATAACAGTCTTGCAAGTTATCATGGGCTTTTGCAAAAGAATATTGCTCTCAAACTGCAAAATCTTGACCAAACTGCATTCAAAATAATAATTTTACTATATTTAAATAATAATATGTATTGTATTAAATAATATGTATATTATATAACAGCAGTCTCTGTATGGCTAACTTGAACAAGTTCAAGCGATATTGATAATACTTTAATAGTTTATTGCCTGATTTTGACAGTTGCTAACTTGCTTTTAAAAGCAACAAAGTTCCAACTCTGATAACTTGCTTCTACAGATACACAAGTTTCAATAATGAATAAGTTACATACAGTTATTACAACAGTAGACCTGGTGTGTTTTGTTGCCCGCCTGTGTGTGTAATTGTGATGTGCCTGTGCCTGGGCATCAGTAAGTTGAGTTTGCAAGTGCCTGTTGTCTGCTTCCAGTGACCAGATTATTTTTTCCCTTTTTTTTTCTTTTTTTTTACCCTGGCATTGCACACCAAGTCAAATAATTGTCAGCAGTGACAGCTCACCCCCCCTCTTTTCTCTTTTCTCTCTCTCTCTATAGATATATATATATATAATAATTTTTATTATTATTATTATATATATATTAGAGAGAGATGTGCCGCTCTTCATCAGTTGATCCCTTAGGTGGCCACAGCCAGGTCGTTGCTTACACTGCCACTCTAAGGGTCTGATACGGGAGGAAAAACAAAAACAAAACAACAAACCCTGTTGCATTTTGCAATCTCCACTGTTTTTAAACCGTCTGCGGCTTGTTCTCCCCGGCTTTTGTGGCACTGTTTTGTTTAAAAAAATTTCTTAAAAAAGTGCGACCCGGTGAAATTTTTTGCTTTAAAAAGCCCTAAAACCGGTTGCCCAAACGAAGGTAAAAAACAAGGCTGGGGAACGGCCGGAAACGAAGCTTTTTTAATCTCTAAACAAATCAAAAGTTATTAGTTGCAGCTTGAGAACCAATATATGTGTACCATCCATGTAAAAGCAAATTTCTTTTGTTTAAAATACAAGTCGTCAAAATTAATATTTTGTTTGAGTTCGGACCTAAAGCTTTAAAAAAAAAAAAAAAAAAGGTTAAGGGGGATAGCGGCGTTACCTCGCAACTGCAAAAAGGCGGTTGTGTACATAGACACAGGCTCTACGCGAGTTCCACCAAAAAATTTCTGGGGAAATTGAAGTTGAATAAAAACTGAGCAAAGATCTCACTGGAAAGGCAGGGGCATGGGATCCCGATGTACATGTTTATGCTTCCCAAAACATTTTTTCCCCCCCCGTTTGACAGGCGCTTGGGCCCGGTCAACCGGCCCGGGGTTCAGTTTTTACCGGCCGGCCCGGGGGCCCAAACCCTTTTTTTGTTTTTGTGCCAGACACTCTTTTTGTAGGGACAAAAGGGCCTTGGGGAAACCCGGATCCTGTTTGGGGTTGATGGTTGGGTTGGGTTGGGTTGGGTTGGGTTGGGGGTGTGTGTTTTTGTGTGTGTTTCTTTTTTTTCCTTTTTTGTTGCCCCCCCCGCCCCCTTGCCCCCCCCCCCCTAAACCCCTTTTCTCTCTTCTTCATGCGGGGTTTATGATGTTGGTTCCCCTTTTTTATTTTGATTTTTGGGTTTTTTTGGTTTTTTTAGTTAGAACGGGGAAGGCAAACACACACACCCCAAAACACACACACACACACCAACACCACCACCACACGCGGGGCCCCCCCTCTCTCTCTCTCTCCTCTCTCTCTCTCTCTTTTCCTCCTTCCCCCAGGAGGCCGGCAGACCATGTGGTTGTCCGGCAAAGTTGACTTTTTCTCCATGAAGGCCAGGCTGAGGAGTAACGCCAAAACCACGGCCAAACGGCACCGGGGGCGGGGGCGGGGGGAAACTTTGAAAAACCCTCTCAGCCCGGGCAGTTACGTGCCCCTGGATTAAACCGCTAGATATAAGATCGATGGAGAACGTCGGGGGTAGCGATGAGTTCAGCGACTGCAGATCGTTGCTCGTTAGGTCCAGCAGCTTCAAAGAGAACAACAACAGCAACATGGGGATCATTTAATAACAATAGCAATGACTGAGAATCAACCAACAAAGGGAGTTAATTTGCGCTCGAAAGACGTCACTGACACAAACACAACAACAAAGACCCGAGTCGCCTATGGTAACTCTCACCTCAGTCGCACACAAATAAATACAAAGTATATGGAACTCTACCAGAGGTACTTTCTCTTATAATAATGATAGTTTAGAACGCCTAACAGTCTTTTAAGAACAATAATAACAGTAATAATAATAACAATAATAAATGCATTTCTAATGCGCCGCTGAATCCCTCTGTGATACATGTCTGGGTAAAATCCAAGGAGACGGTCGGAAATTCCTGGACCGTTTTAAAAGTTATTTTGGGTCACAAATATCATCACAATCATTAAATGAGGTCCATATCTACCAATTACAGCCGAAATCCGCAACAAAAGGATTTTTTTTCTTTCTCCCCCATATATTTTTGTCTTTGATTGTTTCGAGTTGGCGTCACGGATTGCAAATGGCGAACGAAGCCGACGACTGAAGTGCCGCTAGGTGCTTACCTCGTTAAACAAGCTACGGCAATTAAAATCCACGGAAAATGTACGGGGGAAAAAATTGCAGTCTGAGAACGTTGAGTCATGAGTACGATTGTCTTGCCAAAATCGGCATTAAGGAAGCGTTCACCTTGTTACTGGGAAACTAGGTCAAACGTCAAAGGGCAACATGCGCCGACTCGAACTGACAATCAAAGACAAAAATATATGACAAAACTCACCTTTTGTTGCGGATTTTGGCTGTAATCGGTAGATATGGATCTCATTTAATGATTTTTTTGACCCGGCCAAAATAACTTTTAAAACGGTCCAGGAATTTCCGACCGTCTCCTTGGATTTTACCCATGTCTGAGGCGCAATGCACTATACATGAAACATTACAACAGTACGTACACAACCTAATTTAATAATGCATTACATACCTCACTGTATCCCTCTCTCTCTCTTTCACCAGCTAGCACACACGCGATGGTGTACACACACACACACACACACACACACACACACACACACACACACACACACACACACACACACACACACCACCACCACGCACGCACGCACGCACACCAAACACACACACACACACACACACACACACACACACACACACACACACACACACACACACACACACACACACACACACACACACACACACACACACACACACACACACACACATACGCCGCACGCACGCACGACTGTTTCAGAATTTTGTTTTAATGGGTGACGAGGATTCGATAAATGCGTGTAAAGTTAGTTAGCCCTTGGACTTTAACGTCCTGTCCTGCTAAGCGCAGGGTCAGATCAGGAATGTGTGTAAAGAGGGGCGTGAAGCTGGCATACCTTCATGTTTGTCAAGCCTTGAAGAAAATCGGAACCCAGAGATTCAAACCCGTTACCATGAAGGTCGAGACTCTCCAGCAGCGACAGCGCCTTGAACCACTCGGCCTTCACCTCCGTGAGCCCGAGACCGCCCAAGTACAAAGTCTCCAGGGACGTCAGCTGGCTGAAAACGTCACCCTGGATGACGCAACCATCGTTGTTGGTCAGGTCCAGATAAGCGAGTTTTCCCAGGCCGGAGAACGTCCTGGGCGTCAGCCTCTTCAGCTTGTTGTTATGGAGACACAGCCTCTTCAGGTTCACCAACGCGCCGAAGGCGTCGTCCTCGATGTCAGCCAGATTCGCGAAGGGCATGGTCAGTTCTTCGAGAGCGGACAGCGACGCGAAGTCTGACCGGCGCAGAACAGGGATGTCGCTGCCGCCCCGAGGCAAAGGTCTGCCCGTGAAGACCAGGGCCTTGGTGCCGGGGTCCAGTCCCGGGGGCAGGGACGTCTGGCCCGGGGGGCAGACCACGCGCTCTCCTCCTCCGCTGACCGCCATGCACTGACAGGACGCCGGACAACCGTCGACGCGGTGGTAGAAGCCGGCGAAGAAAAGGTAGTGGAAGAAGAAGGAGAGGAGGAGGAGAAGAGGAAGTGATGTGGTTGTGATGCCGTTCGTTCTGGTCATGGTAGGAACTCCTCGGCAGACTTCAACACGTCCATTCTGTTGTTCTTTGTCGTTTTGCTTCGCCTGTAGCTAACGTTTACAACCTCTTTGTCTGAAGACGTGAGCATTCACTCATGAATAAAGACGGCGTAATCTAGATTAATGATCATTGTTTTTGCTTCGGTGTAACTACAGACGTGTCAAACGGTGATTGCCCCGAACTTCACATAATTGCCAGTTGAAACACCGGACGTCCAAGCCGCTATGAGCTTGAAGTCATACGCTAAACAAGAGTCTTACATAATACAGTCCACGCTTGCGCTTTCACACAGAGATGTATGAAGCATTTGGCTGCAGCAGCCGATGCAAAAATGTTTATATACCAACTTGTACGTTCCAGAGAATAAACCGAAATCATGCCGGTCCCACACGCTGACCAGCAGTCCACCTCCACTCGGCATTATATCGAAGGAACTTTAGGGGTCGGGTAGGCGAAAAACGACCTCGGTATGAATATCCTTGTGAATAGAAACAGTATGACAAATTAGAAAGACAGAAATGTATATGGCTACCCTTTCAGCAACTTTTGCACCCCGGACTGTTACGGCGTGCGTTATCTTAAGAGTCAATGAAAGCCTTTGGCTGACGTTTACCTTCATTGGCTGATATTCACTCACCGAGGCAATGTTTAATAAGGGCTGCTCTTTCTTCCTGCATACTTTTGCTGACCCCCTCTGTCGGGACTAATTGAAAATCGGATCAGTTTCCAGTGCCCCGCCTCACCCGTACCCACCGGTCCGCCCCAGACCAGACATGTGCTTCCCCCCCCACCCGCCTTCTTTTTCTTCTCTCTCTCTCTCTCTCTGTCTCTCTCTCTCTCTGTGTCCTGTGTCTCTCCCTCCACCCCCCCCACCCCCCCCACCTCTCTCTCTCACTCTGTGCCTCTCCACCCACCCCCGTTTTTCTTCTTCTCAGTCCCCTCTCTCTGTGTCTGTCTCTCTTTTTCTCTCTCCTTCTCAGTCTCTCTCTCTTTTGGAGGTGGGGTGGGGTGGGGGTGGGGTCTTGGTTTGTTGTTGTCGTTGTTTGTTGTTTTTCTGCTGCTGTTGTGGGCAAAGGATCGAATGGGGTTGGAAAGGAGAGCAGCGGGGTGGGGTCCGTGAAGTTTGGTCCGTGAACACCACAACAGTTTTAGACGTGCATAACAAATTATTCTCCTTCGTCTGTTTGTTGTAGTGCCTGTTAGTTTGCGTCATTATCATTCGTTCAGGCTCGGATCTCTTGTGTTCAGAAGACGGGCAGGAGGATCCTGCGCGAGAGATCCTTTCAATGCATCGGGCCTGTCATTTGATAGAAACGTAACCGGAAACAATGAGGAATCGGAAGATGGGGTGACGTATGGAAGAAAGCGTGAAGTACGGAAGAAGGGGTGAAGTACGGAAGAAGGGGTGAAGTATGGAAGATGGGGTGAAGTATGGAAGATGGGGTGAAGTACGGAAGAAGGGGTGAAGTACGGAAGAAGGGGTGAAGTACGGAAGAAGTGGTGAAGTATGGAAGATGGGGTGAAGTACGGAAGAAGGCGTGACGTAAGAATGGGTGAAGTATGGAAGAAGGGGTGACGTAAGAAGGGGTGACATAAGAATGGGTGAAGTACGAAAGAAGGGGTGACGTAAGAATGGGTGAAGTACGGAAGAAGGGGTGACGTAAGAAGGGGTGAAGTACGGAAGAAGGGGTGACGTAAGAAGGAGTGAAGTACGGAAGAAGGGGTGACGTAAGAAGCGGTGAACTTTGTACGGAAGATGGGGTGAAGTAGGGAAGAAGGGCAAAGGAGAAGCGGAAGGAGGGTGAAGGAGGGGATTGTTGTTTTTATTCATTCCTGGCCGTAACCTGTTGGTAGTCTCTGTCGTTCGTATTTACAGTTACACACACACGAGTCTGTGTGTGTGCATGCGTGTGTGCGTGCATCCATGTTGTATGCATTGAATTTTGACAAATATGTATTTGCAGAGAACGTGTAACGCTTAGGGCCTGTGCGGGTTAGGCGCTCTAAGTATTCATTATATTATTATAAAACACACAAAAAAAAAAAAAAGAGAGAGAGAAGAGAGAGAGAAGAGAGAAGGAGAGAGAGAGAGAGAGAAAAAACTCAAACTCAAAACTTATTACACATGGATTAAGATTTCAGGCAGTTGCCTTTCTTACAATCTATCCCTGCTAATCTACATGCCAATAGGGGAGAGAAGAGAGAGAGGAGAGAGAGAGAGAAGAGAGAGAGAGAGAGAGAGAGAGGAGAGAGAGAGAGAGAGAGAAGACACACACAGAGAGAGAGAGACAGAGACAGACAGACAGACGAGAGACAGACAGACAACAGACAGAACAGAGAGATGATAGAATGAGATGACTAGATCAGACGGACAGAGATCAGCAAAGGCACTCACATATCTGTTTTCACAGTCTATAATTTAACAATACTTCCCAGCTAATATTATTACATGAAAGGCTATAGACAAATACAGCACAGTAAAAATAAAACAATTAATAAAATAATAATAATAATAATAATAACAACAACACATATAAAACCAGACAGCGATTGTAACGGAAATGAAAAAAATAGCAGAGAGAGACAGAGAGACAGAGAGACAGACAGACAGACAGACAGACAGAAAGACAGACAGACAGAAAGACAGACAGGGACACATACACACTATCAAACGAAACGTTTTCAAAGACATATATTTTATTTAATAAATACGCCTCCCAGCATATAGTGACATGAAAGTTATAACAACAATCCGCAAGCAGTTTCAACTCATTAGGCACTAGTTTCGCTCGTGTGCACTGTCTATACTATAGTCCTATGAAAGAAAATATAAGAACTGAATCGTCTTTTGTACGAATATAATCATGGCACAAGGATATGGTCAAAAACTGCAGCAACAAACTGGATGTGACACAAGGATATAGTCAAAAACTGTAGCAACAAACTGGATGTGACACAAGGATAAATCCTGGGCTGCAGCAACAAACTGGATGTGACACAAGGATATAGTCAAAAACTGCAGCAACAAACTGGATGTGACACAAGGATAAATCCTGGGCTGCAGCAACAAACTGAATTTGGCACAAGGATATAGTCAAAAACTGCAGCAACAAACTGGATGTGACACAAGGATAAATCCTGGGCTGCAGCAACAAACTGAATTTGGCACAAGGATATAGTCAAAAACTGCAGCAACAAACTGGATGTGACACAAGGATACGCCCTCGGCTGTAGCAACAAACTGGATGTGACACAAGGATAAATCCTGGGCTGCAGCAACAAACTGAATTTGGCACAAGGATATAGTCAAAAACAGCAGCAACAAACTGGACGTGACACAAGGATACGCCCTCGGCTGTAGCAGCAAACTGGACTTGGCACAAGGATAATTCCCAAACTGCAGCAACAAACTGGACTGTTGCAACAAACTGGACGTGGCTCAATGATAAATCCAGGTCTCCAGGTCTGCTGCAACAAACTGGAGTTGGCACAAGGATAAGTCCTAAACTGCAGCAACAAACTGGACTTGGCAAAGGATAAATCCTAACTGCAGCAACAAACTGGACGTGGCACAAGGACAAGTTCTAAGCTGCAGCAATAAACTGGACCTGGCACACGGATAATTCCCAAACTGTAACAACAAACTGGACGTGGCTCAAGGATAAATCCTAATTGCAGCAAAAAACTGGAGTTGGCACAAGGATAAGTCCTAAGCTGCAGCCACAAACTGGACGTGGCAACAAAGGCGGATATGCCAGTCCCTGGGACAGTGACAGACTCTCTCTCTCTCTCTCTCTCTCTCTCTCTCTCTCTCTCTCTCTCTCTCTCTCTCTCACACACACATACACGCACACACACACAAAGACACAAACACACTCACAAACACACACACATCATCACACACACACAACACACTACACACCACACACCACACAACACCCACACACACACACAAACACACACACACACACACACACACACACCACACACACACACACACACACACACACCACTCACACACACACACACACAACACACACACACACACACCACACACACACACACACACACACACACACACACACACACACACACACACACACACACACACAGTGCCCAGCAGTAAGAAAGGCTGAGGGCAGGGTATCTACAGCTTCCTGCCTGACATGGAGGTGTGCAGGTACCCAATCAGCACGGTGCCAGACCTCAGCTGCACGCGGACCGTGTCGCTACAGCTTCCTGCCTGACATGGAGGTGTGCAGGTACCCAGTCAGCACGGTGCCAGACCTCAGCTGCACGCGGACCGTGTCGCTACAGCTTCCTGCCTGACATGGAGGTGTGCAGGTACCCAGTCAGCACGGTGCCAGACCTCAGCTGCACGCGGACCGTGTCGCCCACAGCCAGGTGGAGGGCGGCCATGCTGGAGGAGGAGTCGTCCTCGGAGAGGCAGGAGGAGGCTGAGGTCACCGGCTGCTGGCCGTGGTTCAGGTCGACTGCCACGCACCTCTCCGGGTCCGTGGGGTGGCGGGTCACCTGTAGGGCAAGAGGACCCAGACTAAGGAGGCTCAGGTGAGTGGGGCACAGTCGAGGCAGTCAGCATCATCACCGTCGTCGTCGTTAATGATAATAATAATAACACATGCCTGCATGCACGCACGCATGTACGCACGCACACACACACTCGCACACAATGATACGCGCGCTCGCAGGCACACACAAACACGTATGCACACACACACATACACACGCGCACGCACACGCGCATACACATACACACACACACACACAAACACACACACACTCGCACGCACGCACACACACACACATACGCGCACACGCACATACACACACACTCGCACATAGGCACACATACGTGCATACATACATGCACGCACACACACACACACACACACTCACGCACGTACACGCACGCACGCACGCACGCACACACACACACACACACACACACACACACACACACACACACACACACGCACGAACGCGCACACACACACTGTCTCTCTCTTTCACACACACACACACACACACACACACACACACACACACACACACACACACCATCAGCTCCTGGTACCCACATGGATGTAGAAGACGTAGGTCCCGGGTTCCGGAGCCGTGAAGACACCCGTCTCTGGATTGTAACTGTTGCCAATGTTGTGGAGAACACTGTCGAACTGGAGAGTCTGCTGCTTGGTCAACCCGTGAACTTCAGGGCTGGAAAAGGTCACGGTGAAGGCCACGGATTTTGTCACGCTACCTGAAGAGGAAGCGCTTCAGAGGTTCAAAGAATGAAGTACATAATATAACACACACACGCACGCACAGACGCACGCACGCACGCACGCACGCACGCACACACACACACAGACAGACGCACGCACACACACACACACACACACACACACACGCATACACACACACACACACACACACACGACACACGCACACACACACACACACGATACACACACACACACACACGCATACACACACACCACACACACACACACACACACACCACACACACCACACATACACACACACACGCACGCGCGCGCGCGCGCGCACACACACACACACGCACGCACGCACGCACGCACGCAGCACGCACACACACACACAGAGACGCACGCACGCATCACGCAGCACACACACACTCACCCACACACACACACACACACACACACACACACACACACACACGCGCATACACACACACACACACACACACACACACTACACACACACACACGCATCACAACACACACACACACACACACCACACACACACACACACACACACACACGCACGCACGCACACACACAACACTGACACACACGCACGCACGCGCGCGCGCGCACAGACACACACACACACACACACACACACACACACACACACACACACAGATGTTAAAAAAAGAAAGAGAGAACAAAAGATGACATAGTGACTGAGAGATCCGGGCAGCCAGTTACTGAAGCAAAGACTGGTGAGTTTCGAACAAAACCTTCAAAATAAGTCACGAAAATGATACTTGTGGCAGCTCCGGCCAATGACAGTGATGGTGATGCTGTGAAAAGACGCTATGCTGATTTCGGTACTGTACGTTTCTCGTTGGAGGCGAAATAAGCCATCGAGCACTGACGGTCAATGTCATGCAACAAAGCTGTATATAGTTCAGGTGCAGGGTTTACACCTCGACTGAAACAAATGGCGAACATACACTGGTGTAGATGATGGATGACCGACAACATAATCAGCGTCCCCCCCCCCCCCCCCACCCCCTCCCCACACACACACACCCTTCCCACCCCACCCTGGGATCTCAGTTTATCCTCCTGAGACATTCGTAGTATAGTCCCCTCCTTCCGAGACATCCTGAGTACGTGTATGCCCAAGTCCCCCCCCCCCTTCCCTCCGAGACATCCTGACAGTAGCATTGTAGCCCAAGTATACCCCCTTCCCCCCCTCCGTCCGAAGACATCCTGACAGTAGCACTGTAGCCCAAGTATACCCCCCCCCCCCCCTCGGAGACATCCTACAGTAGCATCTGTAGCCTCAAGTATACCCCCCCCCCCCTCCTCCGGAGACATTCTGCACAGTAGCATTGTAGCCTCGTGTATACTCCCCCCGCCCCCTCAGGAGACATTCTCACAGTAGCATTGTAGCCTCGTGTATACTCCCCCCGCCCCCTCAGGAGACATTCTCACAGTAGCATTGTAGCCTCGTGTATACTCCCCCCGCCCCCTCAGGAGACATTCTCACAGTAGCATTGTAGCCTCAAGTATACTCTCCCCTCTCCGCAGACATCCTGACAGATGATGATGATGAAGTATAGCTTCATGTCCTCGGATGTCGGTTGACATATTAGGGACAAACTGTGACCAGTGCCGATGCACGGTTCAATGTTGCTTTACGTCCACAGAAACCGTAAGGCTCATTAGGACGACCAGCCCAGGACGGCCACCTGGACTTTCACACAGCTCCTGAACTATGACATCCTGACAGTAACACTGTAACACAGTCCCCTCCCCCTGCGCGGAGACAAAGAGTGCCCCTTCACTGAGTGGCGTAAGCAAATCTGGCAGAGTTTGGAGGAAGGTGCCGGAAAGCGATGCTCGGATTGCGATCAGTGCCCAAACCTTTCGGAGGGCGCTGACACCGCGTCGGTGGATAGCTGCGCGGAGATAAAAAAAAGAGTGCCCCTTCAGTGGCGTAAGCAAATCTGGCAAAGGTTTGGAGAAACGTGCCGGAAAGCGATGCTGGGAGTGTGGGAGTGTGGGACCCACACCGATCCTTACCGAGCTGCACCTGGAGGTCTGTAGTCTGAGCAAGCTGGGCTTGCAGCCGTGTAGCGAGACGGTTCAGCCTCTTCGACAGCGTGTTCATCTCTTTACCCAACCGTGTGTCGTCCACTGCACTTGGGTCAAGGTGCCAAGAGGGGAAACCGCTCACGTCACTCACCAAGGTCAAGGTCAAGGTCAAGGTCAGGATGACGACAGCCGCGGCGGCAGCAGACGGTGCCGAAGTGGTCATGGCGACGGTTGGTCGTCCGGCAGCTTGGACGGGAGGAGAGAGAGAGAGAGACAGAGAGAGAGAGAGAGAGCAGAGAGAGAAGAGAGAGAGAGAGAGAGACAGAGACAGAGACAGAGACAGAGAGGCTGCAGTTTATTCTGTGTTTGAACAAATTTTGGGTTAAACTAGTAAAACTGCAGTTTAAGTGCTTGAGGGCGTGACCGGCCAAGGATCGGGGTGTGATTGGCTGGGGTGTGATTGGCTGGCGAGTGATTGGCTGAGTGTGATCGGGGTGTGATTGGCTGGAGTGTGATCGAGGTGTGATTCGTTGGGGTGTGATCGGGGTTTGATTTGCTGTGGTGAGATTCGCTGTGATTTACTTTCACAACACCCTTGGTCTCGCGATATCTGCGAGGCCACCGGGCGTGAAAAAGTCAATGATTCTCTTAAAATTACACATAATAAACAGACTTTTTACCGTGTCTCACGCGATTGCATAATTATGTGAGTAGATTGGTCCAGCCAAATTTTGCAACTCATTCAATACAACCCATTCAAAGAGAATCACAAGGCAAGTGCACTTGCCAAATTTCATGCATTTATCTCTGATAGTTTCTGAGATATGATACCTCAAATATCAACGCATTTAAGCGTTTTACGCACATTTTACGAAATGCCATTTTTGCATGCCTCTATCGTACGAATTATCAACCATATATACCTACAACGTCTGTTATTCAATGTCTGCACTACACAGAATAGATAAAATATTCTGAGTACTGCACTTAATTCAAATATTGCAAGTACAGCAAGTACAGCGATGGATGCAAAAATGTCTCATCATTAGATCAATTGCAACTATAGAATGGAAAGAGCTGTAGTCATGAATCTGGTACCAACATATTCAGCATGAAATATATCTGTAAATACGTTTAGACAAGAGAAAAAAGCATAATGTTATATGCAGTATTCAGTGACAGCATCATTAAATCAATCATAACTCTAGAATAAGATTTAAACAGAGCTAAGCCTAAAGTTCTGATAGGGATAGATTCAGCATTAACCACACAATGCACAGCCACTGCCTAAAGAAGTGTGAAGTAAATTTACATAAATTATGAAGGTAGACAGGTTTGAATGAGAAAAAAGTACCCGAAATGTCCTGATGGCCAACTTGGACATTCCTCACCTCTAGTCATGTAGATCTGTGACATTATGCTACCAGCTTGATGTATTTGTTAAATATAGATCTAGATCTAGGTCTTTTGCTCTTATCCCCTCCTCCATGTGGGTTCCCACGCCTTCTTCATAGGATCATATGGTGTTAATGTGGGATATATGTTGCAGTTGCCATTCTCTATCTCCTATATATTCAAGATTACAAACAGAAAGAAGTTTTAAAAATCAGTAGATTTAATATTACACCAACACAGAATACCGATTCATAACAGCCGCAGACAGTATATGGGTGGCAGTAGTTGTTAACAAACAAACAAAAATAATAATAAAAAAATTAAAAATGAGTTCATCAGAAGCAAAAATAATTCCAAAATATTAAATGACGCTCAGAAGGTAGTCATGTCTTTTAATTTTTATTCCGCCTATTCCAGAAACGTCGGGTCGAGGATCGTCTGCTCGCCAAAGTAGTTATCGTTACTGACACATAAATGTGTGTTTTTAACCTTTCACTTCCTTGGCTGGTCTTAACAAAGATCAACCTTTCATTTCCTTGGTTGGTCTTAACAAAAAATCAAGTCTAAAGAACGTGAACTACACATCACGTGCTGCTCGATTCTGGTTGATGGGGGGAAAGGTAAACTACGTACACAGAAGTTAGTAGTGCGCCGATATTAAAGAGAAGATAATCGCGTAATGTTGTTCAAACTGGGATCGGCAGACAACGAATTCACTTCAGCTGCATTTAAACAGATGTCATTTGCACAAAAATACAGTTATGGCTGAGTCAGACAGATACCACTAAAACTAAAAACGTATTTAGGTTGCTTTCTCGATCTTCCAGAGTAAATATCATTCAGTGTCTCTCTGAATCGCACACGTTCGACAGCGCGTAACCATCACATGTGGAAATCTGCCGGGACTGATGTGAAATTTCCGTTGCACGTAGGCGTAATGGTTTCTGGGTCAAGCGGCACAGCGTCTTAAAGAGCGAAAATTCATACCAAATTTAATACGATGCATTCAGGCTTACCCGGTGCAAATTTCAGGTAAAAATGAACGAATTGTTTCCTATAGAAAAAACGACAACAGAGAACTTGTACCCAGGTAATCTATGGGATTTTCTGTTTAAAAATAGCAACATGGCGTCTGTCCGTTATTCTTGTAAGGGTCCCTGGGCGATTTCCGAACGCAACTGTTTTCCGATCACGCTTTTTTGACTTCAACGTCAGAACCACACTCGGCGCAAGAACGATTGGGATGTCAATAAAAATAAATAAAAAAAGTCTCTCCAAACTCATGTCTTTCAGACAAAAAATAATGACGTGTTCAAGACGTAAAATGATCATTTTTTGCATCACAGTAATTTTTGTTGACAGATTGCACAAAACGAAGCAGATACGACAAGTTAAAAATTGGCCATTTTTACCTCGCGACCGCAATGTTACACAGCGCTACAGCGAGGCTGGACGTACCGGCTGAGACATTGTAATCTGAAATATTAAGCGCTGACCCAAGTCATCAATGTGTTTTTGTTGCTAGTACTAACCATCTATTTCAGGCACACTCGGCGACAGGTTGTACAGCATAAGACAAAACTTTTTACAAATTTAAGACCGGACATAGTCCTTTGATGGATCAGAGTGTGGTTGTGAGCACTCACCTCAAGCCGTGCTCCGAACTGAGTGGGGATGAAAGCGGCCATTAACTGGGTCATTGTGGGGCGGATTGCCCGGAGCATGCAATGTATCGTTTCATACAAGGTTCACGTCACTCATGCCGATTATGTTATCCCCATCACGATGACTGGTGCAACTGTTGAGTGTGTACCTTTCCAACAATGTACAGGCACTTGGCTGAAATATGTGTTCAAATTATACATAGTAAACATGGTGCTTAACGTTCACAAAAACCATAAGGCTTATTAGGGACGGGGAGAATGGGGCAAAGGTGTATGGAGGTGGTGGGAGAGGGAGATTATATACCTATCGCTACACTGTTACCACCAGAATGACTTCTGCATTAAGGTGAGCGGCGATGAGAGCCATTTTAATGTTTCATAAGTGTGAGGAACAAAGTCACAAGACTGTCCACAGACCACAACTTTTGAAGAGAAAGGAGATCCGAAGCGGATTCGAACCGAGGTCCCTCTGCTTACCAGCCTAACGCCTTACCGCTAGGCCAAAACGGCTCACAACAAATTATACAGTCAGATCTACCATAATTATACTGCGGTGGTCAAAACTGATAGTTTACTGGTGTGTATGCGTAGTGTGTGAGTGTGTGTGTGTGTGTGTGTGTGTGTGTGTGTGTGTGTGTGTGCTGACTTGCTGTTTTATTTGCCTGAATATATCTTAACAGGGTGTTTGAAAAACTTGCAGATCTATTCTTGGACCTCAACTAATGAATGAGGTCACTATATATAATGGGCCATTTTGGCCGACTGTCTCAATAACTATATCCGTTCCGATCGAAGTTCTGCAAGTTGATAAAATATCTTCTCTTTTTTGATCGCCCTGATAATTATAACCGTAATGGTTGACTAGGCGTAAAACACCAAGTTACTTAACTTACTCTCTTTTATGAATATTTAAAAGGCAAATTATTTATTTTCGTCGATCTATTCTACTGGCATTGTCAAGCGACCTCGCAGTGATTGTGACAGCTTGGGGTTGAACCGCCGTTGCCTCGCTTTCATTCACCACTCTTCGATCTTTCCTTTCTCCTACGCGAACACACTTTCGATCAACACATTAATTTTCTTGATCTGATGTGCGAATAGCGACGCCGAGGCACAAAAACACAAATAAGAAAGGTGACTTACGTTGAATTGATCAGTTAAGCCACTTATCTGCGTCAGTAAGAGCCCGGTAACACTTCTAATGTATCGACCAGTAGGCCTATAGGCCTATAAATATATTGCCACGGTGCCGAAGTGGTCATTGCGGCGGTTGGTCGTCGTCAACTTGGACGGGAGGAGAGAGAGAGAGAGAGGGAGAGAGAGAGAGATATTGCAAAGGTACCAGAGCAGCAATACACTACATGGCAAAAGCCAGTTGATTGATCGTGTTTCTGACTAAATTCTGAAACAAAACAGCAAACGAAGGAATCTTAAACAATACCTGTTATTATTTTCATGAGCGACACAAAAAAGCTTAGATCCAACTTGCGTCATCTGCACGGAAAGAAAGAAAGAAAGAAAAAAGCCTATAGCCACAGCCATTGAACAATATTATCCAGTGTCTGTGCCTATAGCTTATAGCCTACTGCAGAGTGAAATTCGTTGCGGTTTGCTGTGTATCATCAATCATAAACAGGCAGCCATGACACGTCAATTGTTCGTCAAATGGGTCGTAGGCTCATGTCGTCTGATAACAGGCACAGGCGTTTGAAGTCTTCGGCTCGGGCCGTTTTGGCCTAGCGGTAAGGTAGTAAGACTGAACCGACAGGCCAAAACAGAATTAGCGTCTGCAACCAAAACCATTTCAAAACCACGCATATTTTAAAGTTCGGGTTTTCGGATAGTTCCATAATATTGTAATCAGTAAAAAAAAAAATTAAAAAATGAGAGAGAGAGAGAGAGAGAGAGAGAGAGAGAGAGAGAGAGAGAGAGAGAGAGAGAGAGAGAGAGTTAAAAATGGATTTGAATCGGACACGCACCCCCTGTCGGCGTCAGCGATGTGACGTCACGCAACACGCAGCGCTTCAAAACAGAAACGTCTGCTCGGGTTCCCGGTTTACCAGCAGCACAGAACAGTAGTAACGAGACTGGAAGGAGATATGATAACCAGGGCGGATTTAACGTAAAGTGCACTTGCCCACACTAATTTATTCCAATAAAAGTTGAAATTATGGACAAACGTGCCCCAAACGTTTCTTGCGGATTGATTGTCTTCTTCTTACATTTGCTGTTTCAGTTTTTATGTTAAGTCGCATGTTTGCTTCTCTGTGGCCCAGCCTATCCCTGCCGGTATGTATGGCAGAGTGCTTTCTTTGGACCGAAATGAATGGAGGCAGAGCAGAACCTGACGAGTTTCAGTAACTATGCTGTACTTTTCCCACACTTGAAGGGACCTAGCCTTGTCAAAACCTGCTTTTATTTGCGGCCCAACGGGTCGAACAGATCAAAATGAGCAAAGGAACCAAATTTTTTAAATTTCCGCTAAGCATGCGCATACTTTTTTTATTCTTTTTTTTTAACGCTGCAGAACTCACAAGATTAAGATTTGCGAAAGATGTTATAAATCGTAATCTAAACAATCCTATGGAGGCTTTTGGACTGTGACTGTATTCTCTAATCGGGTACCCGTCAAACCCGCCTTTCAGACATGTGATGAACGACCAGGGGTGAAATTTAATTTCAGCTCTTAGTCTGCAGGTCAAGGCTTGATTAACCTTTACCCTCCCAAAGAATCAGTGCAGCTGATGCGATTCCTTTCAAAAAGAGTCTCACAGAGACGTTATCCCAATCAGAAATGCTCATTTTCCAGAATATGGCTTCTCCAGACCCATGAATAGCCAGAATTCTAGAAGGCCGACCCGCGACGACGTTTCTCTGGCAAATGAGAAACGCTTCGCTATGAACGTCATACGACGTCATAAGGACGAGGAAAGGGTTAAGCAAATCATAGTATTTAAAGCAGAGGGGCACGAGCACTCATGCTGTATCACCCAGAACACATACTGGTCTGCGGCAGAGGGAAGATATTTAACCCCTGGACTGGAGTTTTAGTGTGAGTAAGTCGATCGTCTGTTTTTGCTTTGTTAGTCTGTTTTGGAATTTAATTTTTTTATATTTTTTATATATATACATTTTATGTCCCAATAACCTCAGGATTTTTCGGTAGTAAGATATAGGAATATATTCTCCGTGGTATCATCAAGCACTGCGAGATTCTACAAAAAGCAGGCAAATGTTTCAAAACGCAATGTTCGCGTACCAGTTGTACGTTCAGTTAAGACTTGCGGAGCATGTTGTATTTAGCAATGCTATTAGTCCATGTTTAATATATATATATATATAAAGATCTTTTCACAGCGAGGTGATATTAAACAACACTGCTAAAAACAAAAACAAAACAAAAACGAAAACCACAACAACAACAAACAAAAAACATATACATCGAATAAAAGGCACAAACAAAATTTCGTGCAGCAAATCAGAGATGTAAACATTTAGGTTAGACTTATATATTTATGTTCAATCGAAGATGAACCCAGAAAACTGTCAAAATGATGTTCTTATTCAACACAGAATAACGGCTAAGCAATGATTCCGTCTTCAGTCTCAAGGCGTCATGATCTCCACGGACGACAGGAACCGGTCCACCATCTTCTGCCTCCTTCTGCTTCTTGGACACGTGACCGCTAGCGAGGTCGGAGGTCGAAGGCGAGGTCGGAGATCAGACGACAATGACCCCCTAGCGGCGGTTGTGAGCGCGCTGTCGCAGGAAGTGGAGCAGCTGACCGCCCAGCTTAGCGCCCACGACAGTGAGATCGACAGCCTCAGGACCCGCCTGAGTAGGTTGACCTCGTAGACGAGATGTCGACAGCACTGGTCATGATCCAGAGAATGTGCTAGAGGACGTGGAATTAAAGAACGGTTGGGGGGGGGGGGGGGGGGGGGGGGGGAGAGAAGAGTAAAACTGAAAACACAAACTGGCCTGAAAACGCGGAAAATTAATGTAATATTTTCGTCTGTAGGCTTCATTTGGTTGGGGTTTTATATAGAGAGATGTATATAAAAATCAAGTTCACACACACACACGCACACACACACACACACACACACACACCACACACACACACACACACACACACACACACACACACACACACACACGCACACACATTGGGACAAACTGAAGTTTAGACGTCAAACATCACGTGAGATGGGACAGAGGCCGGTGGAGGGAGAGGCACAGAGAGAGAGAGAGGGGGGGGGGGGAGAGAGAGAGATAGCTCAATGATTTGTTGTTGTATTATGTGTGCAGCAACAGCAGAGCAACCCGTCGCGTTCTCAGCGACATACAAGACAGCTGATCATCATGGTTTGGGCCTCGGGCAGACGATGAAGTTTGACAAAGTCATCTACAACGCTGGCAACGCCTACAGTCCAACCACAGGCCTCTTCACTGCACCCACCGATGGAACATACCTCTTCTATAGCCATGTAGGTATCTGTAGCCCACCGATGGAACGTACCTCTTCTATAGCCATGTATGTATATATAGCCCACAGTTGGACCATACCTCTTCTATAGCCATGTACATATCTGTAGCCCACCGTTGGACCATACCTCTTCTATAGCCATGTACATATCTGTAGCCCACCGTTGGACCATACCTCTTCTATAGCCATGTACGCATCTGTAGCCCACCGTTGGAACATACCTATTCTATAGCCATGTAGGTATTTGTAGCCCACCGTTGGAACATACCTCTTCTATAGCCATGTAAGTATCTGTAGCCCACCGTTGGAACACACCTATTCTATAACCATGTAAGTATCTGTAGTCCACCGTTGGAACATACTTCTATAGTCACGTAAGTATCTGTAGCCCACCAATAAAACTCGACTCTTCTATGGGCGTAAAAGTATATGTAGCCCACCAAGGGAACTCGACTCTTCTATAGCCATGTAAGCATCTGTGGTCCAGAGATGAAACTTATCTGTAGCCTATCCAAGGAACTCAACTCTTAGTACCCGCAGTCGATCAGTGGATCTCGCCTCTTCTATTGGCATGCAAGTACCTGCAGCCTATCGACGGAACTCATCTCTCGGAGATTCCTTTAAATTGTATACCTGTAGCCCACTCATGGAACTCGACTCTTCTACAGGGCATGTAAACACCTGTAGCCTACCAGTCAATCTCACCTCCTCTATGGTCACCTGTAGTGACGGATATCACCTCTTCAATATGCATGCAAGTACCTGTAGTCCGACAATGGAAATCACCTCTTCTATGGACATGTAAGTACCTGTCCCACATCGATGGATATCACTTATTCTATGGGCAATAAGTACCTGTAGTTCACTGATGGATCTCGCCTATTCTATGGGTAGTAAGTACCTGTAGTTCACCGATAGTTCTCCCCTCCTCTAAAGTCCCCTAGGGTGACGGAAATTACCTGTTCTATATGCATGCAAGTATCCGTGGTCCAACGATGGAAATCACCTCTTCTATGGGCATACAATTACCTTAGTCCAACCATGGATCAATCTTCTATGGGTGTTTAAGTACCTGTAGTTCACCGGTGGATCTAGCCTCTCCTATGGGTGTGTAAGTACCCGTATTTCACCGATGGATCTCACCCTTTCTATGGGCATACAATTACCTGTAGTTCACCGATGGATCTCGCCTCTCCTATGGGTACGAGAGTACCCGTAGTTCGCCGATAGATCTCACCTCTTCGACGGGGAATACAATTACCTGAAGTTCACCCATGGATCTCGCCTCTCCTATGGGTATGTAAGTACCCGTAGTTCACCGATGTACCTCACCTCTTCTACGGGCATACAACTACCTGTAGTTCATCGATGGAGCTCACCTCTTTTGTGGGTATGTCTGTGGGTATGTATGTGGGCCTAAGTACCTGGATCACAGCTCGTCTGTGGGCATGTATGTTGGCCTAAGTACCTGGATCACACCTCGTCTGTGGGCATGTATGTAGGCTTAAGTACCTGTAGTTCATGGATGGATCACACCTCGTCTGTGGGCATGTATGTAGGCCTAAGTACCTGGATCACAGCTCGTCTGTGGGCATGTATGTAGGCCTAAGTACCTGGATCACACCTCGTCTGTGGGCATGTATGTAGGCTTAAGTACCTGTAGTTCATGGATGGATCACACCTCGTCTGTGGGCATGTATGTAGGCCTAAGTACCTGGATCACACCTCGTCTGTGGGCATGTATGTAGGCCTAAGTACCTGTAGTTCACCGAGGGATCCTACCTCGTCTCTGGGTATGTGCGTAGGCCTATATACCTGTAGTTCACCGATTGATGTCACCTCTTTCTGTGGGCATGCAGGTACCTGTAGAAATCTTATTTAAAACATTCTTAATACACCATTCTGTTTTCAACTCTTGTGTGTGTGTGTGTGTGTGTGTGTGTGTGTGTGTGCGTGCGTGCGTGCGTGCGTGCGTGCGTGCGTGTGTGCGTGTGTAGGTGCGTGCGTGCGTGCGTGCGTGCGTGTGTGTCTGTGTGTGCGTGCGTGGTGCGGTGTGTGTGTGTGTGTGTGTGTGTGTGTTGTGTGTGTGGTGTGTGGTGCTGTGTGTGTGTGTGTGTGTGGTGCTGCTGCGTGCGTGCGTGCGTGGTGCGTGTGTGTGTGTGTGTGTGTGTGTGTGTGTGTGTGGTTGTGTGTGTGTGTTGCGGTTTTCGGTGACGTGCTACGTTGTACTGTGATGTGCAGATGGTGCACAGCGCTCAGGAGGTCCCCGGGTCCTGGATAGAAGCGGACATCTACGCGGGCAGCCGGTGGTTGGTGCGGGTAGCCGCCTGCTGCGAGTCTCTGGACTCGGGGTCCAACATGGTCACCGTGCACCTCCAGCAGGGCGACCAGGTGTGGATGCAAGTGTTCAAGGGTACAGCCCTGTGGGGCGGTGGTCATTCGTCTTTCTCTGGCATCCGACTCTCCACCCACTGAAGCTGGGTTCACACCAGTCATACTGTATGCTAGTTGGTTAGCTGGTGCTTTGAGCCGGATCATTGTCATTCATCTTTCTCTGGCATCCGACTCTCCACCCACTGACGCTGGGTTCACAGCAGTCATACTATATACTAGCTGGTTAGCTGGTGCTTTGAGCCGGATCATTGTCATTCACTCACCACCCACTGAAGCTGGGTTCACAGCAGTCATACTATATACTAGTTGGTTAGCTGGTGCTTTGAGCCGGATCTTTGTCATTCATCTTTCTCTGGCATCCGACTCAACACCCACTGAAGCTGAATCCACAGCAGTCATACCATATACTAGTTGGTTAACTGGTGCTTTGAGCCAAGTCAGCCACATAGGGTTGTATCAGGGCTAACATGCTGCTATACAGCATTCCTACCAACTTTTCACAAAACTTTCAAGAATTTTCGTTTCAAGATCGAAAAGACCAGTTCGGTAGATTACTCACCTACTCAACTTTTAATCAGCCAACGGGATAGACGTACCTTTCACTTTACAGTTCTGATATCGGTATAGCCAATTCAGGATTATAATTTATACATACAAATAAACAGCCAAACTATGAAATTGCCCAGCTAGTTTAGTCAGCGTCGCCCTGATATAAC
Organism: Alviniconcha marisindica; assembly: GCA_018857735.1. NCBI lineage: Eukaryota > Metazoa > Mollusca > Gastropoda > Provannidae > Alviniconcha > Alviniconcha marisindica. The sequence goes on from JABMCL010000004.1 coordinate 1,508,759, forward strand.
CGGAATGGTGGACTGGGCGTAAAACACCAAGTTACTTACTTAGTCAACGACGAAATCACTATAGCTTGTCAGATATCAAAATTCACAAAATGTGAAAAAGCCCAGTTAAATGATTCATTTTTCACAGATTCTCGAGACCTTGAAAATGTCAGATTATTTCTCAAAATTTTCAAAAGACCGTAGAAACCCCACAGGGCCAGATTTCCCTGTTTAACCATCTTCTGCCAAAGGCTTGAAATCGACTGCAAGTAGCCTCATGCGTTTCTTTCGCAGTTTGCACACAGTACTGAATAATGTTAATAATCCTGACTTCGTCCCAAAACTATGAATAACCTCGACCTTGTTAGAATACACTGAATACGGAGTAATGCTGATTTGTATTAAACAGAAATAAAATCTCAGTGATTCAGTGTGTTGCTCTTGTTTTATACCTATTCTGTATAATTATGCTAAATGTATTGTATGGTATTTGTATTGTAACGTATTATGTGGCGTACTGCTGTCCTGTCGTCTGTGCCGACCTTAAGATGCACAACTCTCGTGTCGCTGGTCCCAGCATCCCTACTTCCGGTCTCATTTCGCATCGTGGTCCTGTCGTCAGAAGTCCACAGGAGGAGAGGTCAGATCTTTGGTAGGCTACCTTCCGAAGGAGACTGCACTGCTGCCGAGTCACTTCGGTGGTGTTCGGCGATGCCTGCTCTGATTCAACATAGGCAGGACACCACCTACTATGTCCGCTACTTATATATACTGACTCCATACCCCCTTCTCCCCGTCCCTAATAAGCCTTACGGTTTCTGTGGACGTTAAGCGTCATGTTTACGTACTTACTATGTTGGCTAAGTCGCGGGGTCGGACTGAGCGAGCGTCTTGATCTTGATTGACTACGTCGACACTGACTCGGACCACTTCTGGCATATACGTACGTCAACGGGAAGACCGCCACCACGTCCCTCCAGCAATCCTCCTACGTGGACTCTCTGACGTTGAGGGTTTTGATCAGACAGCCTCGGGCAGTGAAAGGGGCAGGAACACCGAGACTGAGGTCACCACGAGAGCATGACAGGAAGGGCCACAAAAGCCGAGGCAATTTTTCGTATTATGCAACGATAGATGAGAGTGAGAACTGCTGATGCTATGGTGGTCCGTTCTGGTTTGAGACTACTTGACAGGGCCGCAGACCACGCTTACTGATCAGAACAGCCTCAGGCAGTGAACGAGCTTTTTCTTTCACGGGCCCGACACAGTGGAACTCGTTACCGTATGATGTCCGTCACTCAGAATCAACATCTTCTTTCAAGCAAGCCCTAAAAACTCATCTCTTCAAATCTGCATATAATTAATACCCCCCCACCATCCCACCTGTGTGTGTGTGTGTGTGAGAGTGAGTGAGTGAGTGAGTGAGTGAGTGAGTGAGTGAGTGAGTGAGTGTGTGTGTGTGTGTGTGTGTGTGTGTGTGTGTGTGTGTGTGTGTGTGTGTGTGTGTGTGTGTGTGTGTGTGTGTGTGTGCAATATCCCGCTATACATTTTTGTATTTGCAGTATATCTACTTGTGTCATACATGTTTGCTAAGATCATAGTTTGGTCATGTTTGGTTACCGACAACTTTGGTTTATTTACTGAAATTGCTGTATGTAAATTCTTGCGTGGTTGGTGTTCGTATGGCCCGAAACCTTTTTTTGGTCCATTGTATGTGTTTATACATTTTTCTGCAGCTTTTTGTACAGCGCATTGTGCCCTAGATCTTGCTAGGGATTATGCGCCATAGAAATGTCCATCATCATTATTATTATTATTACTGGCATAATTATCCTGGTGTTGACCAGGCCCAGGAACAGTTGGTGAAATTAATCATTAGAGTAACACCCTAAAAGACGCATTCGTGAAGAGGCTAACACTGGGCTGAGTGGTCCAAGCCTCACCCACGAGGCCTGTAACGCTCGCAGCTTTGGGTAGGAAGCTCGCCAGGGCTGAAAAATCCCACACGATTCTGAAGGGATTCAAACCCACGACCTTCCCATCCGCAGTCCGAGGTGCTAACTACTACGCTACGAGGGCCGGTGCGTGATCTGACCTGTCTGGTCTATCTGGCTTTACGTCGCTTTCATTTTTGCGAGTTCAAGTTCAGTGCTGCTTTACGTCTACAGAGACCATGAAGACCGATAGGGCCAGGGAGCCCAGGACGGCCACCTCGACTTTCACACAGCTCGGATCTGATTAGCTCAAACTTGATAATGTGACCGATAAAAAAAATACCTGTATGTTGGTGAAATACCGGAATTGTATGTTGATGAAATAAGAGAATTGTATGTTGATGAAATACCAGAATGGTATAATGTGCAGCTTTACACCCCCCCCCCCCACACACACACACACTTCATACCACATACATTCACAAATGTAGAAAGGTTGTAACTGAGTGCAGCTAAAAATAAAACAAAATTGCCTAAACATTGTCCACGAAAACTAGCATTTTAAGGTTTATGTCGTCAGAAATCGTAACCATTATCTCCCTTGAATATCTGACAAGGTAAAAAAGAGCATCATTGATCATAATGTATTATGTGTAGTCTAGTCTATGTACTTAACTCATACAACGTTTGAACTTGACTGAACAAGTGCTTACTGAGAAACACAACTTTTAGTCTGAACTGTCTGATCCCGATGTGCCCTTGAAATAAAATCACGGTTGCTGGAAGTGGCATGAATGCATAGTTTGTTAACTGTAAGGTAGAGTCATCATGCAAAACTCGACACTAGTAACATTTATAACTGAGAAATTTGAAGGTTAATGTTTGTATCACAGCCGGCTGGCCGAATTACATTAGCTATAAAATATATTAACTTTTCTTCTCTTTTCTGAAGCAAACAAATAATATCTCATTTTTACAAACTAACTTGGAACAGTTTGGAGAATCTCAAAAGTTAGGTCCTGTTAACTACAGTTACACTCACACACATGTACACACCAACACACACAAGTACATTAAATCTTCACCACCCACTGAAGAAGAAGGCAGGGGGAGAAAAAGAAACAACAATAACAACAAAAAACCAAACCCAGTGGCAGATGAATGAGGGACTCGATGTCTTACTGCATGGACAAGAGAGAGAGAGAGAGAGAGAGAGAGAGAGAGAGAGAGAGAGAGAGAGAGAGAGAGAGAGAGAGAGAGAGAGAGAGAGAGAGAGAGAGAGAGAGCGAGGAGAGTAAAAGGAAGAAAATTTAAGTCCCCAATTATAAAAATCGAAAGAAATACAAGTATGGATATGTGTGTGTGTGTGTGCATGGGGGAGGGGGGGGGAGTGGCGGATGGAGAGAGAGAGAGTGAGAAAGAGAGAGAGAGAGAGAGAGAGAGAGAGAGAGAGAGAGAGAGAGAGAGAGAGAGAGAGATTGGGTATTTGTTCACATCATCATCTGTGATGAACCAGACAGATCAGTCTCATGTTTGTTACCAACCATACCACTGAAGAAAAACATGACAAATCATGGTCTAGGAATAAGAGTACACTGATAAATGTACACAGGATTTTATTCAAACACAAAAACAAATTTTAATCCAATGTACAAGTGGAAGGCATTCAAAACAAGTAAACATGACCCACACGAGCACAGTCAAACAAACAAAAACGTATTGTCGCTCAGTCACATGATGAAAAATGTACACCTTCTATGACTATGATGCTGTATGCTGCCTCACACAACCAGTCACCCAATCACCCAGTGCAAACATACTTGCAATGAGAAGGTGCCTTTGCAACCTAGCAGCCACAAAGTATCGCAAACTTCATCCAATGCTGGCTGTGCTACATGTAGAGAGGTCTAAACAGGAAGCCAAAAACACTAACCCAACCGCCCACACAATCTGAATAAAGGTTTAAAATCTGAATAAACAAACAATAAAAAATAAAAAAAGTGAAATCTTTAAGAGCATGCCTGGTTTTGATATTAAATGCCCAATCAATTGTGAAGATTAAACATCTGAGTGACAGAAAAATAAAAGACTCACAACTCCATGAAGATGGATGTTGCAATTTCAAGTTTTCCTTGGTAACAGAAATTATACCAAAAACACGTAATGTAGTCCAGATGCATAAAAAAGCAACCTTACAATCAAATAGTGCATCCACAGGTATACTCAATTCACAATGATTTCTAGTATACTATTTACATACCATTTGGTTGCATAAACTATAACAATAACAACTGACATCACTTCTGCAGTACACCTTAAAAATGAGCAATTGTGTATGACAAACTATAACCCAAAGCTTTAGGACGATTCTCACTGCAACACTACATTATGAATGCTACTTAATCAAGCTGATGGAAAAGAAAGAAAAATGAATTTAAAAAATGAACGTAGTGAATGTTGCATGGTCAAACAAATTTTCTGAAAAAAGGAAATCAAAGATTACCAAGGATCAATGGAAACTGATTTCCTGACGGAATAAGGTGGTCCTTTAGGATGTTGGTATGTAGTTCTGTTTTACACGTCTGTCAACAAGAACAATAAACACAACACATTTGACAAATCCATCACCATTCGCAAAATCTAGCCAGCCTGTATCCCACAGCATGTAGGAAATGAGCATTACGTGAGCTTTCCTCAAAATGCTGGAAAAGCAACAGTAAAAAAAGAACACTGAATGTATGCCCCTCTTGGGTGGTGCTTTAACTGTTTATGCTCAGGACCGAGTACATGAGACAAAGACCAGTTTGGAAGCCAAAACTGTCTATGCTCAGGATCGAGTACATGAGACAAAGACCCGTTTGGAACCCTAAACTGTCTATGCTCAGGACTGAGTACATGAGACAAAGACCAGTTTGGAAGCCAAAACTGTCTATGCTCAGGACCGAGTACGAGACAAAGACCAGTTTGGAACCCTAAACTGTCTATGCTCAGGACCGAGTACATGAGAGAAAGACCAGTTTGGAAGCCTAAACTGTCTATGCTCAGGACCGAGTACATGAGACAAAGACCAGTTTGGAAACTAAACTGTCTGTGCTCAGGACCGAGTACATGAGACAAAGACCAGTTTGGAAGCCTAAACTGTTTATGCTCAGGACCGAGTACATTAGACAAAGACCGTTTGGAAGTCTAAACTGTCTATGCTCAGGACCGAGTACATGAGACAAAGACCAGTTTGGAAGCCAAAACTGTTATGCTCAGGACCGAGTACATGAGATAAAGACCAGTTTGGAAGCCAAAACTAGTTATGCTCAGGACCGAGTACATTAGAGAAAGACCAGTTTGGAAGCCAAAACTGTTTATGCTCAGGACCGAGTACATGAGACAAAGACCAGTTTGGAACCTAAACTGTCTGTGCTCAGGACCGAGTACATGAGACAAAGACCAGTTTGGAAGCCTAAACAAGTGGAAAGTGAATCCCTTCCCAAAGCTGAAGTGGCTCTTCCTCTCTTTCAGGAGGTCGTTGGGTGGAAAGCTATCAGAGGCTTGTTGTGGACAGTTAGTTACTTGATGCCTTGAGCCCAGTAAACCAGAGTACGTTTTGGAAATGAATACAGCACTAGCTGCTGCTGCTGCTGGAGCTCATGCAGCAACAGGCGATGGCGTTCACAAATGAATAAATAGGCAGTTGTGTAGCACAAACAGCGGCAGCCAGTCTACGCACACTCTCTCACTGCACCTGGACACTCACGTTCACAGCTACTGGTAGCCTACAGGGACACATCTCGGCTCCATCACTCACGTTGATCACAATCAATTTAGTATTATGGACATGAAAACTGAAACGTACACACAGACAGACTTGCTTGCCCAATCCTTGCAACATTTAGTTCACTGAAACACGTTTCCTCAGTCAGTCACTTAGAGCCGCACCATGATCTGTTGGGGAACAAAAGCGACTGGAAGAAGAAGGGGTACTTGTGACTGGTGGACCTGACAAGTTGCGTGAAGGGATCTAATTCCAAAGTTATCAAATCTGGTAATTCTCATCAGTGTTTTCTGTGATCCAAAGATATAAGGATTGGACAATACATCAGTCCATGACAATCATTGCAAATGTTGTCTATATGTAGCCAGTTGCTCCTACAAGCACTGTACCGTAAAAAAAGAAAAAAGAAGAAGAAAAAATTAACAACAAAAAAACATGAAAAAAAAGCACTGTGGAAAAAAACATCTGAAACCCTGCATTTGTTAGCATTTCGCAGCATATGCCTCCCCCCTCCCCCTGTGGACCAGAAAATGCTGGAGACTGTAACATATCCAACCTCTTCTCCACACTCACCCACACAGTCATGTGGACAAGTGCCGAGAGAGCTGCTGCGCTGACTTTGGTGACCATGGAGATTAACGAAAGTAATCCTGACTTGGTAAACTCAACAAACACACACAGTAAATAACGCATCATATTGCTTTAGTCCTTACACTCTCACCACACACTTGACTGACTGCCAATAACGGCAATGCAGAGTACTTGATTTAAAAAAAAAATGTAAAAAAAAAAGAATTAAAAAAAAGAAGAGCAGCAGCAAATGCAGTGTTTGTAAATTTAATACCTACGTAACAGTAAAACCTTTCATGCAACTGTCCAATGACCAAATACAAAGACCCAAAAACTTGAATTTAAATTCATGAAACTGAACAAAAATCATAAAATACTTTCAGGTCACATATCTGATATTAACTGTAACTTTTAACAACAAAAACATGGGTGGTTTTACTACACATTTTGTTCCTTACATTGACCATTCTATCAATGTTCATGATACACATTTTGTAAATAAAAACAAACAAACAAAAACAATCTTTATTTCTGTTGTAAACGGGTGTATATTTTCCACAACACAGCCAATCTTTTGCTCCAAATAGGTATTGCTTTTAATTTTTGTGTGCACGCAAATTATTACTTCTTTTTTTCTTGGGCACGAACAACAGAAATTCTTAAACTGTCTTTACAAACGTGGTTCCAGGTTAAATTTGCCCAAAAGAGCACATACCAAAGTTTGGGTGTAAAAGGATCAGCCTCAGAACATTCACGCAACATTTGATACACTAAAGTATGCACAGTTAATAGAAACATCCTTTTTTTTCCTACAGCACTGCAGGGAATAACTTTTCACTGTCAACTATAGCACCTCCTGAAATACACCAACCTTTCTTGAAAATTGTCAGGAAATACTTCACTTTATGACATTCCCAGCTGTTGTGCCAATTATGTGAGGACAGTGTAAGCTGACAGTCAAAAATCAATCCCTATGAGCTTTTACTCGAGTTTGGTCATTTTTCGTTTACCCCTATTTACCAATATTTGTTTCATAGCTGATTGCTTTACAAGAACATATGAGCAAGGTCTCACGTGAGTAAATTAAAATTAAAATAAACAAATGCACACCTGAACGCACAAACAAATTTACAAAGGAAGAACACTCAAAACATACAATGAACATTGATTAGTTTTCTGCTTCAGTTTTTTCCCCCCTTCTTTTGACGAATCCTTTTCAACACACACACACACACACACAACAACAAAAAACCAAGAAGAGAAAGCTGAAACGCCTACATTTAAGAGAAAGGTTTACACAATTCTTTTATGCTGTTATTTGAAAACTGAAAAACATGCAGTGCTGTCACTTTAACCATCAAATGACGAACTTAACTGACCATCCTACCAGTGTGGACTGATTTAACTGATGAAATGACTTGCTGGCAAACTATACTCTATCCAAAAGAGGACTTCACACAGATGTATGACAACTTTCCAAAGTGTGACACGCCACACTCTTCTCGTTTCTACCCATTAGCGACATGACAGTTTTACCCCTTTCTGAAGCCTCTTTTTTTTCTGAATACTACTGTTGCGTATCCATTCTCAACCTCTAAACTGATGCTACAAGCACCACTGATGAGATAAGTAAACTTTCTATGAAAATTCTTCGTCTTCAGGCATGTACTTTTTGCAATAATAGGAGAAGGTGCCTTACAGTAGTTACAGACACAGTAGGTAGAAAACTGATTCTGATTGCCCACTCAACCATGATGGTTATATCTGGACAAATACAGACACAGTAACAAGTCATTAATTACATTAGCCATAACTACAACACATTCTAACAGCTGGTGCACTTGCATGCAAACGTGTTTCATGCCTTGCCATGCTGAAATTACTTGAATCACCTCACCATGTCACAGCAACGACCTCTACGTTAACTCATACTTCTGTCCTTCATTTGTCAACTGTGCATGATTAAGTCATGCATTGCCTTATTTTCTGTCTGCACATTCTAGCAGCTGGTGCACTTGCATGCAAACGTGTTTCAAGCCTTGCCACGCTGAAATTGTTTGAATCACCTCATCATGTTGCAGCAACGACCTCTACGTTAACTCATACTTCTGTCTTTCATTTGTCAACTGCATGCGATTGAGTCATACACTGCCTCATTTCCAGTTTGTACACTCTTCTTTCTCAGTCAAGCCGTCCGCATTACCAAAGCATGTGAGGTGAAGCTCAAGCTGGACAGTGGGGACCTCAGGTGGCCCTGGGAGAATTATGGCAGTAAAGGAAATCGATAAAGTACACTGGGCCTCTCAATCTCATCACACACCATCTTGGAGTTCATGGACAATTTTTTATATATATATATCAGGCTGGTATTCTGACAGTGTCAAATGAAAGCAGGGCTTTCCTCGTGTGTCAAATGAGGTTCACTCAAGCATCAGTTTTCATTTTTTAATGCTTCATTAACCCCTTGTGGGAGATAAGGGTTAATGCCTTACATGGATATGGCTACAGCAGCCGCAAGAGCCAATCCCGTGCTACCCACTCCTACCAGTACATGCAGTATTTTTGCAGGTCCAAACAATGGTAGGGCTGGCACCATTGTTTGGGATTTTTAACGTGCGCACTGATACTGATGCATCTGGATGCACATGGGGGCTGTGTGAACACTGCAAGACAGTCTGCACCGATATTTGACTCGGGGGAGAAAAAATCCTTGCCGCACCAGACAATTGAGCCCGTGCAAGTATTGTGTCTAGCTGTTTGGTCTGACGCTCTACCAGCTGAGCTGCCTCCCACCACTTGTTGGAAAGATACAGCTGTACCAACTGAAGCCCGCACATACTGTCTGACCCTGGCTCACTTTGCATCCAAACAGGTCAGCAATCATGTGCACATGAAAGCTTGCATTTGATCTATCCCTCCCCCACCCCACCCTCAATCTTTTACTTTTACCCCAGAACAGTCACTGCAGATGAGACTCTAGGCAGAGGTCCCCCCATGCGCATACACATGCAAAAAGATCACATACACACATTTCAGGTCCTGCAGTCCATGTCCGAATTTGGTGGACTATGGAAACACTCAAATTACCCAGCATGTGCTAAAAAGTGCCACAGTCTTCATAACACTGAAGGCGAAAAAGAAGAAGCAACCTACTATTATTACTAAACTAGACAGAAAACCATGCTGACTGCGTGCTGACAGTCATAGGACTGCATGCTGACAGTCACAGGACTGCATGCTGACAGTCATAGGACTGTATGCTGACAGTCATAGGACTGCATGCTGACAGTCACAGGACTGCGTGCTGACAGTCATAGGACTGTATGCTGACAGTCATAGGACTGCATGCTGACAGTCATAAGACTGCGTGCTGACAGTCATAAGACTGCGTGCTGACAGTCACAGGACTGTGTGCTGACAGTCATATGAATGCAATGCTCGCTGACAGTCATATGACTGCGTGCTGACAGTCACATGACTGTGTGCTGACAGTCACATGACTGCATTCTGACAGTCACACGACTGCATGCTGACAGTCATAGGACTGCATGCTGACAGTCATAAGACTGCATGCTGACAGTCACAGGACTGCATGCTGACAGTCATAAGACTGCATGCTGACAGTCATAAGACTGCATGCTGACAGTCATAGGACTGCATGCCGACAGTCACAAGACTGTGTGCCGACAGTCACAGGACTGTGTGCTGACAGTCATAGGACTGCAATGTGTACTGACAGTCATATGATTGCGTGCTGACAGTCACATGACTGTGTGCTGACAGTCACATGACTGCATGCTGACAGTCACACAACTGCATGCTGACAGTCACACAACTGCATGCTGACAGTCACACAACTGCATGCTGACAGTCATAGGACTGCATGCTGACAGTCATAGGACTGCATACTGACAGTCACAGGACTGTGTGCTGACAGTCATAGGACTGCATACTGACAGTCACAGGACTGTGTGCTGACAGTCATAGGACTGCGTGCCGACAGTCATAGGACTGTGTGCTGACAGTCACAGGACTGCATGCTGACAGTCATAGGACTGCGTGCTGACAGTCATAGGACTGCATGCTGACAGTCACAGGACTGCATGCTGACAGTCATAGGACTGTATGCTGACAGTCACAGGACTGTATGCTGACAGTCACAGGACTGCGTGCTGACAGTCACAGGACTGTGTGCTGACAGTCACAGGACTGCGTGCTGACAGTCACAGGACTGCATGCTGACAGTCATAGGACTGCATACTGACAGTCACAGGCCCATCAACAAGGTGGCTGGAGAAGCACTCATTTCCTCCCTTCCCCCAGACACACCAAACTTGCATAAACCGATAAAGCCACACAGACATCTACAGGTATTCATCCATACCAACTCCTCTCTTGCGGGCCAAAGTGCGTGCTTTTGGAAACTCATTTTCACCACTAAACACAACAGATATCACTTTCGATGGCCTCGGAGAATCAGCAAGCACAACCGCAATCACTTGTCCCAATCACTCCTTGCGCGCTTTTCGTTTCCGGGGAGACTTCCTGTGAAACAGAAAAACCCCAAAATACAGAATCAGCGAAAGGAGGATGCAAAACAAGGTGAACAGCAAAGACTCACATTCAAAACGGGAACACACAATGCTTTGTTATAATGTTGTGTTTGCCAGTGACCTTGAAAATGGGCCAACGTCACAGACGGGTATTATGCAAGAAGAACGGAAGATTCCAAGTTTGTAACTGACTCTATAAAAAAATTACCCCCCCCCCCCCCCCCCCCTGAAATGAAGCTAGTTTATAACTTTTACTGTTCCAACACCCCCGTGACTTTGCAATGAAGTTCATATTATCTAAAGTGGTAAGGGACTAACAAACTATTCTGCACAGTTCAAAAGACCTTGCTCACAAACTCAGAGAAACGGTCAATGTTGCAAGCTCCTGGCTGGGATCAACTCCTACAGCCACATACCCACCCACCATTACAGAAACTCACATGATTTTTCACAAGACAAAATCACAGGAAATATACAAGGTTGATGCAGATGAAAAAACTGAAAACACCGATGACAGTATGTGGCTGGCCGCTGCCCATGTGGTGATGTGGCAGGGTAACAAAAAAACAGTCACACACACAATCCTCTCACCCTATGGAATGCATTTATCGATGTACACAGACGATCTTTGGAAATCCAGGGGACTGCACTCGGTAAGAGCCTTCGGGCATGGACCTGTATATGTAGGTCCATGCCTGCGGGTGTAGCGCAGAGTAGGCACGCTTTTGTTGGGGGTACAGTGAGTGCGTGCGAAGATGACAGATACCCGTAAACAAAAGGCAGAAAAGGCATCAGAAATGCCGATCAAACATTCACTGCTCGCAGGGAACGTACAGATCGGATAGTAGGTTCCCCCAGCTGGTAGTCTAGTATAAATTATAATACGTCCATGCCTGAAGATCTCAAAGTGTCACAGATCGGCTCTTCTCTGCTGCCACCTCCATTCAGGGGACTTCACTCTCCCGGAGTAAGAAAACACTGTCAAATTATCTTCGCCTGTTATTTCTGGAAATCGTCTATTCCACTGCATACACTGGGTGACCCCCTGAGCACTCAGCTGGGGAACGCTACAACAGCCACTGATGAGGATGATACTAAAGAGCATCAGTAGTAAAAGCCACTCACTTGGGAGATCCCTTGGCATCTTCATCTTCCTCTCCATCAGCTTCCTCCCCTTCATCCACAGCATCCTGAGCCAACAGAACAGCCACCACAGGTAATAATAATAACTGTTAGCTTTTGTAGAGCACACTTTCAGTGGCTAGCACAGTACTGCTCTATGCGCTTTACACACAAGTGTGTGTGTGTGTGTGTTGTGTGTGTGTGTGTTGTGTGTGTGTGTGTGTGTGTGTGTGTGTGTGTGTGTGTGTTAGAGAGAGAGAGTTCAAAGAGGTTCTCCCTGACTTCCTTCTCAGAATGGTAAATACTGGAATAAATTCAATCTGCTGAATGGTGCTGCATTCACTGCATGATCAGCAGGAATTAGTCTTGCATTCTCTATACCACAACTTCCTGGAAATTCACTTTGCTTCCTGTACGTTTCATTGTGTCACACAGGAGTGTTCTGACCAATGGTAAATTTGGGTAGCCTTCCCTGAAGAAAACCAGCTGTGACAGAGCTGTGTTATCCAGTTTAATTAATCCCTGACCAAATGAGACACAGCTGGCAAATGGATTTCAACGCCCTGCCAACCACAGAGCGTCAGCTAAGGCTGATCAAACTCTGTCACAAGCATATATGCACATTTCAAAACTCTGTTTAGATGTAAACCTCCTTTTGAGTCGGATCTACAAAATCAATCCATACATTAAATATAAAACAAAATGTACATGTATGTACACAAACATCAAACTCAAATTTTTGAAGTTAGTCCCTTAAATACTGCCTTTGTTAATAGGGAACATAAACCTAGGGCATGCTGGCATCGTCAACCACTCCTGCTAACTTATCAGTACAAGGTTGGAAAAAAAAAGGATGAAAAAGGAAGGGACAGAAACAATACGGAAAAAGAAAAAAAAGCATAATGGCAAATACCAGTGCTATATGGCAGCAAGCTGCACATACTGCCTATCAACTATCAACTACTCAACAAGAGCCATACAAAAAAAGCCTCTCTCTTAATGAAAGATATTGAAAACAATTCTGCTCCCTCAACAAGCGTACAAAAAAAAGAAAAGAAAAAAGAAGAAATAATCAGAAAAACAACAACCTAAAAAAAAAAAGAGAGACAATTTTGACTCTCAACATGCATACCAAAAAATACGCAAAACAACAACAACGAAAAACAATGCTTGAAAATGGGTCGAGGTCACTGAAACAGAAGCTCAGCCAATGCTGATTACTGTCACACGAAGTCTGCAATGTTCCAGCAGTGAGAGTTTTCAGAGGCAATTTTTTGTGGACTAATTTTGGCATACCTCTGTGGCTTCCAGGTCAGCCTGGCTGGGTTTGTCCCCAGCGCCGTCCCCTCCAGCTCCCACATCTGCTTTCTTTTTCTCTTCCTTCTCCTTCTCCTCTTCTTCGTCCTCCTCCTCATCATCAGGAGTTGGCTCATCAGTCTTCTTACGCCGGGCGTCTATATCCTCAGGCTGTTGCAAGCAAGTACACAGTAAGGTCAAGATTATGAAAACAATGCCTCTTTTTTCACATGCACTACCATCAAACCTGTTTAAGACGTACAGCTTAGCCCCTGATGGATTGTCACTTTAGAAATTTAATTCACGCAGCACCAGTTTTGAACAGGCACGAGTTCACTGATAAGATTTATTCTTGTACTTTGAGTTCTCAAACACTTCAAAGTCTCTTCTGTGAAGACATTTGGAGATATAAGAACAGCCCATGGATATAAAACTGACCAATCTACTGCTTGCTGGTCAAAGAACTGGCAAACATACTGTCTGCTGGTCATGCTGTTTATTGTTATGTTAGAGTCCTTTGCCAGGTGTTATTCACAGAGAGAGTCTGGGCTGTCAGAAGAAGGGTGGTCGGTCATCAGGGTGACCAACAAACAGGGATTCTTCTGCACAACTGTCACGCAAGCACACATGACCATCTCAATGAACTGTTACCCCCTCACAAATGAGGGACGAACCTGCTTGCCAGAGAGACTATATATGCTCACTGCTAAGGGGTCAGTCTGACAGTGCTCTTGATACTCACATATTATACAGATTCTATTCCATTACATTCTGACTGCTCACGACCAATGCCTATAAATGATTTTCAAGTGTATTTTAACCGGCAGAATCCTACTTTGGGTTGAGAAGAGTGACTCCATCTCCACTCTATTTTTCTCAAAAGGGCTCCTAAGTGACTACCATCTTGCCTGATGAAGCTGTAACTTTCTTTTGGTGCCATAAACATATTTAACTACAGCATCTGCAAGTAAATTTGGAAACATTTCTGCAGCTTAGAAAGGAATACTACTACAAACAATCAAAAGAAAATCTATAAATAAACTGATCTGAAGATAAACGGCTTAAAAAGATATAATTATTCAAATCCTAATAATGGCTTACTATGCACTGGAAAGATAAACGTCATCAGGAAAGCTATCCTTCATGCGTGTGTCACACAAAATATCACTACAAATGTGCAAATCGGAGCCCATACTTATTGTTACTATTGGCAAAATATTATATTTTGATGGTACACTAGAGTGACACAGCCAAATAAACACACTGAGAAGAGTAAAAGGAGCAAAAGCAAACTGCACATCAATGTTCCTTTTAAATGAATAGAGATGTTTAAAATAGTAAAAATTACTGACAACATTATCAGCTGCTTTTAAAAAGACATTAAAATTAACATCACCACACACATGCTTCTAGAAAAGCGCGCACACACACACACAGTACAATGCCAAGAAGATGCTAGATCTCACCAAAACATATGCATGCACTACTATACCCCTTAAAAATGAAACACACACACCACATCCCTCAAAATACAACTGTACAAAACAACAAACACTCAAATTGACACCCTATCTCAACAACACTGACATACACACAAACCCCACCTCAACAACACTGACATACACACAAACCCCACTCAACAACAACGTACACACAAACCCAACCCCAACAACACTGACATACACACACACAAAAACCCACCTCAACAACACTGACATACACACAAACCCCACCTCAACAACACTGATATACAAACTCCACTCAACAACGACATACACACAAACCCCACCTCAACAACACTGACGTACACACAAACCCCACCTCAACAACACTGATATACACACAAACCCCACTCAACAACACTGACATACACACAAACCCCACCTCAACAACACTGACATACACACAAACCCCACCTCAACAACACTGACATACACACAAACCCCACCTCAACAACACTGACGTACACACAAACCCCACCTCAACAACACTGATATACACACAAACCCCACCTCAACAATGACATACACGCAAACCCCACCTCAACAACACTGACGTACACACAAACCCCACCTCAACAACACTGATATACACACAAACCCCACCTCAACAATGAATACACACAAACCCCACCTCAACAACATACACGCAAACCCCACCTCAACAATGACATACACACAAACCCCGCTTCAACAACACTGATATACACACAAACCCCACTCAACAACGACATACACACAAACCCCGCTTCAACAACACTGACGTACGCACAAACCCCATCTCAACAACACTGAGGTACAAACCCCACCTCAACACTCCCCTCCCCCTGCCCCCAACAAAGAGAAAGAGATGATGGGCACCTTGACGGGGCCTGCCTTGGGGCAAAGACAGATGGATAGCAGCACGATAGGCAGGAGAAGAACCACAACGTACACCGCCCACAGCCAAGGGCGCTGGTCCGCCGCCGACATCAGGGTTTTCCAGATGCCCTGCATGCCACACAACACTTGTTGCTAACTACACTCACATCAACAGAACACTCGAAAGGGCGCACAGTGCGGACAGCCAGCACGTGCAGAGGACCCTACTGCAATCACCGGTGCTCTGCAAAGGGGGGGGGGGGGGGGGGGGGGTGTCAGAAGATCCTGCTGTGTTTTGTCCACCACAAATAAATCAGACTTCCCAAATAAAAGCAGCCTAATTACATTCTATGAGGAATGCACTGAGAGAAGAGCTGAAGTACCGCTCAACTCAGAAAACAGACAGCCACTTTAGTGCTACACTTAATCGACTCAGAAAACAGACACTTTAGTGCTACACTTAATCGACTCAGAAGTACCGCTCAACTCAGAAAACAGACAGCCACTTTAGTGCTACACTTAATCGACTCAGAAAACAGACAACAGCCACTTTAGAGCTACACTTAATCGACTCAGAAAACAGACAACAGCCCTTTAGTGCTACACTTAATCGACTCAGAAAACAGACAACAGCCACTTTAGTGCTACACTTAATCGACTCAGAAAACAGACAACAGCCACTTTAGAGCTACACTTAATCGACTCAGAAAACAGACAACAGCCACTTTAGAGCTACACTTAATCGACTCAGAAAACAGACAACAGCCACTTTAGAGCTACACTTAATCGACTCAGAAAACAGACAACAGCCACTTTAGAGCTACACTTAATCGACTCAGAAAACAGACAACAGCCACTTTAGAGCTACACTTAATCGACTCAGAAAACAGACAACAGCCTCTTTAGTGCTACACTTAATCGACTCAGAAAACAGACAACAGCCTCTTTAGTGCTACACTTTGTTTCTCTAGTTCCTTTTCCCCCTCTTTTTTTGTGGTGCACTGTGGCAGCAGGTTCTTCTGAACAATTGGACATTGATGCACGACACACTGAGAGTGGAAACCAACACAGACACACACAGAGAACAGCCATGTACTGAAAGACTGCTGTACGTAGAACATGCATTTGGTGGTACTTGATGTTGTATGCATTAGTAACTAGAAATGTTTTGACAGCTTTTGCTGTTGCACTGACAGTCCTGAAAGGGCACTGCCAAAGCGGTCACCCAGCTGCTGCTGGGAGCTTTCTGACAAACACTGTACATAGCCTCACCACCAAGTGAACAGCAAATGCATGGACTAAGCCGATTCTCTCTTGAGCAGAGGTTCCATCCACAGATGGCACCGACAACAGGACAGAGACATCAAAACCAGGACAGCTTTAACAAAAGTACCACCACACAGACACGTGTCACTGGTGCTAGGGGAAAAATAAACACCAATCAACCAAATGAATAAAACACCTCAGCTCTACCAACAATGGACTATTCTTAAGAACATACATGACCGCAGTCATATCAGGTTATGAAATCAAAAGCAAGATTGGGCGCCGTATTGACCTGGGCAATGACTCTTAATGAGCAAGGTCACGGTGGGTCGTGAGATCAAAACCAAGGTAGGAATGTGGGAAAACGGCACTCCAGCCTCACTTTCGATCTCATGACCTGCCGCGGCCTTGCTCATTAAGAATGAACTCTGGGTCAACATTGTGCTCAATCCTGCTGCAAATCTCAGGATCCACTGTGATCTGTCTCATTAAGAATGGTCCATTTCTTGGCTGTGATCAGCAATAGTTTTCAATGCAAAAATTTGCCCTAGAACATGACTGTTCTATTGTGGTATCACAGAAATGACAATGTGAAAGCTTGGTCAAGTGCTAATCCTAAAATCATACTGAAATCTGACAGTTGTGTAACTGTACAAGAACAAAGTGTCACACATGCAACGAAGCAAAGTGACTGCAGACTTTCTACCTTTCAAAACACAGTTTAGTTTTGTCTGTGAAAGTGTTCACCAAACCTGGCGGTGAAAGGCACACGGGTAAACAAGATGCATGTACTTCTCACAGCAATATCACTGCGGTGAGGTGAATGACAATCCTGTCACCTCATTGCAACATCTAGTATTGTTGATCACAGCCAAACCACACAACCACTGAAACCTGGGTGCGTTAAATAAAAAACAAAAACAAACAAAAAACAGCAAAAAAACAGAAATACACACCCAAAAACTGAATCCCCAAAAGGAGAAGGAACACCTGCCACACAACTGTACACAGCTACAGCCACAACACACCCAGCAGCCTGAGTGCCCAAGGAGTGACAACACCCAACAACAGCCAAGGTTTGCATACAAGCAACGACCCAAGGAGGCCAAATTTGTCAAAGTCCTTCACCTTACTCATACAACAGTATGCAACTATCAACACCACCGGCAACACAACCACGATGATAAACACAGCCCACAGCCACGGCCGCTCATTGGTCACTTCTTTAATCGCCTCAACTATAGTTCGCTGGAAAAGGACAGGAAGGTTAGAACATGGAATGGGTGAATGTACTGGGTACCTCTGAGTGCATGGAATGGGTGAATGTCAGTACTGGGTACCTCTGAGTGCAAACAGCATGATCTGTTAGGACTCACAATTCACTGCATGTACAAAATTCACCTTTGAATGCATTTCCAAATCAAATCAAGATTTGACATTGAAGTAGGCTCAAGCACTGAACAATCAGAATCTTGTCTTCATCAAAATATGCTAACACACAGAGATCTGATCAGGAAGTAGGCTCAAACACTGAACAAATCTGGTCTTTATCAAAATATGCTAACACACAGATCTGATCAGGAAGTAGGCTCAAACACTGAACAAATCTGGTCTTTATCAAAATATGCCACCACACAGATCTGGTCAGGAAGTAGGCTCAAGCATTGAACACTCTGAACTAAAATCTAACACTTTTTCAAAAACATCAGTCAACATGCAAAATGTTCAGATTTACTTCACTTCTACAATGCTCTTGAAACAGGCTACAACCAGAATGAATTGCCTTTATTCTGAATTTTGCGGTTCAACAGATCGTCATCACTTTTCAAATCTATCTTCTGATCCTGCCGAGAACAAACCAGCCCCCCACGCCCCCTTCCCCCCAAAAGGAAGTTTGGTCAATACCCCTGCAGAGGAAGCAGCACGTTCCTCATTACTCTTGATCTCCCAGCTGATAGCTGCGTACTCCTCCGCCACCTGAAGATCATCTGTGATGAGGAAGTTGTCAAAGAGGATGTCGTCAGACATGGACCACAGCTCCAGACCAACAGCACCCTGTCAGGAAAACCAATACAGTGAGAAAGAATCGAAATTCTCTTCACTAGCAAAGCAAGCATACCCTACCATAACGCAAACTATCGGATACAATGAGAAAGAATCGAAATTCTCTTCACTGGCAAAGCAAGCGTGCCCTAACAAAGTAACATAAAGCAAATAATCTCTTAACCAGCAAAACAAATACGCCACAACATAAAACGAACACACTTTCAGCTGGGAAAAAACAACATTTCCAACCAACACCTTCACAACGCAGGCTATGGAAGATCCAGGAGGTGAATGTCAAAAATTCTTGACTGACAGGCGCCACAGCTTAACTGATCAAACGGACCCACTGCCTATTTGGAATAAGCTGCGACACTCAAAATGAACCTGCTTGTGTCAGGGTGGGTATATAAAGCAAATCTTTAAACTAAGAGCATCTTTCAAAATTACCTTGCTGACCGCATACTTTATAAATCACTAACAGATATGCAATATTTGAATAAAACCACACACACTGATACAGATGCTTTCGTTACAGCAATTTGAAATACTAACACACACACACACAAAAAAACACAACCCTAAACTGTTTAAAGTATTCCACACAGTATAGTGAAATTGTGAACAAGCATCAACCCGTACACCTAATTTCAGCAAACAATCCTCAGACGGTCAACTTACAATTGGAATCATCTTGTAGGGGTTGTTGTCCTCAAAATAGGCTGGATTCTCAATCATCTTGGGCTTCCACACTCCCTGAAAATTAAGCCGTCAATGTCATCATAACATGATAAACACAAAATTAATATTCACAAATACTTTTAATTCTAGATAAATCCCTAGAAACGGTCTCATTTTATAAACAAACCAAAAAAGCCTTGAACGACCGTTGGGGGAGTACAGGTAAAGCTCAATATAAAGTCATGGATAGGGGACATGCCCGGGCCATGCTGTAAAGGGGGTACCACATTATCAGGTTCTGTAAGAAAAAGACAGCTGAGATTCTAACATGCATGAATAGTAAAGGGGTTAGTGCCATTTTTCCTTAAAGACCAAATGAACCAGGGAATCTGCAATGGACAGTCTTACCTTGTAGTTGGGGTTGTCGATCATGGGGGGCTTCCACTTGCCCCGGTACTTGGGGTTGGGGATGGATGGGGCCTGCCATTCACCACATCCTGGGGCCTCCTTGCACTTAACGTTGTCTGCACACACATTTCACTGTTGCTGCTTCATCCCATAACATGGTCAGCGATTGCGCTAGACATTTTTCAAACCAGCGTGACATCTATATGGTGGCAAAAGTGGTTCATGGAAACCGGTCTGACAGTCACTGTAACCAGTCAGATACATGGCCATCTTTACTACTACTAGGGCTCTGCTAGCACACATCCTAATCGCTTCCCCATCTAAACTGCACACACACACACACGCACGCACACTGATGCACACACACTGATGCACACACACATGCACCCTCACTCTTGGTGCTGCATTTTTTCTTGGTTTATTGCTCTTACTGGTTTTGTGTGTGTGTGTGTGTGTGTGTGTGTGTGTGTGTGTGTGTGTGTGTTTGAGAACTGGTCAAACAAAGTAACAGCTGGTATGTCTGACCACTTGCTGGTATTTTTTCCGGTACAACCTGATAATTAACTGGGAATTATCCATTAACGCAAACCCTGCATGGTACTGATTGGTTGCTGTTGCTAGCTTATAACTGGATCATCAGGATGTAACATGTGATCCTTGAATATGATGTGGTGTGTGCATGACCTAGTTCTATGGAAGGGCTCCCAGAGGCTAAAAAGACAAAACTCACCAATCAAGGGTGCCTCCCATTCACCATCCATTTCATCGTCCCTGCAAAACACACGGAAACTGTGTGAGCCACTGTCTCTGTTCATTAAACATACGAAACAAAGCAACAACAACATAGAGCAACAACAAACAAAAGAGAAAAAGAAAGCATCAGCACAAACCCTAGAACTTTTATGTCAACTCAGATTAACAAACTTGAAAATACCATCAGCACACCCTTTTGAGACGTTTATTTCACTCAGTTAACAAGACTGATAAAGTTTTTCAAAGACAAGGTCAAAGACGTTACACCACTGATTGACTTGAAGCAGAAAGGCACCTAAACAGACACTAATCAGCTTCAACCTTGAAAGGGTAAGACAGAGAACTACTGTCAGTCAGGCCTACACTGGAACCATTTCAAAGGCAACACTGGGAAAACCGAGATGGGGTGGAGCACACATGGGTTTTTTCCTAGTGCTCAAACACCACCCAGAAAGGAACCTACTGTGGTTAGGTGTTAGTGTTACCATGTCCAAGTTACACTGACCAAGTGAACTGACTGGGATAATGTGTTACCATGTGAAAGTTACACTGACCAGGTGAACCAAATGGGGTAAAGTGTTACATGTGAAAGTTACACTGACCAAGTGAACCAATTGGATAATGCGTTACCATGTCAAAGTTGCACTGACCAGGTGAACCAACCGGGGTAAGGTGTTACATGTGAAAGTTACACTGACCAAGTGAACTGACCGGGGTAAGGTGTTGGCATGTGAGAGTTACACTGACCAAATGAACTGACCGGGGTAATGTGTTGGCATGTGAAAGTTACACTGACCAAGTGAACTGACCGGGGTAAGGTGTTACATGTGAAAGTTACACTGACCAAATGAACTGACCGGGGTAATGTGTTGGCATGTGAAAGTTACAATGACCAAGTGAACTGACCGGGGTAAGGTGTTGGCATGTGAAAGTTACACTGACCAAGTCAACTGACCAGGGTAAGGTGTTAGCATGTGAAAGTTACACTGACCAAGTCAACTGACCAGGGTAAGATGTTAGCATGTGAAAGTTACACTGACCAAGTCAACTGACCAGGGTAAGGTGTTAGCATGTGAAAGTTACACTGACCAAGTCAACTGACCAGGGTAAGGTGTTAGCATGTGAAAGTTACACTGACCAATCATCTGGCTTTGCAGCATCGGGGTCAGGCACCAGGCGCGGTTCATCATCCAGCCAACCATCCGGCTTTGTGGCATCCGGGTCAGTGATGGTGGCTGGCTCGTTCTCATCCCTGGTCACAGAATAACAATGATTAAAGCTTGAGAGGAAGAACAGAACTGGCCGCAGGGTTTGTACTGAAAAATCCTTTCCAAATTTACAAACTTTTCACAAATGCAAAGGCTTGGCATGATGCCCACAATATGATGCGGAAAAGCACCATGAAGGTACGCAACTCTTCCACACATCCAGTAAAGGGTTGGAACCCTTACTGTAGCCAACGTACTCTACCTGTCAAAACTGATAGGAAGTGTGTTCTTTGTGATTTTGCACAGTGCATTTTTTTTTTAAACTACTTTTTGGTCTTGGGAAATGCAGTTTCTGACTGATAAGCTGATAGTTTTTCCCTAGTGCTTTATAGACCCAAAATTCACAAACTTTCACATACCCCACTCAGTTTTCACAGACTTTCAAGGCCTTGAAAAGCGTATCCCATTTTTCCCAAACTTTCAAAGACATTCAAAGACTGTGCCAACCCTGCTGGGAGAGTTACTACCAACTCTCCATGGAGGATCAAGTGATCACAGTGTGACTGAGGACTGAATATTCAAGGGAGTTGGGGGCATTGCGTCACTGCCATTTTTTTTTCTTCTTTAGTGTCACTTTGGACTTGCAAACGGTCCCATCTTTATGCACCCTGTAACATTTTAACCTAGCAACAATTAAATGTTGTGCTTTCCTTTCAAGGAAAGGTTCCATTTACTCTGCCACTTCCAGTCAATGTATAGCAGGGGACTTTTGTAGGTTGTTGTTTGCACAAAAGGGACCAGTATGGCTTCAAGCACTGGAAGAGCTGCATAAGAAACACCTTTCTGATGCATAATCACATGTGTGTGTGTGTGTATGAATGTGTGTGTGTGTGTGTGTGTGTGTGTGCGTGCGTGCGTGCACACATGCAATGGTGCATGCAAGTGTGTCTATGTTTACATTCCTGTACATATAATAATATACTCTTGTATGTGCTATTTCCCCAAATTGGAGCACATAGCCCATCACAAAGCAAAGAACAAAACACAGTCAAAACACACTTCCGTGAGCATGCACATAAACACACACACACATACATTCCTGCATGATTACATTTCATAATACAATGATACCTGATGTGTTTATGACAAAACTTCTTAAAGGATTCAGATAAAAACAGCCCATCTATTATAAATGAAACAAAAACAATACAAAACTAATAATCACAGAACAGCTACCTAGAATTTCAACTAATCTAAAAGCAAAAGAATACAAAATTATCAAACATGTTCACAACACCAAATTTATCTAATCTAAAAATAATAATTTTTAAATGGACTTACCAATCCTCTGGTTTAGTGGCTTCGGGATCAGGAATTCTGTGTAGAAAACAAAATTGTGTTAATGACATTATACACAAAAATCAAAAATCTTCTTTACACTTACAGTGTACTACATGTTATATCAGGATGTAAGGTGTGCTCACAAAAAAACTAATGCTAATTAAATAATCTCTAAATGACATTATTCAACTAATTTAGTAATTACACATCAGTTATGTCAAATAAAAAACAAACAGCACCAAGAAAAAAAGTTACCCTAAGGATGGCTGTGTACCAAATTCTCAGAAATGATAAAAATATTTTAATATTTTGTACACTTGTTGATGAATTTAATTTAAAAAAACAGAAAACAAAAGCTGAGAGAGAAAAGAATTGCTCTGTTTAATTTCTGAAAACCATTAACCATAACCCAAACCATACACGTTCCCATTCTCACTTCTTACACTTGAGGCAACATAAAGCAGAGAGGGTGGAGAGAAAAAGACTAATACTGACTTTTCCCGGTCATCCCAGTCTGCTGGTTTCTTGCCGTTGGGATCTTCAATCTCTCTGGGGGGGTTTACAGGGGGGCTGCATGAAAATTAGATGTGACCGATGAACCCAGCAAGCAACAAGAGTCAATCACAACCAATTTAAGCACAACAATTTTAGCACAGAAAAAAAGGAAAGAAATCAAATTGTATCTGAGTGCATCTGCACACTGAGTTTGTGTTGTTGTACTCTGTGTGTCACTCTGTCAGTGTTCTTTCGCGTGTGGACATCATTCAATCTTTTACGTATGTGTTACGTGTTGTTATTTGGACATGGAGAGAGAGAGAGCGCAAGCGAAGGCAAGAGGCAATTCCAACAGCCTCTCGCATGTACCATCAAAAGAAAAGAAGAAACAAAATCAGGAACCTCTGGCTGCGGCTCGTTTGTTGTTCCTTACTTCCAACCTGCTACTTCCATTGACCGTTTACAAAACTGTCATTTCATTTTGTGTCTGATCCTTTTTGCTGTAAACAAAATGCTCTACTCACTTGAAATCTTCCAGCAGACTGCCCTTGTTGATGGGTCCATTGTCAATACGCATTTCAAACGTCTGGTCTGGATTCACCACTGCACACACAGATAGTTGCATCCTAATATAACTGTTCCAGTAAAAGTTAAAACAGTCATATCAAATGCGACATGTTCCCAACACCTCCTTAATTAAGCACACACACACACACACACACACACACACACACAAACATGAAATAGTGAACAATCAGATTTTAACATCCTGTCAACTGCACTGGGTCACCTCAGCGCAAGCAAATTTTTGTCAACAAATACATTTTTCGAAACTCTTCTTGTGTGTTAAACCTGTACTCAAGTCAAAGCTACTAACAAACATCTCACATATTCTGAAACATAAGGTGACAATGTGTGCCAAAGAATACCCCCCCCAAAACAAAAAACATACCACACACTCAAAAACCAAAACAGCCTCTGGTCCAAACATCAACTCTTCAGCAACCTCTAGAAATGAAGACAGCTTATAATGCACTCTATCAAGCTGTACATGGGAAGGTGAGAATGACAGACACACACAGGTGAAGAATTGTAAATCATTCCTTCATCCTTACCCAATGTGTAGAGATGTGTTTTCCTGTCAGTGAAATAGCTGTCAATGTTGGCTGTGGGCTTCTTGGCATGCTTTTCCTAAAGAGACAAAGGACACAAAACCATGAGTAGCATCAACAAAGATCCAACATGGGGTAGACTAGCCCCTGACCACAATGTACAGACTAGCCCCTGACCACAATGTACAGACTAGCCCCTGACCACAATGTACAGACTAGCCCCTGACCACAATGTACAGTCTAGCCCCTGACCACAATGTACAGACTAGCCCCTGACCACAATGTACAGACTAGCCCCTGACCACAATGTACAGACTAGCCCCTGACCACAATGTACAGACTAGCCCCTGACCACAATGTACAGACTAGCCCCTGACCACAATGTACAGACTAGCCCCTGACCACAATGTACAGACTAGCCCCTGACCACAATGTACAGACTAGCCCCTGACCACAATGTACAGTACTAGCCCCTGACCACAATGTACAGTCTAGCCCCTGACCACAATGTAGACTAGCCCCTGACCACAATGTACAGACTAGCCCTTGACCACAATGTACAGACTAGCCCCTGACCACAATGTAGTCTAGCCCCTGACCACAATGTACAGACTAGCCCTGACCACAATGTACAGTCTAGCCCCTGACCACAATGTACAGACTAGCCCTTGACCACAATGTACAGACTAGCCCCTGACCACAATGTACAGACTAGCCCCTGACCACAATGTACAGACTAGCCCTGACCACAATGAAAGACAGCCCCTGACCACAATGTACAGACTAGCCCTGACCACAATGTACAGTCTAGCCCCTGACCACAATGTACAGACTAGCCCCTGACCACAATGTACAGACTAGCCCCTGACCACAATGTACAGACTAGCCCCTGACCACAATGTACAACTGTTAGGCTCTTTCTTCACTACATTTTCACTATAACATTCTGTAAGGTAGCAAACTTGATTTAAAAAATAATAATTGAAAGCCCCTGACAAATTACCCTGAAGGTGCCAGGTGCAATTAACCACATTGGGAAGTCCATAAAACTCGATAATGTTTAATTATGAGACTAAAGGTGCTGACGACAAGAGGAAATACAGAAATACTCGCAAAAGCCCGACAAGTGTAGCCCCAAAGCCCCATGAAAGATCCTTAAGCAGCAAATCCATTCGAAGCTTCACTGTGTGTATCTGCTAGTTAGACCTCTGAGGCTATTTCAGTCTACTGATGCACTACAATGGTGCAGTAAGACAGACACATACAAATGAATATGTCATTCGCATTATACAGATCTCCTTACCTCAATCTGACCCGTTTTGGGATTCTTGTGTCGGAAGATGAAATGCATCTGTAAATGAGAAAACACACACACAATATTTAAGCTTTAATTTTAGGTCTAAGTGTAGAAAAATCAAGCAAGTAGTTAATTGTTGAGCAGAGGCATTATATTTAGATCTGGAAGACCTTAAACAGAGTAAATCTGACGGGGAAAAAAAACAAACAAAAAAACTGGAGACAGAAAGTTGTACTCCCTTCATAAAGAGCCTGTTGGGTGCATCAGTCCCCCCTGGAGCCGAATCTGATCTTTGGCCCACATCATTTTTTAAACAACAACAACAAACTTTAAGCTTCTGAAAAACAAATCCATACGGGGTTTAGTCAACTCTGAGCATTAATTCAGTGCCAACAAGACGTGAAAAACATAGTGACCATCAGGATGCTGCACTGGCAAATCAGCACAGAGTTGACGAGTAAAAATCTCTGGAGAAAATTAGGATTTCTGTAACAGCACTTTGCTCCCAGCTTGAAGCAGCCTGCCTTTGTGTTTACCTGTGCACAATCTCTCCAATTCCAAAAGTGATGCTCTCATTCATGTTAAAATACACACACAAAAGGGAGCCCTGACACACAAACATTCAACAACAACAACAAAAATGGGGAGCCCTGGTAGACAGTTACGCCTACCTTGTTATCCATGCCGCACTTGTCAGGCCCAAACATGATAGTGTAGGGAGTCTTGTCGTGGAATGCTTTCTGAAATCAACATGATCAATTTACTACCAATTACAGAAGTAAGCAATCTGAAAACTTGAAAGAAACAAGGCTTCAGTTTTGTCTTTTTAAATAAATAAAAATTGTCCAAAGTGGGTAGAACAGACCAAAATAAAAACCTGAATGAATTTGTTTTAAATATGTCACGGATCTGATACTGAATCTGAACGCTTAATTTCTCACTGCACTCAATTAATTAATTACCAGACACACAGGATGCGTGCTCACACTGCCAAGGGGCAAAGAGTGAAGAGGATGGATGCACAATGCAGCAGACAAGCTGAGACATTTGGCAGAATTTTTAACACCCAGTCCTGTTAATCATCACTCATGAAATTAACTTTCTAAAGATTGATGTAACTACTTTTTAACGCCCATTCAACCATGATGATTATATCAGGGTCAACATTTCCTAAGTTTAAATTATATAATCAATGAAGCATTTTAAAAGCAAAATTCCTTTACCAAGATGTTGAACAAAACATGTTTTGAAAAGCCTAGTTCCTTTAAGAACACTTTAATTTTAAGGTCTTGCAAAATTCCAACATACAAAAATCAGCATTCTATAATTCCAACATACAAATTTCAGAAGAAGAAAAAAAAGTTTTTAATCTTTCATGCATACTTATAATTTATGTCAATCCATTTAACGACTCAGAATTTATTTACAAGTCTATAATTGTTATTTTAGTGGTATGTTTCATGTTTATCAGTTTTGTCTGTCCTTAGATGCAGAAGCCCATTTTATGACAAATTAATGTAATCACATTTTACAATACTAACACAACATTTGAGGGCTCACAGAAGGATGTGACTTACCAAGTCCATCTTGGGTTCCTTGGAAAGAAGCTTGATATAGGCACCACCACAGTCCATGCCATTTTGGAATCGAACCTCATACCTATATCAAAGACAATCATGAAGGTATGAGACTGTTCTTGATTTGCACATGAAATAAATGGAAGCAAATCTTCAGCCACAACTCCAAAATGAAAATTTGGAAATTGCCAGAAATATTTTGTTTTACATGATAGATAAGTGGTTTTTAACACCTAGTCAACCATGATGGTAACATCAGGGTGAAACTGTTCACATAATAATAACTCTCACATACCTCTATACTCTGTAAAAATGATAAGCTCATGGCACTGTATATTATCAACAAACAAAATCGTAACAGTAAAAAGGACAGGTTTTGTGCATACATACAACAAAGCTCAAACAGTCCACACCCACCTATCCTAATTATTCACACACCCACACTCACACACACACACATACGCTCACTCACACATGCATGAGGACAAATACACAGAGCACATCCCCTACAAAGAAAATTTTCTCTGTTTTTAGGCCAACCCATGCCTTCACCTGAAGTTCCAATGGTCTTAAAAACCTCTTCCAATCTGATGGTCTTTCCATGATGAAATGCAGCTACGGCAGCTATGTTTGTGTAGGAGTGGTTTTGTGGACTGACTGGAGAAAGGGTTTACATGAGAAAGAGTAGGGAACTGTGCATTTCTTATGACCAAGTTTGATTGTGACCCTGTATATATGACAGGATGCTAAAACCCAATTACTAACTAACTAAACCACTTTCCCTGAGACGACCATGTCCTCTAAATAAGTTAGTTGGTGTTTTACGCCCAGTCAGCCAGTGCGGTCATACCAGGGCGATGACCATGTCCTGGTGACAGGATATTAAATTCAACTACTCTTACTAACTGCACTACAAGTGGCTTTCCACTGGCCTCAAATGGCCTTTCCAGTAGACTGGACACAGCATGATGACATGAAACCCAACTACTCTTACTTACTTGTACTACAAGCAGCTTCCCACTGAACTCAAACAGCTTTTCCAGTAGAGCTGACACAGCATGACATTAAACCCAATTACTCTTACTTACTGTACTACAAGTGGTTTTCCACTAAAATAAAAATGGCATTTTCAGTAGACTGGACGCAGCATGATGACATTAAACCCAACTACTCTCACTCACTGTACTACAAGTACAACTAAAGTGGTTTTCCACTGAACTCAAACAACCTTTCCAGTAGACTTGACACAGCATAACATTAAACCCAACTACTCTCACTTACTGTACTACAAGCAGCTTTCCACTGAAATCAAAATGGCCTTTCCAGTAGACTGGACACAGCATGAGGACATTAAACCCAACTACTCTCACTTACTCTACTACAACTAAAGTGGTTTTCCACTGAACTCAAACAGCCTTTCCAGTAGACTGGACACAGCATGAGGACATTAAACCCAACTACTCTCACTGTACTACAAGCGACTTTCCACTGAAATCAAAATGGCCTTTCCAGTAGACTGGACACAGCATGAGGACATTAAACCAAACTACTCTTACTTATTTGTACTACAAGTGGCTTTCCGCTTAACTCAAATGGCCTTTCCAGTAGACTGGACACAGCATGATGACATTAAACCCAACTACTCTCATTAACTGTACTACAACTGAAGTGGCTTTCCACCAGACTCAAACAGCCTTTTCAGTAGATTGGACACAGCATGATGACATTAAACCCAACTACTCTCACTTACTGTACTACAAGCGGCTTTCCACTGAACTCAAACGGCCTTTCCAGTAGACTGGACACAGCATGATGCTTGGCCTTGGACTGCAAACATAAATGGAGGAAAAAAGGCATAAACACTGATGCTGTAAACAACCACATTCAGCTTAAAAACAAAACAAAACAAAACATCAAAGGTGATGCCTAAGCAGTTACCCATGCTCACAATAAAAAAGCAGAGTTTTTTGATTAGCAGTTACCTGCCCATCCAGGACAGGTCAAGATCATGTTGAGCTAGTTCACTTCAGAATTAATAATCACCTGCCTGGCTGGCCACATCAGGTTTCTTCAAAGTCAAACTCAAAACTGAACCCCAAACGGTGACAGAAACCACAATCATATCACAGATTTCGTCTGCTACAAATGCCACATTTGCTTTATCTGCAAGTTTGTGCAGTCAATGTAATCGTGATAATGCAGCAGACTCTCCGTTTCCTCTGGCCCACAGAAAAAACAGTCACATGTGTTCCTGGCCTAGATTTCAAAAGCCATGTGGTGTTTCATGGAAAACGCAAGTCTAACTCCAGCCAAAAAACACACAAAATATCAAATCAACCAAGAAAGTGGAGCAGCAGAAAAAATTCACAAAACAAACTGTCATCGAATAACATTCATTTTTTTTGTTTTTTAATTGAGGTTTTTATTTACTTAATGTCACTGAGCACTCAAATTAAACCACTCTTTTCAGTCTCTCATGTTTGTACGGCACCAACCTTCAGAATGAGGCCAAGGTCACCATCCATGGCATTAGACTTGGGCTCATCTATTTCCCATTTCCCTGAAACAATAATCCGATCATATAAAAATGCATTCACTTATAATATATGTTACAGCTATAATTTTAAACTTTAACAACAAGCAAGAATGGCAAAGTTCTGCAACAGTCTCTCTCTCTCAGTTTCTCTCCCACTCCTTTTAATATTAAATTTAAAAACATTTTTTTTTTAAATCTCATAACACCTGTCACCCATAACAGTACTCACCATCATACTTGGCAATAGATTCATCAGCTACATCTTTCTTTGCCTGAGACAAAGTCCATCTGTAACACACAAAATTGCACCATTAACATTTGCATGCTGCTGCTGTGACCTTGAAATATGGTAAAGGTCACTGACTGACATGAGTGAAAGCAGCATGAAAGAGCAAAGCTCAATAAGTACTACTGTCATGAAAAGCGGACACTGATGACCAGGATACCAGCAACAAATTGTCAACTGTCATCAGTGGGATACTATGCTAATACAATAATACTAACAGCACATTTTTTCTTTCTACATCTTATGTAATAATTTATTTGACTGATGATGTGGGACTTAATGTCCTCAAACATCCGACTGACATACATATTAGGGAGACAAATTTATTTGACTTAACAATAACACCCACTATTTGTATCAGTAAACCTTTTGATAAAATATCTGCTAATTGGCAGACAAAGAGTTAACACAATTTCAACCACAAATATTTTTTCACTCCACTGCATGTCCTGCAAGAAAGTTTTTACACCCTGCTATCTCTTGTTATGTTGTAAAGAATACAATGTATGTGTGGTCTTACTTCTTTGCGAAGGACTCTTTGGAATCAAAAGGTTCGTGGAAGAACACAGGGATTTTGGGAACAGGCCTCTCATACTTGGGCTGGAAGGAAAAAAAAGTGTGTTGTACAAACTGCAAACAAACAGAGTACTGTTAAAATGATTAAGCAGCTGGCTTTTAATGTCCAGTCAACCTCGAATGTCTCACCTGGACCACATGTATACAAAAACATCAATTATTGATAAACAATCTTAACAGACTCAATTAAACAATCTTACACTAATTTACTTAGTAATTACAGTCTGCACATCTTTTTTTAAGAAAACAGTATAATACCAGAATTTATTAACTACAGTACATTACAAACTATGAATAGATCATACATATACTATATATACACACTAGCACAGGGCTGAGCCATGCCCTCACTTCTTTGACCCAGAATTTATTCAGCCAAGCAATCTATATAAAATGTGGAATATACTGGATGAAAAATTATTATACAACAAGGCCACCAGGTGACCAGCAGAATCTCATGCTGCACTAAATTTCAGGCACCTTGGCTCAATGTCCTTTGTTTGCCCAAACTCTTGAAGTTTATTGGAGCAAATCTTTGATGCTCAGTGTTTGAAGATTTGAACTCAATTGGTTCTGCTAATCCTGAGGAGACCTTGTGTGGCTGACAAGATGTTAGAATCCAATTGCTCATAGTCATAGCCTATGCATAATAATTTATTATAGCCCAGATCAGCCTTTAAATGTCAGTCATTCTCTTACACACATCAATCATTACCCCCAGAACAGTTTTATAAAATTAATGTGCATGCCAAACTCATGAAAGGCAATTTCAGTATGATCTTGGCCATATGACGTTTAAAACTGACTAGCGTATGCACATAATAATTTTCTGAGGAAATTATATTAAAATACAACATGCAGTTTCACTATTTTGACACACTGAGTTTGATGCTGTATGTTCTTGATGACAAGCAATACAATAGCAATACATACACATTCATATTTATAACCAGTACAACTGAAAGCACACCTCATTCAGTCACTGCACAGCAGTCTACATCCCATGATCTAAATTTTAATGCATGATTATGATGCCAACAGAAAAAGATGAAGGGGCCATGTATTGTGTGCATGTATAGATTTTACAAAATGTACCCAAAATGTCATGTTAAAAACATGTATGCAGATTTGTTGTTGTTTTCTGAAACAAGTACAACTACGATTACCAACTGCTTAAAACAATATTTAATAATAATATACAGTGTAACATACATTTACGTCATTCATACTTGTCAACAGCAACACATATATCATCCCTCCCCCCACCTCACCCTCAAAAAGCATTGTTTCTGACAATAGTTTCCCCATACTTTACAGAACAGCAGCATCATATCAACATCTAATTCTTAGGTACATGAAAACTAAAATGTCTACCTTTTCCCTTGGAGGTTCCTCAACTGTTGACTCATCATCTTCTACTTCTACATGCCCATCTTCCTCCTCCTCCTCCTCTGCTTCATCTTCTTCATCCTCAACTTTTGGGTCACACTTTGTGAAGCTCACCAACACCAGCCCCACAATAGACAGCAGCAACAACACATGGGAAAACCGCATCCTGAAATCACACATCAAACTGTCAACATAATATAATAACAATTGTAGTGTTAACATCAATACCATCCTCAGCATATCTAACAAAAAACATACACAAATTTTTAACCATGGACACATATTTCTAACAAACCAGGATAAAAACAAATATTAGAACTGATTAACATAAATTATAAGTGAAAAACAACAACAACAAAAACTGTTTTAGTACCGACTTTTTGATGGAAAACTGTCACTGGAAGTTTTACAAGTAAAACTGTAAATTTAGACATAAATTTCTAAAATCCAGCATGGTGACCCCACCCTGTGTGTTTGTGTGTGTGTGCAAGTGCACGTGTGCATTTATGTTTGTTTGCATGCTTCTTTATAAGTGTTTCCATATATATATGGTTATGGTAGGGCATATGATGCAAAACTACAAATTACAATCAAAATGAAAGAAATTACAGGTATTATTAAATAAAAGTCCAGTTGTGGAGCAGTGTAATTTATGGAAAACTTTGTAAGTTTCATAAATCAAATCTAACTCACTGAGAGCAAAACAAACAAAACAAAAAATGACAACAGACATAATTATATTCCAAAAAAAGAAAAAAACTATTAAAAACAAAAAACAAAAACCTTAGTGGCGCACTGTTATTTTTTTAAATAATAGTAAGTTTTCACAATTAAAATTCTGAAAAATATATAAAAATGACAGACTCCCATCAAATTACAAAGCTTTACAAAAAAGTAAACAGCCCACAAGTTATAACAACTAAACAAGCTTTGTGAAAGCTATTGAAAAAGATACACACATTCATTTTTGAGCAGTGCAACACTTTTGAGACCCACCCTCCATTACAAATACTAATGTCTGGTGCCAAATGTCTGACATGAAATTTTCTGTTTTCCACACTTCTGTGGTCCTCAATCTTTTCAGTAGCTGCAATAAATGATAAAAATGAAACTAATCACTGATCACTGATTTAAAGATGTGCAACTAAACATTCATTTTTGAGGACCCATTATTTAAATTAATTCAGAATACCAATTAATAGACAATTTGTGCTTTTTACAGACCAGATCCATTTTTCCCCTTCTCTTCTTCAAAAACCCACAATACCAATTATCAAAATGTTGCAACAGAATAAGCAAGAACATTATAATAAATCATAATTCATATAAATTATAATGCTAAACAAATTAACGGTAACTGGACAGGCCACCAAATTTCTAAACATTTTTTATTGAGCAGTGCAACACTAATACCACCCTCAAGGGGAGCAGTGCTGGCAATTTACAAAATGCTGTCAGTGTCAGTGCTTGCAAGTGTGCCTGACAATGACATGAGACTAACAACTCTCACTCAGCTAGAGCATGTGTGACCATAGCAACTAAGTGTTTGCTGTGCTGGCCAAATGGTGTGACACTTTTCTGTCAATGGATAAAATGTGAAGAACTAGTCCCGCAATTTAAGTATACAATGCTGGTGTCTGAAAGTGAAACAGTACCTTCCACTATCTCTTCTCTTATTATTTTTTAGTAACAACTGCAGACTTAATCAGTGACCCAACCATTTACCAAAGAGATTTTCCAGCATTTACCATGCTCACACTACACAGTCACAACTCACATGCATACATGATATGATGATTACATCACCTCAGTGAACATGTTTGATGTTGAGAATCCAGGAAGAAAATAAAACACCATCATATATTATAAAACAATAAATAATATATATAAATTTGGCACATCCTGAGACAATCCTAATTTCTGTTTTAAACACCAAGGTGGATCTGCAGCTTTTAGGATGCAGATTACAGTTCATGACCATACTGATTCTATCATTCCCTGCCACATTGTGGCCAGTGTTCACAAAACAAACATCTGATATTAAATTAGTATAATATTAATAATATTAATAAACCAAAGGCATCAACAAAACTAGCATTTTATCAGATCCAAACACAAAAAGGTTAAAAAAGTGTTTTTTAAAGTATTTTATCACATATAATTATAATGATGTAATTATACAGAGGGCCAAGTAAGACAAAAACGGTGACAGGCCAAAGTTGCAGTCCTGACTGTTATTTTATTGCTTTTAGTGTTTTAATACTTTTATGGTTAATCAGCTAATGTGTGCAGTGTTATGTTTGGTTGTAATTAACTTTTATTAAGCACTAAAGCAGAGTGCATTTTTTCAAGATACTGTGACTGTGCTGTGTGTTTACCTCGGAAAAGTAGTATGCAAATTCTTAAAAGTTAAATAAAATGTTAGAGTTAGACCCTTGCTATTGTGTTAAAAACTCTGGGACTAACTCACTAAGTACTGGGGTCAGGGTTGTGGTCCTGAGTTTAGGACTCGAAAAGTGAGTAAACTAGGTACCGTAAACTATTCCCCGAAAATCAGCCGAAGTTGCCCCATTCTAAGTTTCAGTCACTGAAACACGCAATCAGCCTTTCTCTCTCCATCTCAGTCTTACTCAGTCTTCTCCCTTGAAGGAGTGCAATTTATATTGAAGGGACTAGATCTAGTTACGTCAGTAACGGGTCGTGTCTGTGGAACGGCATCTACAAAACTAGCATAACAATTAGTACAGGGCCAAACAATGACTCAGTGAATTACGCACACAATTATCACACAATATTTGGACACGACACCGATCATACAGTCCATACCACAGAAGTACAACACACTTGAAGGTAGAAATGGTGCCCAACGGACGGATGGCGGACCGGCATGCTCAAATTAGACACGTTACCAACGACAAATGCAGCTCATATATCACATACTCACATATTGCAAGAGTCCGTGCGTGGCACGAGTATAACTGCAACGCTTACCTTGGATTTTGGACGATTCCAAAAATCACTGGGTCCAGAAGCTTCTTAGTCGGAGACGCCAAGAGCAGACAACCGTTCCAACGTGGTGTGTTCTCATTTGACGCTTCGAGCCATCACGGTTTACAACCGCTCATTCCATTGGTTCTTTACCGTTGCGAAGGGGAAGCAACCTAGAAAGCTTTGAGTGTTGACTGAACCAAACGGTACACACATGGACTTGCCGTACGTCCATGAGTACGCATGTTTTAGGTGTATCTTTGACTGAACCACAGAGATATGAACAACCGCAAAGATGTAAATATCCGTCCGTTCAACGTTCAACTGAATAATGAAAGCATGATCTTTGATGAACCAGTTCGTCACACACCGGGCATCGAATAACATTATGCTTCTAAAGTTCTGTCAGTGGTCAACCATATGACGCCTTTTTTTCAGTCTTCATTGAGTTTCCAAGTTGTTTTTTTGCTCTCCGGTTCCTCGTCATTTTTCATTCCGTTGACGTCTCAGAAAATGGGCCAGGACTGTGCACTGCTAACCAATTAAGAAGATCAAGGTACATGCAGCCTGTTTGAGTCCGCACGGGCTATAGGCGCGCGCGAGAGTTTGTGTGTGTGTGTGTCAGTGTGTGTGTGTGTGTGTGAGAGAGAGAGGGAGAGAGAGAGAGAATGTCAGTGCCGTCATGACTGAGTGGCACGACGGTGATATGTGTGCGTGTGATGTGTGTTCAAGAATGGAGTCCGCCGTAAATCTGTACTGAAGTGAAAAAGCCACCAGCTGAAAGCCAGTGCAGTGTTTATTACCATATATATATATATATATATATATATATATATATATATATATATATATATATATATATACTGACTAGGACTCGGCCATCGCGGGGACCTTACACTGAGCCTTTCCGGCAACAGCGGTTAAAGTTGATCAGTCATACCAAACCCAATTAATAATATAGCTCGATATTTTGATCTATGATTATTTTGTGGTTTCACTGACACTTTGACAGGCAGTCACTAAGCTCCGCAGCTACTGAAAAACAAAATCGGCCCTGATCCGGTCACATATTTTACCCGTCCCGAATAAGCCTTATGGTTTCTGTGATCCGGTCACTTTATCGGCAATGGCCGCGGCCGGCCGGACCCAGTGAAGCCCCCCCCCCCCCCCCCCCCCGTCACCCAAACACCCAAATAACTGGAAACGCGCATCCTGACATGATTGACAAAGGACATTTACATTACTATATAAATACAGAGACGACCAGAGCCATCACTAGTTTAGCAGTTAATGCAACTCCACTGACTCAGTCATACAAAGCACCGTATGCATGCACTGAGTCAGATATATTATTAAAATGTGTCTGAACCTTCCCACACCGTGCCAACTATCTGGCAAGTAATACGGCATATTAAATTTTAGCCTATGATTTGGCCAGACGGCACGGTCGAAGTCCGTGCATAAGTATGGCAAGCCTATATGTTTATGATCAGATCTAATTATAGCAGCTCACGTGATGGTTTGTAGGGACATTATCTTCATTCAGTCTAGCTTTACGTACTTCACCAAATGGATGCTGACACTTCTTTGACTAATCCACCTTCATTTTTTCCCCTCCCACATTCTCCCCGTCTCTAATAAGCCTTATGGTTTCTGTGGACGTTAAGCACCATGTTTACTTCTTTTTTTAAGGATTCTGTCTCGGGTGGGGGTTGCTGAGAGTTTCTCAATTGTAGCAGCTAGTGTAGGGTTTTGGCTGCCCGGACAATCAGCAACACGGGGGGGGGGGGGGGGGGGGGGGGGGGGGGGGGGGGTGGGGATACTGACAGCCAACGCCAACAACAACTCAGGTTACAGTTAAAGATGTTTCGCAGTTCGGCCGACCTGCAACATAGACCAGTTCAAAACTGACTTTTCAAGTCTCTGCAGTTAGGGCAACAATAGCCTGAAATTGACTGTATTGTTCCAGTAGACAGGCTTAACTTGAGACGGCCTTGTCAGCCGCCAAACCCCGCGGTAGCTGCGCTGTGCAGTCTCCTCATTACACCAACGCCAGAAGCCTGAGTGTTTCCAACATAATACACAGATACAGATGATCTTCAACTGAGGTTCCATTTCCGCAATCTCAGTTGCATTTAGACTCGAAACTCTACTCAGTAAAGGCTCGATCATTCAATACCCTGGAGGTATGACATGTACAATCATGTACAATCATGTACAACTGCGATCCCCCGAGGCAACTTGAAATGTATCTTTCAGTAAAAGAAATTAGACGATGTTACACACACACACACACACACACACACACACACACACACACATAATAACACACACACACACACACACACATACACACACACACACACACGCACACACACACACACACACAAATGTATGTACGAGTACCTCCAGGGTGTCTTATCGTTTTGCCGCAACGGCACAGCTCATACGTAGGGGTCTATTTTTGTTACAATGATGTCATATGCCAGCTGAGAAAACCTCAAACCGCGCAGTGCGTCTCATTTTCGTTCACAATCTCTTGCTGACAAGACGCATTTTGGTCAGGCACGTAACGGTGAGTGGAAATTCTTGCTTTAAACAATGGTTTGATGCGGATATTAGTGTTTCTGGGGGAACAAGGAATTGTTTTTGTTTAATATTATCGTTAAAATATCTGTAAATGTGTGGTATATTGGGTAATAAAATGCGTTTTCCCAACCGGTCTTTGTGTTGGGGATTTGTTTCTTGGACGCCATGTTTGATTCGGTTTCATGACTTATTTTTGAGTTGCGTTGATCAGTTTCACATATGATCATATTAAGAAATATTTGCCTGCATAAGTTGAGAAATATTTGCTTGCATAAATTGCCCTAAAGATTAAACTAATTGACAGAGGCTCTATGGAAGTGTTCATTTTTCTAAGTCTACTCTATGGGAATAAGGCAAATAATATTTTGGTTTTAAATGGAACAGGCACACTGCTGTCCGTTCTTTCGAATTAGTGAAGCGAAAAGCCTTTGTGATAAAGAAGACTGTTATTTTCTACACTAGTTTAATTCTACGCCTGTAATAATAATAATTAATATCCAAGGAGGCGGTCGGAAATTGATGGGACATTTTTTTATTTTTACGTCATTTAATTTTAGGTCACAAATGTCATTGGAATCATCCAAACAGGGTCATATCAAGCGAGTAAACCCAAAACGTGCAGTAAAAAGTGACTTACTTTTTTTTAATCATAGTAATTTTGTCATTCGGTGTGCGTATGCTCCGTTCAGACATTGATCAGGATCGAGTTTCGGAATAACTCAACTGTGCACACTTCCTGAATGCTGATGATGGCTAAACAGTCGTGTACTAAGGAGTCACCCATTTACGGACTGTAATTTAGTGAGTGTAATCAGACTCACTTTTGTTGGAAAGGTTGGCGTCATTCGCTAGATATGACCCTGTTTGAATGATATTTATTTTATTTTATTGTTTTTGCAATTTGGGTGGTGGAGATTAGTTACCAGTACCACTAACTTCTACAGTGACATTTATAAATAACGGGCTTCAATGACATACTGAGTGAAAGTGATAGCACTGGTACTGTTACTGTAAGAACAGTAATAATAGAAATTTGTAAAGTGTCTACCCTGTGGCTCAAACAGTCAAACTCAAAGTGCTGAACAAACAACGTAAGACGCACAATGTACATTGTCATTGAGAATGAGATGGAGAATATTGTATAGCTAATGCATAATGTACACATCAACAAGGGTTTAACTTAAGCATAACTATGGCTATATTTTAATATAACTATGAGTATGACTTATGCACATAAATATTAAATTTGCCTTTGCATGTAAATGATAGTGGTAGTTCTGAAAGCTCTCCAACACTAAGTGTAACAGTAACACTAAGTCGGACTAAGTCTCTTCAACTTTAGTTTTAGAGTTTAATACTACTAGTGGTGTTCACAAGAAGTTAAATCATAAATGGGTTCTTCATTGGAAGAGTGCAAACTCTACTGTTACTGCAGTGCTAGTGTTAGTTCACAGTTACTGCCCATGAAAGTAAACTTGTACTGTGTTATAGAGCGGCATGAAGCCAAAATCAAAACCTTTAGTTTGGCCTCATTGAGTCTTTCTCAGAGACAGTTTAGTGTTTCCTTATACTAAGAGAGTGTAAACTTTGCCTGATGACCTTGGCAGCAATATTAGCAGTAGCCTCCATTGAACATTTCATGCCAGGTCTGGTGGTCTTGATTAAAAGCCGTAAAATCTGTGGTCACAGCACAGCATCATGAACTGATGAAGATTCAGCAGATTTTTTTAATATATTTTAGGGCAGCAAGTTTTTGCCTGATCTAGTTTAAACTGTGTCATGTGAATATTGCAAATTGAGCAGCCTCTGCAACTTTACTTTTTGTGTTCAGCTCCCAAGGAGAACACTGCCAGTGCAAGTACACTCTCATCTAGTTTGTTATTTGAAACAATTAAAAAAGAAAAGAAAAGAAAACAGTATATGTTTATTTCATAAGCATTCCTCAGCTAAAAAACCCAAGGCTCACCCAGTATTGGCCTAATTGGGTGAGATGGTAGCATACACAACAAAATGCATTTTGTAAAAACGAAATTAAGAGGAAATGTGGGGATTTTGAGCTTTTAGTTTTTTTAAAACTTAGACTGGCTAATCTTTTAATTTCCACAGACTAGCTAGTCTTATAGTTTCCACTCTCAGTGTGTGTGTTTTTTGATGTTTTTTTAAAAAGATGAAGGTTTTTGTCCCAGTAAAGTTGAAACTGTTCAAGTGAGACTGTAAGTCCATTTGTATTTTCCTGTTTTGAATGCTAGTGTCATAGCAGTGCTCAGTGTTAGTTTTTCTTCAGTTATTGTTGTTTATACTATAGACTATAGTATAGTTGTGTTGTCGTTTGAGTGCGAGTTGCTTGGAGTTCAACACAATGCTTGTTTTTGATTGATGTATTGTTACTGTTGTTTTTGCAGAATAAACATGCAGATCTTCGTGAAGACCCTCACCGGAAAGACCATCACTCTTGAGGTTGAGCCGTCTGACACCATTGAGAATGTCAAGGCCAAGATCCAAGACAAGGAAGGCATCCCCCCAGACCAGCAGCGTCTGATCTTTGCTGGCAAACAGCTGGAAGATGGCCGCACTCTGTCCGACTACAACATCCAGAAAGAGTCCACACTTCACCTGGTGCTCCGTCTGCGTGGTGGCATGCAAATCTTCGTGAAGACCCTCACTGGCAAGACCATCACCTTAGAAGTTGAGCCTTCAGACACCATCGAGAATGTCAAAGCCAAGATCCAAGACAAGGAGGGCATCCCCCCAGACCAGCAGCGTCTGATCTTTGCTGGCAAGCAGCTGGAGGA
The DNA here is from genome assembly GCA_018857735.1 of Alviniconcha marisindica. Classification (NCBI taxonomy): domain Eukaryota; kingdom Metazoa; phylum Mollusca; class Gastropoda; family Provannidae; genus Alviniconcha; species Alviniconcha marisindica. The sequence goes on from JABMCL010000004.1 coordinate 1,549,676, forward strand.
TGGCCGCACCCTGTCCGACTACAACATCCAGAAGGAATCTACCCTCCACTTGGTGCTGCGTCTGCGTGGTGGCATGCAGATCTTCGTGAAGACCCTCACTGGCAAGACCATCACACTTGAGGTCGAGCCGTCTGACACCATTGAGAATGTCAAGGCCAAGATCCAAGACAAGGAGGGCATCCCCCCAGACCAGCAGCGTCTGATTTTCGCTGGCAAACAGCTGGAAGATGGCCGCACTCTGTCCGACTACAACATCCAGAAAGAATCGACCCTCCACTTGGTTCTGCGTCTGCGTGGTGGCATGCAAATCTTCGTGAAGACCCTCACTGGCAAGACCATCACCTTAGAAGTTGAGCCTTCAGACACCATCGAGAATGTCAAAGCTAAGATCCAAGACAAAGAGGGCATCCCCCCAGACCAGCAGCGTCTGATTTTCGCTGGCAAACAGCTGGAAGATGGCCGCACTCTGTCCGACTACAACATCCAGAAAGAGTCCACACTTCACCTGGTGCTGCGTCTGCGTGGTGGCATGCAGATCTTCGTGAAGACCCTCACCGGAAAGACCATCACCTTGAAGGGTTTAGCCGTCAGACACCATCGAGAATGTCAAAAGGGCCCAAAATCCAAGGGCAAGGAAGGGGATCCCCCCAGACCAGCAGCGTCTGATTTTGCTGGCAAACAGCTGGAAGGGTGGCCGCACCCTGTCCGACTACAACATCCAGAAAGGGAAACTACCCTCCACCTGGTGCTGCGTCTGCGTGGTGGCATGCAGATCTTCGTGAAGACCCTCACCGGAAAGACCATCACCTTGAGGTCGAGCCGTCTGACACCATTGAGAATGTCAAGGCCAAGATCCAAGACAAGGAGGGCATCCCCCCAGACCAGCAGCGTCTGATTTTGCTGGCAAACAGCTGGAAGGGTGGCCGCACCCTGTCCGACTACAACATCCAGAAGGAATCTACCCTCCACTTGGTGCTGCGTCTGCGTGGTGGCATGCAGATCTTCGTGAAGACCCTCACCGGAAAGACCATCACTCTTGAGGTTGAGCCGTCTGACACCATTGAGAATGTCAAGGCCAAGATCCAGGACAAGGAAGGCATCCCCCCAGACCAGCAGCGTCTGATCTTTGCTGGCAAGCAGCTGGAAGATGGCCGCACCCTGTCTGACTACAACATCCAGAAAGAGTCCACACTTCACCTGGTGCTCCGTCTGCGTGGTGGAAACTAATGCGTCTGTTTGCGACAGATTGAACTGTTTTTTTTAAACACTTTTTGTTGATTTCAAAATTTAAAGAATGCAGGTGTTGTTTTTTCAAACCAAACCAGTTTACATCTTTTGCAATTTTTTATCACTTAGTCTGAATCCTGCAAAGAGCAGTTTGAGTTTGATTACTTAACAAATTTACCAGCCATGTGAAATGATTTGCAGTGAATCCTTGACAATACTATAATAAAGGCAAAGGTTAGCAAAGTAAACTGCACAGGTAGAAAGGTGTCTTCATTGTCATCTGCCGTACCAGATCTCCTTTCACTATCAGACTAAGAACAGCATGAAACTTGTTTCTTTATTTGGTGTGACAGACCATGAACTTTTGACCAATTTGAAACGGTCTCATCTAAAGGGCAATGCATCTCTAAAAAATTTAACTTGTTTCAAAATGTCAAATTTCCTGCCTCCCCCCCTTTCTTCTTTAGTCAACCTTTTTTGGCCACATTGAACAAAAATTAAATTGCATATATTTTATTTCTCTTTAGCTTTGAATAAACTCTTTTGTTTGAAAATGCGGAACTTTTGAGTTGGAGTTGATGCTGGAGTCATAGTTTTGTGCCTCTTTGTTGGTGTAATTTTGTGTGTTGTCTGCAGATTACCTTGTATTTCGTGTGTGTTCCATGTGTACGTGTTCTACAATCAACATTATTGATGTGTAGTCAAAGTGTAGCGACTGAGGGAACTCTTGTACACTCAAATTTACTTGGCAAATACTTGTTAATGACTCAAAATACTTGGCGCTGAATTGGTGATAATAATTTGTTAGTGTTTTTAGCTCGGGTGCGATTTTCTTGGTTGGTTATCTGGAGAGATTAAAAATTGCCCTCCAGAGCATTATCAAATTTTGGTGCAAAATAATCCATTGCAGAATAGAAAACCAATGTATTTTTGATAACTTTCATGCAGACAGCTGATTATGTACAGTGATCAAAAAGAGGTTTGAGTTCCATCATTTTGTGCTGTAGCTACGAAACTGTTCACTTTTGAACTCGCGCCACAGTACCAGTGTTGACCCCCAGTGTTGATTTTCATCAGTACTGTGGCATTGTCCACGTCCCATTCCTATGGGTTTGGATGTAGAAGACCACCCTCCATGTCCATGTGTCCCAGTTCCATTGAGTCGGAGTGCGAGTCCTTGGGGTTAGGATTACATTATGTACATAATGCCACTTGTACAAGAAGGACCAAGATTCAGTGGGACTGGTACACGGGTATGGAGGTCAGTTCTCTGGGTCTCGGTCCCATGGGACTTGAGGCAGGGACTGTGCCACATACCTATGAGGTGTATGGTATTCCAGTATCAGCTTATGCTGTAGTGTATGAAGTGACTGTTAGTGTTACCAACTTGCCAAAATATCAATGAATTAAATATTTTTTTATCAGCTGGTCCACAATACCTATGGAACCTGCTAGTATAAACTGGTACCACAGTACCTATGAAACTTGGCATTATCAACTGGTGCCACAGTACCTATAAAACTATATCATCTGATGCCACAGCACATAATTATGGTTATAAACCTTTTTGATTGGTGCCGCAGCACTGATGAATTCTAGAATTTTGTTTCTAACTGGTGCCACTGCACCTATGAATTGTATTTTGTTATTGACTGGTGCCACAGCACCTATGAAATGCAGAATTTCGTTATTAACTGGTGCCACAGCACCTATGGATCATAGTATTTTGTTAACCTGTGCACAACACCTATGAATTGTAGCATTTTGTTACTAACTGGTGCCACAGAACATGTAGCATATTGTTACTAACTGGTGCCACAGCATGTATGAATTGTAGCATTTCATTACTAACTAGTGCCACAGGACATGAATTTAACTGGTGCCACAGTGCCTATGAAACAACTTTCCATTATCAACTGGTGCCACAGTACCTGTGAAACGACTTTCCATGATCAACTGGTGCCACAGTACCTGTGAAACGACTTTCCATGATCAACTGGTGCCACAGTACCTATGAATTGTGCCATAGTACCTATGAAACAACTTTCCATTATCAACTGGTGCCACAGTACCTGTGAAACGACTTTCCATGATCAACTGGTGCCACAGTACCTATGAAACAACTTTCCATTATCAACTGGTGCCACAGTACCTGTGAAACAACTTTCCATGATCAACTGGTGCCACAGTACCTATGAATTGTGCCATAGTACCTATGAAACAACTTTCCATTATCAACTGGTGCCACAGTACCTATGAAACAAATTTCCATTATCAACCGGTGCCGCAGGACCTATGAATTGTCTAACTGGTGCCACAGTACCTATGGAACAACTTTCCATTATCAATTGGTGCCACAGAACCTATGAAACAACTTTCCATTATCAACCGGTGCCACAGTACCTATGAAACAACTTTCCATTATCAACCGGTGCCACATTACCTATGAAACAACTTTCCATTATCAACTGGTGCCACATTACCTATGAAGCAACTTTCCATTATCAACTGGTGCCACAGTACCTATGAATTGTCTAACTGGTGCCACAGTACCTATGAATTGTCTGACTAGTGCCACAGTACCTATGAAATAACTTTCCATTATCAACTGGTGCCACAGTACCTATGAAACAACTTTCCATTATCAACCGGTGCCACAGTACCTATGAAACAACTTTCCATTATCAACCGGTGCCACATTACCTATGAAGCAACTTTCCATTATCAACTGGTGCCACATTACCTATGAAGCAACTTTCCATTATCAAGTGGTGCTACAGTACCTATGAAACAACTTTCCATTATCAACTGGTGCCACAGTACCTATGAATTGTCCGACTAGTGCCACAGTACCTATGAAACAACTTTCCATTATCAACTGGTGCCACAGTACCCATGAAACAACTTTCCATTATCAACCTGTGCCACAGTACCTATGAAACAACTTTCCATTATCAATCGATGCCACAGAACCTTTGAAACTTTCCATTATCAACTGGTTCCACCATACCTATGAAACAACTTTCCATTATCAACCGGTGCCACAGTACCTATGAAGCAACTTTCCATTATCAACTGGTGCCACAGTACCTATGAATTGTCCGACTAGTGCCACAGTACCTATGAAACAACTTTCCATTATCAACTGGTGCCACAGTACCTATGAAACAACTTTCCATTATCAATCGGTGCCACAGTACCTATGAAACAACTTTCCATTATCAACCCATGCCACAGTACCTATGAAACAACTTTCCATTATCAATCGGTGCCAGAGTAACCTATGAAACTTTCCATTATCAACTGGTTCCACCATACCTATGAAACAACTTTTTCATTTTCAACTAGTGCCACAGTACCTATGAGTAAGAACTTTTTATAGTGAATTTGTGCCACAGTAATTCTGACACTTTCCACAATCAACTTGTGCCACAGTAACTAAGGAACTGGAAACTTAATATCAGTTATCACCACAGTACCCAAGAAACTACTGGGCAAGGAATGCTGCTCCAATTTTACCAGATGTCCCGTGGGCCCAGTTTGGTGTTGCAGGTACTGTCCTGGTGTTGATAGCAAACCTAATCAGTTTGATGACCTACAGAAAAGGATTTTACCTGGTCTGTTATTCATTTGTGTAAAACCTCTACTCTGGCAAGTTTTGGTCAACAGGCAAAAATTAAATGTACACTTAAAATTAATACTGACTTGTGTTACAAGTTGTGTTACTGCATAATCAAATAGAACCCATTTTGCGTGTCCATGCTATTGATAATGTATGACTCATTGCATTTGCTTTGTGCAAACCAAAGACCATAATTATATAGCTGGACAAACACTACAAAGTGGCTAGTGTGCTTCCATGATATATTTGTAGAAGGGTTGAGTCCAAAAGGGAAGACAATTTTGCTGTGCCTTTCAACCATGTTGAAGACAACAGCATTTTCCATTGCCATATTTTTCTTTGAATAAATTGAGAAATTCAAATTGTGAAAGGTTTACCACTGGCACTGTCAGTGAGTGGACTGCAGCAAATTCTAAACAGCTTGTGTTTATTTTCTGCTAAGCTGTAAGAAAACCCCACTGTCGCTTACTAGAAATTCACAGAATGTGGGAAAATATTGCCTCAGCGAAGATTGGACCCTTTGTGCATGTCTACTTTCAATTGTCTCCTGCAATTTTTCTGTTAGAGCTCAAGAATACCAGCAGTAGTTTATAGTGAGCAAAATGGCAGAGCAGACGTCTGCATGACGGTTTCAGAAAGTTGATCAAGGCTGCTCTTTATCTTAATTGTAGCAAAAGAAGGCTGATTATTTAGAACAAAACAATGAAGATGGTTTTATGTGTGCTCAAACAACCCAATGGCAGTTGATAATCAAAGAATGATAGAAATTCTCCTGCCACTTTGATTATAAACTGACAGAAATATATGATGCCATTAATAAAATGATTGATTTCAAAAATGTAATGTTGAGATACAAATGACAAATGGAACAGGATGGAAAATGCTTTCACACAGCACTACACATCAGTGATGTAATGAGAAATGAAGAACACAGTACACTCAGCTTGTACCATAAGAGAAGTAAAGAATAAAATGAAGGACATTTGGATTTTTCAAAATTTTATTCCTCCAAAAGTTTTCTATGTACACATCACAGGCCTGACAAGCAATTGCACATCAACATCAGAATTTGTCCAGTAATGCATCTTTAAGCACATGCACAAAAAATCTTCAGCAAAACACCGCATTTTGATCTGGCTGAACTTTAAGGTTTAGATCACACAGATTCCAACTGATTTAGCCAGTGTTATACAACTACACAGTCTCTACACAAAGGAATACAATGGGTGCAGGCTATTTGCACCTGCAGCTAGAGTTCCTGGTCTCACTATACACATCATGGGGGAGTGATTTTGATTTTACTTTTAAAGAAGCCTGGGTGGCAAAGTTTACGGTACAATGATTCCCAAACAATTAACAAAGGGAAACGCAAAAACATGTTGAAGGTGACATTCGTTTTGAATGAATGCTTTAAGTACCTGCACTGCTATAATGTATGCAAACCACAAAAGTAAAACAAACACAGTGACCCACAACCATGCTGTCCCCTCCCTTTCCCACCATGGTAGCAGTTGTACACTACACACAGAGTGTATATCATAAATATTTTTTTGGTACCATATAAGCATTTCTCACCATTTCTGAATCTAATAATAATAATAGCAGTCATTTCTATAGCGCTGTATCTCACCAACAAGGGTAGGCACATCGCGCTTTACAAGATCATCAAAAATGATGCATTGAAACATCAAAAATAGTAATTCTATAGTGAGAATATTGTATTCCTTGCACACCACACCCGCACACACATGTTGGTCTGAGATGCCTTTTTTCTTCTTTTTTTTGCAATCTGTGCTGTTACTGGCTGCAACAATGCCACACAAAACATAACTGGTCCTATCTTTCCGCAAGTGTTGCCTACAGTAGAACCACAGCCAAGCAGTGTTGTGTGGTGTGATTTTGATGAAAACATGACACAACTCCATCTTGTTTCGTGGTGTGTGGCCTGTGTGCAATGGACCTTATAAATGAATTTTGATTAGTATCAACATCATTTTGCAGTTAAAATGGACAAAATCTCCACTCCTACCCCCGCCTCCCCTCCACCCCCCCAAACAAAAAGCAAAAAAATAAAAAATAAAAATCCCACAAACAAACAAACAAAAAACCCAACAACTAATAACCAGCCTTGAGATGAAAGGGACAGACAAAGTCAACTGGTAAAAGTCTAAGACGTTGGCCTGAGGTTACGACAGGTACATAGCTGATTTGCATCACATGTCTGAAACTATAAGTGATGTGTGCCGAGTTGTATGGCGTGCACAGAACATGCATCAAGAGAGCAGCAGCTTTACTGGTCATGTGGCGCCACTTCAGTGGATATTGAGACACATGCTGTGTGAAGTTACAGCCATTCATCCAGGGTCGTATATGACTAGAGGGCAGTGAGTGCTCTGAAGCAAAGATTAGTGCTATACAGTTGCCATTGTGAAGGAAGTAGGGCTCACCTTGAGTTACGGTGCAGTCATGTCCCCCCCCCCCGACACCCCTCCCTGCCTCCCCCCAAAAGAAAAACAGAAAAAAACTCAAGGGAGATCATGAAAGCTTCATATCCGCAGTGTTGTGCAAACCTATTCGTTACTTGCCTGCTCGTGTACACTTGCAGTAATGCCCAGTGGTGATTAACCAATGTGACCTTGGGACAAGGTCATGGTCACCCAAACTGGTATGTACGCCCAATAAATCACCAATGTGACCTTGGGGCAAGGTCATGGTCACCAAAAATGGTATGTATGCCCAATAAGAACTACTTTAATCAAAGATTGAGAGTGATATATTTACATTGCCCAAGAATTGCAACCTGAAGGCTTCAGTTAAAGCTGGCTGATCAAATGGCTGACTCATGGCCTAACAGTGCATGAGTCATTATATAACGCTCATTTACACTTGTGTAAATAAATTAAAAAAGCTGTTTGTGTGATGTCAGTGAAACCAACATAAACCCAGTGTAATGAAGAAGTGGGTAAAAAAAATATATATTAAGAAAAACACAATCAAAGTGTACATGCACTGACCACTGTGTGAAAGTGGTTTTAAAAAATACTCCCAAAAGCAAAAGTTCCACACGTACAGGATGCAAAACTACACACTGGTAATCACTTGAGAACAGACTGCAAGAGAAACAACATGAACAGAATGTTACTATGCAAATGAAATGACTTGTAACAAAAACTAACAGTCATGCTTGTTCTACGATGCTTTCACTGTGATCTTTTTTAAGCCTAGGTATCACAATTATATCGCATCACAGAGTAGGTACTTCTGGACCGCATCACCGGACACATGTACGATTCCACTGTTCTATTCTCCTCACTCTTAAGAAAACTGGCAACATGTAGATAAATGGCCCAGTTACGCACGTTAAAATAATAACAGCTCAAGCAGCTACAGAGGATGCAATTTACATGTTGTTGGTCACATCGGTGGCTTCCCACCATTCTTTTCATTGCCATAGCCATTCTTGTCGTTGCCATGGCCACTGCCTCCACCACCATTATAGCTGGCCCCATTCACCTGTCCATTCACTGCACTGCCCGCACCTTTCTTCTTCTCCTCGTTCAGGTCTTGAAGAACAGCCTTCCCAGTGTCCTTTGCAGCACGCTTAGCAATGGCCTTTACCCCCAGGCTGTCAGCATTGTACGCAGTCATGGCGATGTTGCCAGCGGCAAAAACTGTGTTCTCTGCCAGCTTGCCCGCATGTTCCCCATACCTGTTAAAATCAGAAAACAAAAATGAGTAAAGAAACAAAAACTTGAATGTCTTTTTTTCTGTTTTTCCAGCTTGTATCAAAAACAAAAGCTGGTTCTAGCATCATACACAGCCTCATTTAGGGCAGTGTCAGCCAAGGTAAAAGGGTAGAGACAGTGTATTGCAGATGACGCTGCCTCGTTTTGGTGGTGCAGATGGGTGTATACCTCTAACTATGCTCGTTGATGTATGTCAGTGTTGTTGTATGCTTATGTTTGTATGCTTACCGCTTTCAAGACACTTTCCTTGTTGTAAAACTTAGTGAATGAAGAATCTGAATCTGAATCTGTTCTCTGGTGATCAAAATGTTTGACAGGTTTAGCGAAATCACCTCAGAGAAGACTCGCCCGATGGGCTAGTAAGGACCAAAATAGACCAATTTTGGTCCTCTCTGGTTTTTCTAGCTTTTCATGCCTCTTTGAATGGGCTAGCAGATTTGGGTCTTGATTCGCCTGGAGCCAGAGGCTTTTCTGCTGGTCTTGGGTGACTGGGCGAGTGCATTTCTGCAACTCTTGTCCCTGCCTGCAAGTTGTCGTTGCAACTGCATCTGGGTACTTGCTATTCCTCAGAAAACTGATGTTTTATGTGTGAGCATCCATGAAAAAAAGACACACAGGCATGCCTGCATGTGCACATATTTCAGGTAAAGAAAAAATGCAGCCAGATTTATTTATACAAGAAATCTTTTTTTTCTTTTTTTTTTAGATCTGGGTTAGGACAGTGACCTGCCCAAAGAAGAAGAAGCAGTAGTAGTAGTAATTGGATTTTAATGTCCTGTCAACCACACAGGGTCACCTCAGGACAGTTAAATTCATAAGCAAATACACATTTCTAAACTCTTCTCACATATATCTCAATCTGTTTCTAACGGAGGGTTGGGGATGTGTGAACCTAATGATTTTTATTTGAGAGTTTTTACGTTTTGGTTTGACACAGAGAAAGCATTATTCCAGGTAATTTTGGGTTTGCTGTAACTAAGTATTAGTGTATGCAGATTGAGAGAAAGGGGGCGTATGTATAAGAGTGTGCATGTGCGTGTGGTTCATGATTTGAGACATGTTCTTCGTTGTGCGATCAAACAACAACTTTAATTTCCCACTGGGATTAATAAAGTATATTGTTATTGTTGTTATTGTTTAACCCTCTGTCAATCAATCTACAAACATAAAACTTACATACAGAAACGTCGGACACAAATTTTCGAAGAGTTAGTCCCTTCAATATTACCCCTGTTAAAAGAGCACATAAGGCTAGGACATGCTGGTATCATCGACCATTCTGTCTAATTTATCGATACCAGGTTAAAGAAAAATATAAAAAAGGAATGGACAGACACAATATAAAATTAAAAAATGTTATATAAATGCATAATGGCAAATACCAGTGCCATATGGCAGCACGCTGCACATACCACCTACCAACTATAATCTCCTAGCTGCTCAACAAGAGCCATACAAAAAAGCCTAACTCAACGAAAAATATTTGAGAGTTTTCTGGAAAAAAGTCAGGAGAATGGACCATTAGCAGAACAAATGACAAGACAGAAAGAGCAAGAGGACTAGGCAGAAAAAAACAAGAGAGGAGATAGGAAAGGGGAATCAAATGACAGCCCTGAGATTCCAGACAGGAGGGGGACATCAGATATCCCCGGCCTCCCTTCGCGAGCAAAGAAGAAGAAAGAAAACTAAAAAGAATAAATAAATTGTACACCGGAAATTAGTACATGCAGGAGACAACACAGCTAAGAACAGTAGTCAAGTCCAAGTGCAGATGTTCAAATCCGCTTCATACAGCACCAGTAAATTACTAAAAACCAGCAAACATGGAATAGCAGCAGGACACTTGCGCTTCACCTATTCCACCATACCTGTTGAACATCTCTGGTACCGGATTGATTAGAATCATTTCATTTAGAAGCAAATTTTACTAGTAATAGACAAAAAAGTTGTTTTCACAGCAAACCCATCTTATACACATTAACTAGTACAAGGCATAAACTTCCTGAAAGTCATTCTGTACCAGTTGTTCCCCTCTTCAGCTGTAAGCTTCAACTCCTCTTTCCAAACAGATAATAGAAATCCTTCTACTAGTTCTAGCCTGTTTGTGTACTGTCAGAGAATATTTCTGTTTACAGATGTACAGGCTGTATCTAAATACTGACTATATGGGTATTAATAATTATGTGATTTGATGATGTTTTATTTGGGTAAATTGTCTGTTTGTATGCCTGAAGGATTAATTGTTACAGAGGGATCAACTATAAAGGTGAATGCCAGTGCTTGCTGACTGTAGACAGTTGTTTTGACAAAATACATCACATAGGACAATTTATAACTGAACATGCAGTTAACAACAACAGTTTTCATTATTGCCAAACATAAAACAACAACATGCAATTCCATTAGACTACAAATACAATAAATACAAAGAAAAGCATAATCTATATAATATCCTGAATTGCTGAAAACTCACATCCCAAACATAATCTCATATCCCAAACAAAAAACAACAACCTCATAACTGTTTTTATTTGATCACTATCCTGTGAACTTGAAATAGTTCAATGACCCTGAAAATAGTTCAAGGTTAGTTACCAAAACTGATCTGAACATCTAAAACTTCACAAAGGTAATCCCCAAACTGAATTTTAAAGATTTCATAAAACAACAGATTTTTGTTTAAAGCCAGATCATTGCTTTGGCCAAGGCAGGAACTGTATCAGCTATCTTCCTTAAAAATGTCACAGCTACTTTAACCCTAAAGGGACTAGTCTTCTCAAAACTTGTTTTGTCTAACAGGAATACGAGAAAAACAATAAAAAATAAATAACAACCCTATGACAGTTATTATGAACTTTGAAACAGGGTTCATGAGTGGTGGTTAGCGGGACAAGCAGGTATACCATACCTTTTTCTATTAACAGTATCCAAGAAAAAACACCACTAATGTAACTGTAACTAGTCTGACATGGTTGATTGGCCGTGTGGACAAATCTAACACTGATCACCACACAGACTCACATTCTTTAATGGGAGTCCAAAATACACAAAAACTACAGGTTTTCAAAGAGACTAAAAAAAGAGAAAAACAGACAGGTGGGGAAGGGTTGGAGATAATTACAAAACTGAAACATCAAAACACAAGCTCAAATAGTAATACAAACTACCTACTGAATATGATACGCTCACTCAATGAGACCAAATTTCAAAAGTATGTAAAAAAGGAATAAATCATATGCATGCATGCAAAGTTCAAGGGGTTCCGGGTGGGTAGGAGCAAGTACCTGTAATTGAAACAAAATAAAGAACAAGTACCCATAATAATTAAACAAAACAATCTCCTTGCATCTGTACTCAAAATCATTTAAAACCACTAACACTACACTACACACACAGACCTACAGAGCTAGGCAAAGCGAGAGAAACCAACTCCACACAACAGCTGGTGGACAGGCAGGAATCCATCATGGTAGGCACCCTCTCCATACAACAACAATATCCAATTCAAATACAAGTATTTCGCCCATTTCAGACTTTCCATGTCCCAAGCAGGTATATCAAGTAAAGTGGATATAAAACCGGTACTCACAAACCACCAAGACAGTACAAGACAGGTTTCGCCTGATTCTCAAACAGGCCTGGTTCTGTACTTCTTACCGACTTCTTGGAACACAAAAGGGCCAAGGAACACTTTGTCAGTCTCTCTCCCACCAGAGAACTCTGATACATGCTTGTAGATGCAGGAGACCAGTGCCCCTGGTAAGAGTACACTAGTCATGTACAGCATGCTTACTGAATGCTGGTGCCATGACCAGGAGCCTTCAGTGTACAGTAAAGCCTGCGCCACCATCCGGTCTTACCACATCATCCTCATTGTAACTTAGACTAAAATATCTATGTGTTCCTCGCACGAGACACCTTGACTTGGGCTGTATCAATACAACACCATGACAACAGCAAGAACACCACGGTTACATGAAAAGGTTATTATGAGTTGCATGGCTAGATGGGGACTGTTACAGTAAAATGTTGTTATGCACTGTTAGACGGGTACTATAACAGTACAGTGTTGTTATAGTTAGATGGGGACTATAACAGTCAAATGTTGTTATGCACTGCATGGCTAGATGGGGACTGTTACAGTAAAATGTTGTTATGCACTGTTAGAAGGGTACTATAACAGTATAGTGTTGTTATAGTTAGATGGGGACTGTTACAGTAAAATGTTGTTATGCACTGTTAGATGGGGACTGTTACAGTAAAATGTTGTTACAGTTAGATGGGGACTATAACAGTCAAATGTTGTTATGCACTGCATGGCTAGATGGGGACTGTTACAGTAAAATGTTGTTATGCACTGTTAGATGGGGACTGTTACAGTAAAATGTTGTTACAGTTAGATGGGGATATAACGTCAAATGTTGTTATGCACTGCATGGCTAGATGGGGACTGTTACAGTAAAATGTTGTTATGCACTGTTAGATGGGGACTATAACAGTATAGTGTTGTTATAGTTAGATGGGGACTATAACGGTCAAATGTTGTTATGCACTGCATGGTTAGATGGGGACAATTACAGTAAAATGTTGTTATAGTTAGATGGGGACTATAACAGTATAGTGTTGTTATAGTTAGATGGGGACTATAACAGTAAAGTGTTGTTATAGTTAGATGGGGACTATAACGGTCAAATGTTGTTATGCACTGCATGGCTAGATGGGGACTGTTACAGTAAAATGTTGTTACGCATTGTTAGATGGATACTATAACAGTAAAGTGTTACAGTTAGAGGGGGACTATAACAGTCAAAAGTTGTTATGCACTGCATGGTTAGATGGGGACTGTTACAGTCAAATGTTGTCGTGCACCGCACGGTCAGATGGGGATTATCTTCAGCCATGACAAGCTCCACGCATAAGAGAGGGAGATAAATCATCTGAAGATGGCATGTGGATGCCCATGTAGCAGGGTAATAAAAAATTTTTTTAATGACCACACATCCAATCCTCTAGCCAAAAGGAAGGCATTTGTGAAGTGTACAGCTGCAGACATACACTGGGTGACCCTCAGTCTTCAGCTCAGGAATGCTACGACAACTACAACAACTGGGAGACCGAAGGGGACGAGGTTTGTGCCAGCTGAACACCTCAAGGCTGTCATCGGCAGGAGCTGCCACAAGCGTAATTTTTGTTGCGACAAAAGTTTTGTCATGTCAAACATGCGTTTGTCATGACAAAGCATGTCTTTTGTCATGACAAAAAGTATGCTTATGTTTGTTGCGCCAAAATATTTTTGTCGCGAGAAACAAGTGTTTGTTGCGACGAAAGATTTGTCGTGACAAGCATATATTTGTTGTGACAAAAAACGTGTTTTGTTGCGACAAACATGTGTTTGTCGTGACAAAACTTTTGTCCCAACAAAAATTACACTTGTGGCAGCGCCCGCCGATGAACAAGGCAGCAACTTGTCAGCTGATTCTGCAGTCACTACAGCAGCAGGTGCCAGCGCCCTCAACTGCTGAGGTCCATCAATGGAGGTGCCATGGCCGTCAGTGAACAGCTTGACCTCTCACACTTTGGGAGCCTTACACATCATCAAGACCCTACCATGGCGGCATTCTGTCCCTGGCGAGTGTACACCAGTTAAGCATCTTCACTGGCAACTGGTGTTGTAACAATGAACATGAAGTCAGCAAAAATAGCTGTTGGTGTTTTGACTGGGTAGTACATGTGGTACTGTATACTAACGTACGACACAATGTGTGTGTGTGCATGTATGTGTGCATGCATAAGTGCATCCATGCCTCTGTATGCTTTGACATGTGTGCGTCTGTGTCAGCATAATTTTTTTTAATTACAGAAGAAAAAAAGACAGATTTTTGTTTGTTGATGACTTTTGTTCTCATGGTAAGAAGAAGAAAGAAAGATTGTTTGTTGATGCCTTTTGTTCTCATGGTAAGAAGAAAAAAAGACTGTTTGTTGATAACTTTTGTTCTCATGGTAAGGAGGGAAAAAAAAGACTGTTTGTTGCTGACTTTTGTTCTTATGGTAAGAAGAAGAAAAAAAGATTGTTTGTTGATGACTTTTGTTCTCACGGTACACAAGACGACTTACTTGTGGTGCACAGTAGCCACAGTTTCATTGGCCAAGCTTCTTGCGAGGGCTTTGGCGGCCCCTTCCAGACTCATGTAGACTGTGCCAAACCCTGTACAGACAGAACAAGCATCACAGTGACAAGTAACAACTTCCTAACTGCGTGAAGTAACAGCTGCACCTCTTCCTGCTCTTTGGATTGGATGCCGCATTAAGTTGACGACTGATCTCTATGACACAAGCAAGAACATTCAGGCAGTATTAGCATTCATGTGTGCTGATGATCTTCTGCAGAATAACGTGTGACATGCTTGTACTTGTAGTAAAGTTTCATTTAGCTGTTTCATCTAGCATCTTCAGAACTCTATGAGAAGATTTTTATCTGTCTCTGAAGAATCTTCAGCCTGCCTAGTTTGACTCAAGCCTTTCTTCCCTTCTCATTTATCCCCCTCCCCCCCCCCCATCCCTTTCACGTCAGTATTATCGGGATCAATGACAATTATTTTTCAAACATCCTACATCACTGAGGTGACAACAGGACCAGCATCACAAGATCAGCATAATGATGCAGGACCAAAATGATTTTTTTTGCTGGAAAACTATGGTCTGGATGCACCCCCCCATGTAAATAAAATTAAACACATACAATTTGGTACAATTTTTAGACAAACTGTGCATAGTCTGGCTAGTCTTTTGAACCTCAAGGTATGCAGATATGTATGCCCAACATTTCCAGTGGTTAAAAAAGTTAAAAAGAGCCCTTCTCCTCAATGTCTGAGTGAAACATGTTGCTGCCAATCCACTGAAAATGCCTAATTCTCGTCATATCTGGGTCCGCTGCACTGAGTTGCTTCCCTTGCATCGGCCACTTTACAGAACTGGCAAAAACAAACTTTTCCAAACTGTGATTTTCTCTCTCTTGGGGAATCAAAGTTGTTTTGCTGAAATTAAAATTTAAGCTTTTTTTTTTTTAAATCTGCGCAACAGCTGGAAACTAACGAATGGAGATCTCACATCGCCTTTGACATGGCCATTATCTGAGAAATGACTGCATTCAGAAAGGCAATTCATGTAAAAATGTCAACCCAGACGGCACTGTGATCAACACACAGACTCAGTAACTGAGCATACCATTAACCTTTCTCTTTTCAAGTCCCACTGCCCTGTGTTATGAGTGTGTGTGTGTGTGCGCTGACCAGTTAAAATTTGACAATTATTTGTCTAACAGAAACAGTAACTGGTTCTATGGAAACAGACTACAAGTCTAATGGAAACAGCCTCTGGTTTAACACTGTAATAGAATAAGACTGTGGAGAAAAAGAAAGAGACAGTCAGCATTACCATGAAGTCCACTAGCTGCTACCTCCATGATCCCATCCATTTTTGACTTGCTTTTCTGCGTCTTCATGGACTTAGGCAGGAGCTCTTCGCCTTTTTTGCGGATGTGGGGAGCCACCTGTCGACCCAGGGCCATGGTTGCCTCCCCTAGTTTGGTCACTGCCCAAAGCAAAATCATTGTCGACAAGCTCGATTTGTTTTGATTAAACAATCAGATGTCTTTTGTAACAGTGGCAATGACACCCTTCTCACCTTACAGATACAAAAACAAAAATAAACAAACAAATAAGCACATTATGTACAGTATTATCCATACAGAAAGACATCTTTTCCTCTTTCTCTCTTTACACAAAAGCATTTTACTTTTTGGTCATAGGTTTCCTGACCTTTGACACTGAATTAACGAACTGCTTTAAACAATGGTATGAGCAAGTCTTCCAGTTTTATGGATAAACATGCCTGCCAACACACATGCATCACAAGGCATTAAACAAGTCAGTACACCACCACTAAACTCAGTCAACCAAGGCAAAAAGCATGGCAGCACCCACGCATCAATACACGACAAGTGAAAAAAATGTGAATAAGGCATAACTACAGATGTAAAAATCAATTATAAACTGTTCTTTCATACATAATGTTGTCGTGCTGAGCAAATAACCTTAATGTTCAACTGCAATTTCCTAGTTTTAACCAACTGAAAGCTAACAGATCAATTTACTTTCTTTTATTGTCTCCTTGTAAGTATTGATCATTTCAATATTTGCAGGCTGAAGCAGGGGTCTGCCCAAGCTTGCGCACATTTTGTGTTTCCCCATTAAAAAATAAGCTTTTCTTTTTCACCTTTTAAGCTTTGTTCAACTGCCAGTTACAACATTCTTAGACCACTAATGCCCACTCCTGCTCCTCGATTCACTAGGATCAGAGAAAAAGATTTTTTTTATATATGTCATTTATAAAAGTGTTCATTAATGCATAAGCAGTCTCTGCTAAAAAGTCACCCTGATATAACCACACTGGGTGACTTGGCATAAAACACCAATTTATTTACTTACTGCTAAAAAGAGAGCTGGGGTTGAAAGTTCATGGATCCAAATGTACCAGCAGCTAGCATTAGTGATTACAGTTTGATTTTTTTTTGTTAAGTACACATACTTAAAAAATATTTGTGTGTGTATAATCTGTAAAAGATTACTGTTCAGGTCATACTGTTCAGTATGCTTTCTCACAAATAACACACACACTGTCACACACGCGCTTTTTCACAAATAACACACATGAACGCACGCACACACATATATGCTTTCTCACAACACAAACACACACACACATACTCACACTCAACACACACACACACACTCACACACACAACTGACCTATGTAACTGCTAACAGAGACGGCAACGTTGGTAGCTTTGCGGGCGTACTCCATGCCGGTCTGCACGCGGGGATCCACTGGCTTAGGTTGGTCTACAGGATGCAATTTGTCTCGCAGCTTTAATGAGCCATATGAGATCAGTTCTCCAGCTTTTTCTGCACCCTTTCCAACACCCCATGATATCCACTTTGAAGCTGCAACCATACGCACCCATAATGCAACACGGTGAGAGGTAAGCTGGTAAATTCATAGCAACTGTACTAATACAGAACCAAAGTGTTCTAATTTATGCTAAACAACAAGTACAACTTTAACTTAACTGAAAATAAAACTTTAATAGTTTAAATTATAAGATTTTTTTTCTCTCAAATAAAACAATGAGCATAGCTCTTGAAGACAATAGTAAATATTGAAAATAGTTCATGCATGTGTGTAGTATTTTAATTAATAACATTACAATTATAATACAAATGTACAAAAACAAAACAAACAAAAAAATTGTAGCAAGGTGTTTGTCATGAATGCCTCTCAATTTCATTTCAGTGTTAGATTTAAATGTACTGCTCAACCTATTTACAGTTTTAATGTCAGTTAACTGTTAACATTAAATACTCAGAGCAGCAAGCTGTATTATTAAATTTGAAGTGTAGAGTCTAAATTTACCCACCAACGGTGATTCCCCGAGAAATCTTGGCTGATGTTGACTGGTCTGGAACACCCAGCTCACGCTGCTCCCTGTCAGTGTCACGGGATTCTGTCACAACCATGGGCGCTGTGGGCACTTGGGGCTCCAGCGGAGCTGAAGGCATGACCAAATCCTCCGGCAGTATTTGAGTCTGCTGCTCTTGGACGGCAGAGAAGTTGCGCAGAATGTCTTCCAGAGTGTCCTTTTCTTCCTGACTCATCGTGCTTGGCAGCATCAGACCCACTGAAGATCCTTGCAATTAAAGATGAGTAACCTGCCAGCTTCAAACATCTCATTCTAAAATACTCTTTTTAAACTTTTGAAAGTAAGTAACTTGGTGTTTTACGCCCAGTCAACCATTGCGGCTATATCTGGGCGAACTTTTAAAAGTAACAGGAGCAAATGTTTAGCTGACTCACAGAAAAATAAAACAAAAAGCCACTGAAAAATATAATTTCCATTATTTTTATTTCCTTCTTATGTGACCGTCATTCTTATAATTTCTAGTGCTCTGATTTTTCCTGTTACCTCTACTGCATCTGCACTGCTGCCATACCATTATTATGGATTTTAGTATTTCTGCAACCACAGCTATCACTCCTAAAATTACATGTTGTAAAGTTCTGAAACATGTTACTGTGTCCTGCATCAAACAATACAATAAAAACAAGAACAAATTTCACTCACTGTGCCATGGAAATTTTACACAGCAAAACTAAAAACAGATCCACAGAACAAAACAACTTTCTAGCTTTGTAATACATAGTCACATGTATGATGTAATGATGTCCGTGTATACCAATAATTATAGTCAATGTACAAAGAATATGAATTTTTAGAGCATTTTCACTTACCTGTACCACCAGGGGACAAGTCTGGGAAGAGGTAAGCGCCGTATGTAGTATGCAGCACAGGTGATGCACCAGGAATCAAAGGATAGAACCAATCCCCGACCTGAATGAAGGCAGGAGGAGCATTATTGGCCAGCATAGACTCTCTGTTCCCATCCATTGTCTCCTGAAACTTGACGATGTGCAAAGCCGTAGGGTATGATGGGGCACTGACGTACCCTTCACGGGTGATGTGAAAAATCTGCACCCCATCAGAGACTGAGAAGAGTGTTGTCCCTTCTGTAGAAAGCTCCCCAGAGGCATGACCAGGATATTCTGCGGACATGATGCTCTCACCCAAAGCAGCATCTGCCATCAGCGATGAGTGATTCGATGACACAGCCTCCTCATAGGATGGGAGTCTCACACTTCCAGATTCTTCTGAACTCATTGTTTCAGGGTGGGCTGACATCTGGTTATGGTCTGATCGAATGGACTCTAACCGGTAACTGATCTGTAGCCTTGTTTTGTTCATTTTCTGTTGAATTTGCTTGGCAGTGTCTCTTTCACTGGGTGTAGCACCCGGCAAGTTTTCGCAGTCTGCCGCCAGCGTTTCATCCAACAAAGGCAAGCAAGTGGCATAGTATTGCTCCGCTGCTGCCATGTCACCTTGTTCATCTGCATTCAGGCCTTTCTGTACAGCAGCGTACGCCTTGTCATGAAGTTTCTGAAAGGCCTGGAAGGCTGCTGTTGCCTGTGTGTTCACATCCCCTAGCTGTGCGGCACAACCAACTGGAGGTGGGGGACGGGGTGGCACAGTGCGACCTTGGGGTGGCCTCTCTCCAGCACACTCCATTTCCTGATAAAAGAAGATAAAAAGGTCAAAACGTTAAATTTATTTGGTTAATTAACAATTTACATGACTTTCACGACTTTTATTACTTTAATACAATCATTGATAGAATGTGAGGTAAACGTGAAACTGAAAGTAAAACAAGATGAAGGTAAACATGTAAGTAAAACACGACAAAATACGGCTAAAATCTGGGCCTGCCATACCCTGCACCTAAAGTATATGTTTCCGGATAACGAAATCAACTGGCTGATTGCGGCCACTCACAGCAAGATGAACAAAAACACTTCGAACAGTACAGTGTCGATGAAATTTCGAATTTGGAAAAAGAGTACTACTCCTGCGGCAGAATGTTCAATCAAACGACGAGGAAACTTGTTTTTGTAAAAACACATTTATGGTGCAAGTGCCATCTGAAAAATGACCCAGAAGCAAAGTGAAACAGTTTTAAGAGTCTTGTACTTTGTACCCTGTCTATCTTTTGCTGCCTTGTTGTTTGTGAACAGCTACAGTCACACGTCGGCTGATGTTACTATGTTAGTAAACGTCATGCGGAAATGGCTCATAGGGTTGCACTATGCTAAATTTAGATTTGATGCCTCGTTTTGACGTAAATTTTGTTTTTTGTTTTTACACTTTTTATTTAAAAATAAAAGAAAGCATACTGACTGAAGAAGTATGTCCTTCAACTTTACAACAGAAGGCAAAGCGTACAAAATAAACGCACGTACATACAAATAACAACCGGAAATTGAGAAATATTGCAGGTCACATGACAACAAAAGTGACAAAATGTCGGCTGATTGTTTACATTTATAAGCTCCCTTCTTTCACATTAGTTTCACAATCTTAGCAGCGGCATGGACGTACTAAGAAGATGGAGGCAATGGATTAGGCCTACCTGTTTCACTTTTTACTTCATTTGTCTCATGATTGCAGTACCTCTATGCATTTTAGAACTGAACAGAAAGGGAGCCCCGGATCATGTGCAAGCTTGGTTTATCGGGGGTATTTTTGTCATGATGGCTGTACCCATATCGTTTTGGGGCATTCTCCAGCATCTTATTTACTACACCCAGCCAGAGCTACAGCGGCACATAATAAGGTACTTGTTGCAGAAAAGAGAAAAATATTGACCGTTTCTGGTGTTCTTTTTACTTTTTTTTTATGAGCCTTAGTAGTTAGCTGAATTACCCTGTGAGGGGTGATTAAAGTATATAATATATATACTTGTTTAGTTCACTTGCCTGTAGAAACCGCATGCTGATGCAATGATGGTTCTTGATCAATGTCTATCAATTCAATCAAATGGGATTTGTATGTTGCAAACCCATTCATTCATTATTATTTTAAGCCAACTTGTTTATCTTTTTGTGAGTTTTATTTTTTTATATATGGTAAGTCAGGAGAGTCAGTGGCACAGAGCAAGAGAATTTGCTCTTGAAAGCCAGAGTTAAGCATGATCGAGCGTGGTCACCAAATGGATGGGTGACCATTATGTGCTAGGCTTTGTGGCTGCCCTGAGATTTCAAATTCTGTGCAGACTCTACAAAAGTCCTTTGGATGAGACTATAAATTGAGGTCCCCTGTGTGTATGTTAAAGATCCTGTTGTCCATGTCAGAGTTTGGTGGACTATGGAAACAACAAAATAACCAGCATGCATTAAAAGTGTTAGTCTTTTTTCATGTTGAAGCTGGACACTATACAAATAACAAAAGAAGAAGTTCTATAACGTCATAGTGTAACATCATATGCTAACTTTTGAATATGAACATATTTGTACTGTGTGTTTGTTTGTTTTATGTCACAGAGTTTTGTGGATGGTGCCAATATATGCGCTCAATGCTGTAAGTAAAAAAATGCAGCAGTGAAATATCTGATGTTATTTTTTGTAAAAATAAATATGAAGATATATGAGTGAAAAACTATTGTATAGGTTTGAAATATATATATATAGACAACTTTCGTAGTGGTTGTCTTGTTTAAATACTTAATATAATTATAATAATATCAAAACATTCCCACAAAACAAAGATTAAACAGGTAATTTATGTGATATTATATATGCATGTGTGTGTGCGTGCATGCGTGTGTGGTGTGTGTGTGTGTGTGTGTGTGTGTTTGCAAACAATACAATATCATAATATATTTTTAAGGTTTGCTGTAACATTTTGTAGATCTTGTAAAGCATGGTGTGCTCACCCTTGATGATGAGAGATGGCAGTAGAGTTAAGAAAATGACTGTTATTATTATTATTAGTTATAAGAATAAGACTGTGGTTACAAAGATTAAAGATTTTTTTCTCTTGACGGACATTTCAGTGGTTTGCCCTGCGGTTTCCATCAGCAGCTATTTACTTGGACACGCTACGAGAGTGTTATGAGGCATATGTCATTTACAACTTCATGCGTTACCTGGTGAACTTTCTGCACCAAGAGCACCCACAACTGGATCTTATGCTGGAGAACAAACCACGTGTCAAACACTTCATCCCTTTCTGCTGTCTGCCTCCCTGGCCCCCTGGAAAGTATGGTTTTATAGATTATGTATATATATATATAATATACACATGTATGTAATTGTATTTAATTATTAACAATCACCAAACACTACACTACACAGACACACACCTGCATGCACGCATGCACATGTGCATGTGCTTG
This sequence comes from Alviniconcha marisindica, assembly GCA_018857735.1. Classification (NCBI taxonomy): domain Eukaryota; kingdom Metazoa; phylum Mollusca; class Gastropoda; family Provannidae; genus Alviniconcha; species Alviniconcha marisindica. The sequence goes on from JABMCL010000004.1 coordinate 1,572,112, forward strand.
TGTGCATGTGAGAGGGCATAAAAATATTGTCACATCATACCTAAATATTAAATTCATCATATGCACCAGGCTTACATCAGTTACAAGTCCACACACACACACACACACACACACACACACACACACACACACACACACACACACACACATATATATATATATATTTATTACAAAAAGAGGATAAACATAAAGGCTGTAAAAATTAAATAGCAAATGAAAGAAGGAGTAAATCAAAAGAACACAGAAAGAAAAGAGAGTAATATTACTAATATGTCACGCAAAAGTGTATGCATATTCACATGTATGCATGTCAGTGTTGTAGCAGTTGTTTAGTGTAACACACATGTATATCATGTATACATGTACACACAAAATCTTAGTGCCAGTTTATAATTGTTGTGCTCCACTTCACTTGTATTAATTATAACTCAGACACTGCCAAAGGTTTGCATTTTTTTTTTTGCCAGTGTTGTTATTGTGTTGCATTATGTGGCACCAATGCCAGATTCCTGGATGCTAGTGACATATTCTACACAAACAGAAATATAAAAATATATTCCTAAAATGGATTTTTTTTTTACTGTTAGTTTGATGTGTGTGTGAAGTGTGCCCACTTGGGTAGGCTATGTAAAGGGTGTTTTCTGTCTTAGTTTTATGTTTGTGCGTGAGTGATTTGATTTAACAAATCTAATTTCTTCTGCTTATTTATATTTTTAACAATGCATTGCAAAAGGCACTTGACTATTGTTTGATGTTGTTGCAGGATATTTCTGAACCGCTGCAAACATGGAGTACTGCAGTATACTGTGGTCAGGCCGGCCATGACTGTTGTGGCTCTGTAAGTTTTTTTTTAACCCAGGAGGTTGTGACAGCTGAGTCACTGGACTGTTTTAAGTCCAGGCTCAACTTGCTCAGGCTGTAAACACCAACTGAAAGTCCCCCCCCCCCCCCAACCAACTCCCCCTCCCCCAACATCCCATCCCCCCCCCCCCTCCCCCCTTTCCCTTGGCTATGCTCACTAAGTGCTACAACAATGACCCAAGTCTTCGCAACCTCCGCAGTAGGTGACAGAATCATCAACAAAATGATGTTGGCTGCTTTATGGAAGAAGAAGAAGAAGAAGAAGAAGAAGTTTAAGCATACAAACAATAACACCAGAAGTGTTTTTATTCCCCCCCCCCCCCCCCCCCCCCCCCCACCCCTCCCCCCATCTCTCGTATCACATTTACATACTTCACAAACTGATTATTATGATCAGTATTAATCATTATGGAGGAACACAAATATTTGACTCATTAAGCTGTGGGCTGATGCTCTAAACATGTGATTGGTGCACCACCTGAATCCATATAATTTTGAGCCTGATGCTCCTTAACTTTGCAGTACATTTTACTCGACTGGTCAGTGTGTCTGTCACTGGGATGTGTTGATTCGGGTGATTGTGTCATGAAGTTTCAGTATTGTGTATCACTAACATAGTATCAGCACTTTGGGTTGGCAGAATAAATGACAAATGATTGATAATAATTCTATAAACTTAACTGTATTGCTGCCATTCAGTCTGTTGTGAAATGTTAGGGTGAGAATTACAGGCTGGTGTTCTCTTTTTAAAATTTGTGTACATATAATAATAATAATAAATAATAATAAAGAGGATTTCTAAAATGCCCATCTACCACACATGGTGGCAGCACAAGGCGCTTTACAATAACAATAACCACACACACACACATACGACATACACACACACACACACACACACACACACACACACACACACACACACACACACACACACACACACACACACACACACACACACACACACACACACACACACACACACACACACACACACACACACACACACACACACACACACAGCATCGGAACGGGATGGGCAGGGCTGTGAAAAACAGTTTAGAAATAATTATTAAACAGGTGCGTCTTGAGTGCGGCTTTGAAAGAGGAGGTAGAATCAGAGTGGCGGAGTGTTTGAGGCAAACTGTTCTAGACAGATGGGCCAGCATAAGAAAAAGATCTTTCACCAAATGTTTTTGTGTTTACACGGGGGGTGACAAAGGTTCGTGTGTCAGATGCAGATCGTAACTGTCTTGCTGGAGTATAAGGTTGAAGGAGATTGGACAGATACTCAGGGGCTGTTCCAGAGATGGAATTGAAACAGATAGTTGAAATTTTGTATTGAATGCGATGTGTTACTGGTAGCCAATGCAGAGTTTGAAGAATAGGATGGATGTGGTCAGATTTCTTAGCTTTACACACAAGCCTTGCTGCTGCATTCTGAACTTTTTGAAGTTTGTCTAGTATGTGGAGGGAAAAAGAAAAGTGAGACAAAATTATGAAAAAAAAGGATTCAGAATTCAGAATTTTTGCTCCAGAATGCACTGTGGAGTACTTGATGCTTAAATTTAAATATAATAAAAATAAAATGTATTTTATATATATATATATAAAGAAACCTTTTTCAGGCTAAAAGTCTCGTATTACCCCCACCCGCCACCCCCCACCCCCCACCCGCCACCCCAACCTGCACTTCCCTCCTTGGGGATGTTCTTTCTGATGCAGTTCTATATATAGTCACTCAAAAGAATGTCTCCTTATTTGTTTCTTTTTCTTTTTGGGGCCATTGTGTCACTTTCTGGCATCTATCTATATAGGTATAACTATACAACAATGATGTATTTTTTATTTGCTTTGTGTAACAATGTGTTTTGTGTTCATTAATTATTTATTATGCCGTCACAGTCAAGTTGTGTTGCAGAATTTCTCAGCTGGCAGGAAAGTATGATGAAGGGAATTTCAACTTCACTTCCACCTGGTCCTACATAGTCATCATCAACAACGTGTCACAGCTTGTAAGTTCGAAGAGTATGGTACTTGTGTATCATGCAATGCTCATGCTAGATATTTGGTTTTGTTCATTTCAGTTTCTAGTCATGTATTGCAAGTACTATGCTATAGTGATGAAGGAATTGTTTAGAGTCACATTCTGAGGTACAGTCACAATCTGAGGTAGTCACAGTCTGATGTACAGAAGCAGTTTGAGGTAGTCACAATTTGAGGCACAGGCACAGTCTGAGGTACAGAAGCTGTTTGAGGCAGGCACAGTTTGAGCTATAGCCACAGTGTGAGGTACAGTCACAGTCGAGGGTGCGGTCACAGTCACTGTCTGGGGTACAGTCACAGTCACAGTCTGAGGTCTGAAATACAGTTGCAGTCTGAGGTACAGTCACAGTCTGAGGTACAGTCACAGTCTGAGGTACAGTCACAGTCTTAGGTACAGTCACAGTCTGAGGTCTGAGGTACTGTCACTGTCTGAGGTACAGTCACAGTCTGAGGTCTGAAATACAGTTGCAGTCTGAGGTACAGTCACAGTCTGAGGTCTGAAATACAGTTGCAGTCTGAGGTACAGTCACAGTCTGAGGTACAGTCACAGTCTTAGGTACAGTCACAGTCTTAGGTACAGTCACAGTCTGAGGTCTGAGGTACTGTCACAGTCTGAGGTACAGTCACAGTCTGAGGTCTGAGGTACTGTCACTGTCTGAGGTACAGTGATTATAATCAACTTAATCAGCTGAGGTATAATCACAGTCTGAGGTACTGAGGTACTGTCACAGTCTGAGGTACAGTCACAGTCTGAGGTACAGTCACAGGCTGAGGTACAGTCACAGTATGATAATCACAGTTTGAGGTACATATTCCTCTACAATGACCTGCCAAACCAATGAGTTTGTAATGTAATGTAATGTAGTGTAAAAGATCATTTATAAAGCCCTTGCACTTAACATGAACCTGAAGCTCACGAAAAGAATATGGTTGACAAAAATGTACAGAACCAAGAGCATAGTGATTTCCTACTAATTATATTAACACACTGCAATGCTTCATTCAGGGTCTGATACTTGGTCAATAATGAGTTACATTTGTAAACCGTAGGACTGCAGAGAGGCAGTTACTGACATCCGGAGCATTACTCTGCTGTTTTTGTAGAATGGTGTGTTTGTTTTCAGAGGCCCTGTGACCTGGTTAGAAGTGGAAACCCAAGTTTTTGTTTGTTTGAAATGGATAAATGAAGGAGGAGGAGGAGGAGGATGATGGTGAAGACTTCTAGGATGCAGATACATGTCCTTGATACAACCGGATGCTCAGTGCACTTTCAAAAACCTACCCCCCACACCACCCCCACCCCTCAAAAAAGAAAAAAAAGAAACAAAACAAAAAAACTAAAAGAGGAAAAGGAAAAGAAGAGCCCCAGTGTTTAATTCTGTACACTACTTTTTGTACAGCTGATGGTTTAGTCTTTTCCAAGTGGGATTTCTGTTAGTGTGCTGCAGGCAATACAAATGCGTTTTCTGGCATAATGAAGAGAGCGTCACCTTGGGTGCCATGTATTTTGTGTGCTTGCAGTGGGCCATGTATTGTCTGGTGCTGTTCTACAAGGCCACGAAGGAGGAACTGCAGCCCATCAACCCACTGCCCAAGTTTCTCTGTGTTAAGGCTGTTGTCTTTCTTTCCTTCTGGTTGGTTACAAGTTTGCCCCTTTTTTCATGAACAAAAAAAAAATTAAAAAATTAAAATTAAAAAAATTAAAACAAGAATGAAAGAGAGGTTATTTTGCTTCTTATCTCATTTTCCATTGTTTTTAACCATTTAACTGTTGTTTAAGTGTCATTTTGTAGCTTGACAAAGGGGGTTACCCCCAAAATTTGCAGATTGCGTGTCTGTGTCATAATAAATAAGCGTTCTTTTGAACCTTTTATGCGTTTGGATCTTTTTTTCATGATTTGTTTTAAACGCATTAAAAGGTTCAAAAGAATGCTGTTTATTAGGACAAAACACAACTTGTGAATTTTGGGGTAATCCCCTTTATCAAGCTACAAAACAACACTTAAACAACGGTTAAACAGGGAACAATGAGATGTAAAATGAAGACAATTATCAGGTTTTGGTTGAGAAATGTTGTTTTCATGTCCAGTGCGTGGAAGAATGTTGGCATGATGATCAGCATGTTGAATGGGTGACTTAGCTGTGGATCGCCCCACTTGGTGGCGCTGGGCATATTTGGGGCTTTGACAAAGCTGAAGTCAGCTGCAAATGATCTCCCCCTACACTAGCCAGGTGGCGCTGGGCCTATTTGGGGCTTTGACAAAGCTGAAGTCAGCTGCAAATGATCTCCCCCTACACTAGCCAGGTGGCGCTGGGCCTATTTGGGCAGTGCAAAGTCGCTCATTACCTCCAAAATTTGCAGGTTGTGTTTTGTCCAAATAAATGGCGTTCTTTTGAACCATTTGTGTGTTTGGATCTTGTTTTAGAATGCAAGCAGTCGTTCTTGTTTCTTTAAAAAAAAGTGATTTCTTTGTTTTTGATGCTGTCATCGCTTAACTCATTGTATACATATTGGATGACATAAGGTAAATAAGAGGTAAATTAGCATTGACTATGTATCAGATCATAGGATCAGATGACATATCAATACTTTAAGTATGCTAGCCTAGAATTGTGCAATTCAGGGTGTCAATCATGTCACTGACAGAGAGAGAGAGAGAGAGAGAGAGAGAGAGAGAGAGAGAGAGAGAGAGAGAGAGAGAGAGAGAGAGAGAGAATGTAAGGTCCAGGTCCAAGTTAGTGTGACTGCCTCAAGTCAAAGTCTTACACCAACATTAAGTGAAAAGAAAAAGAAGTGAAAAAAGTAACATTTCAGGCTACACATTTCAGGCAGTCCACAGTGATTGCTGCGCTGGCCAAACTAAATGTGATTCCATCCAATGGCACCTGGGTGTTCTACCACAGCGTGGAAGAGGTGGCCACTGGGTTGCAGGTACTGTATGCGACATCTAGCAGCTTACCTGTGTGTTTGTGTATTTGTGTGTATTTGTGTGTATGTGTGTGTAGGTGTGTGTATGTAGGTGTGTGTGTGTGTGTGTGTGTGTGTGTGTGTGTGTGTGTGTGTGTGTGTGTGTGTGTAGGTGGTGTGTGTGTGTGTGTGTGTGTGTGTGTGTGTGTGTGTGTGTGTGTGTGTGTGTGTGTGTGTGTGTGTAGGTGAGTGTGTGTGTGTAGGTGTGTGTGCACATATGGATGTGTTGTGTGTGTGTGTGTGTGTGTGTGGATACGTGTGCACGCACATGCGTGCGTGTGTGTGCATGTTGGAAGTGATGAGAAAGATGCCGAATGAACTGTTGTGATTATTTGTTTATGTAATTAGTATGGTGTAATTGTTCTGTTAATTCTGTACACTTCTGTAGGCCCTATTGCCTTGTATTATGCACGCACACACACACACACACACACACACACACACACACACACACACACACACACACACACACACACACACACACACACACACACCACACACACCACACACCACACACACACACACACAACACACACACACACACACCACACACACACACACACACACACACACACACAACACACACACACCACCACACACACATACACCACTCATACACACATACACACACACACTCACACACACATGCATGCATGCACGCACACACACATGCCTGCACGCATGCACACACACAGACACACACACACACACACACACACACACACACACACACACACACACACACACACACACACACACACACACACACACACACACACACACACACACACACACACACACACACACACACACTACAAATACATATTCATGAGATGTTTATTTTGTAATTTTGTTTATTTCAGGATTTTCTCATCTGCCTTGAGATGTTTCTAGCGGCCATTGCTCACTACTACTCCTTTTCTCACCTACCATTTGCTGACGCAGCAGCGCATAGAGGTGACTGCTGTTCCACCTTTTTCTCCATGTGGGACGTGCGTGATGTTCGAGATGATGTCATCGACCATGCCAGATACATCGGTATGTTGTCAATGCTGATGTTGTTTTTGCTTTATGATTTATTCAGTCTTTTTTTCTGCATACACCACTGCAGTTTTGTGTTTCCATGCCAAGGTGTATGTAGTAACAGGTGCACTGCTGTAACTCAACAGTTCCGTAATTCCTGCACTGCACGACAGGGTGCTTTTGGATACAGGGTTTGCCCCCTGAAATTTGGCTCCCAAGTGAAAAAATCCATATGCTCTCTTGAATACAAGGCAAATATTTTGCGGTGTCAAAACTTGTGAGCATGACATGATGGACACATATGTCAAACACAAAGGAAAGTGCTGTAGTTCAATTTTGATTCACAGAAAGTGTAAATGATTGGAACAGCATAAGTATGAGGCATCATTTTCAAAAGACAGACATAACAGCGGAAGATAATCAGCTAACCCAGTTCTTGTCTGCCACAGGACTCGGCAGTGAGATGAAGTTGAAATTGACGCGGCCACCATTTTCTCTCATTTTGATTTAATGCTATCATGCATTTTGTTTTGGGTGTCACAATCTCCCACTTTTGTTTTGCTGAGCATGCTGACAGTATGATTGGGATTGTGTCCTCTGTCCCTCCCCACCTTTATCATCCCTCCCACCTTTATCATATGCCTTGGGTACAGTAACACCTGCTCAGCTGTAACTTAACCACAGTACAGCCTCAGCTGGCTTGTGTTCCTTTTTTCTGTGTGCCTCCTTGTATCTCCACAGTCTGTGTTAGACATGCATGCCCCTTTTCTGTATGCCTTCTTGTATCTCCACAGTCTCTGTTAGACATGCATGCCCCTTTCTCTGTATGCCATCTAGTAACCCCACAGTCTCTGTTAGGCATGCCTCCATTTTTGTATGCCTTGTTGTGTGTCTACAGTCACTGTTAGACATGCATGCCCCCTTTATGTGTATGCTTTCTTGGATCCCCACGGTCTCTGTTAGACATGCATCCCCCCCACCCCCACCCCCACTTTTCTGTATGCCTGCTGGTGTGTGTGTGTTGTCAGGTCGGGGGGTACAGAAGAAGCTCATCCGTAGCAAGATGAGCAACTCCGCATCGGCCTCCTCAGAGCGAACCCCGTTGCTTGCTTCCCAGAGCTCCTCCATCATGGTGAATCCAGGCTCCAGCTCCATCCAGGCGCCAAGCACGCCACCAATAGTCGTGGAAGAGAAACAGAATGTACCAGGAGCGTATGACACCAAAAGCCTGTCCGAGGCGGAGTGGGAGAGGTCATCAGAGACGTTTCATGTCAAGTCGACGACGCCGAGCATGGTCAACTATGCAGAGTTTAGCACCAGCGTTGACATGTCTACCACAGATGCAGGAGCATCCACAGAGGGTGCTAGTGGAGCTGACAGGGGAGCTGGGGATTCTGGGAATGTTGATTTACAGGGTGAGGGTGAGGAGAACAGTTCAGAACAGGGAGCTGGGGATTCTGGGAATATTGAGTTACTGGGTGATGGTGAGGAGAACAGTTCAGAACAGGGAGAGCCTGCCGGTGCGAAGAATAGCGAGGACGACATTGCTGGTGATGTGTTGGAGGGGTCTCTCCAGAAGAGCACGACAGTGATAGCATGAGTTAGGAAGTATTGGACTGAAAGGACATAATTTTGTTTGAACAAATTTGTTTTGATTGAAGGATCTCTTCTTTTTGTTGTTTGCTTGCCCATCATGAAGGCAACCTGGTTTGCATGATTAATTGAGCTGTTGTCTCCTCTTCCATTGTTCGGATGCTGAGTGAATATCCATCACTGGGGATAGAGCTTTTTGTTATTTATTGCTGTTATGTTTATATTTGTTGTCTCTCCTTTTTGCTTTCTGTCACAGTTCAGAGCTCTCTCTGACCTTGAAGCTAGTCTTTGAAATTTACTTTTTCAGACTGTAATTTTGACCAGTATGGTCTATTTTTGATGTTCTCCTTGGACATGTGTGTGTGTGTGTGTGTGTGCAGGCATGATCCTGTGAATGTGAGTGTGTGTATGCTTTGTATGAATAAGCATGTTTATTAATGTATTATTATGCCATTGCTTTTTGTATGAGTATCTGTGGCATACTGTTCCTTAATTAAGTTTAAAGTGCTCTGAATCATTAAAAAGTGCTCTTTAAATTCCCCGTTATTATTTTGTTGAAGTTGACAGCATTCTTGTCTCCCTCAGAAGTTTATTTTATTTTGTTTTATTTTAACTACAAAAACACACTTAAAGTAACAGTTACTAAGACTTTCTGCAAGAGGACTTTCTACCGAGTTCTTGAGTTTCTGCTGTTGTTAAATGTTTCTTTCATTCAGATCAGGTGTAACATATCTGTAACATCTTACCTCTCAGTTGTTAAACGTTTCTTTCATTCAGATCAGGTGTAACATATCTGTAACAGTTTTTCCTCTCAGTTGAAGCTTTTGAATTTTGGTGAAATGCTGTGAAATTTGATCTTAATTTTGGTGAAATGCTGTGAAATTTGCTCTTAATTTTGGTGAAATGCTGTGAAATTTGCTCTTAATTTTGGTGAAATCGGCTGTGTGTGCCAAAATCGAACTGCAGTTCTGTTATCAACACCACACTGCCAGCCTGTATGTACACAGAATGAATTTCTTTGATATCAGAATGATTGTAACATCGGAGCTGCTGGGTATGTGTGTATTTATTTTTGTCTGCTTCATAGTAGTCCCTTCTGCATTGTGGACTGTGTGTGTGTGGTTGTGTGGTGTGTGTGTGTGCGTGTGTGTGTGTATGTGCGTGTGTGTGTGCGTGTGTGTGTGTGTGCTTAAATAATAATCCAACATAATTATTTTTAGTAGTGAGAGCTGTGTGGATGAGTGCTCTGGTGAGTATACCTGAACAATTATCTGTCATAAAATTTGAATTTATAAGCGCAAATATGTGTGTGTGTGTGTGTGTGTGTGTATGTGTGCAGTGAAGTATAATGGTGACTTGAAATATATATGCCAGAAGGTATAAGAGGTGATATCTTGTCAGGGTGAAAGAGGGAATCCATAGACTGTAGCAATGCCTTTTATTACTTTTCAACACAGCTGTGTGCATAGACTACAGACTAATCTTTTGAGACCAGTGTGGGTGTGCTTTGCCGTTGACCAGTCATTGTGGCATAATGAAAATGTGTGTGAGTGTTGAGGAGGGAAGGGAGAAGGGTAGGGGTGGGGATGGGGGGAATTCTGTAAAGTGTGTACATGGACAGTGTATTTGCATGCCAGTAACATAATAATGTTCTCGCGTATTATTTGATTTGGAAGATTATATTTGCATGTCGGTAGCAAAATTATGTTCTCATGTATTATTTGATTTGAAAGATTATCAGCTCTTGTATCAGTGATAGACGTGTCGTAATGATGCTTTGATCAGCTTTTGTACCAATGGTAGACGCGTTGTAATGGTGCTGCTTTAATCAAAACTAGGCGCTAAACCTGCAGCCTGTCTCTTTGTGTACACAGCATGCCCCTCCATGCCCTGCAGCAGCCAGGAAATGGAATCAACCTCCCTGCTGTGTGGGTATCATGCAGCGGGGAGCAGGGCACTGCCCCTGGTGATTGGAAGAGTCCATTTTAACACACACACATCATGTGACACTCACACACACACACCACACCACACACACCACACCACACACACACACACATACACACACAGTGACATGCACATATGCAGAGTTGCACACACACAAGGCATCACCCAAACAGAGATTATTATGTTCATGTTTTACATCATGCTCCCATTTCCTCTTGTTTAAAGTGGCTTGTGATAACATGTAATTGATCATTTTTTGAGACTGATTGTACTTTTACAGTGTTTGTTTCTATTTCAATGAAAAGAAGGGTGGGAGGTGGGGGTGGGGAGATAGGAGAGAGAGAAAAAGGCATACCATGACAGTACCTTGAAACAACATAGTCAAAAAGGGTGAACAAGGCAGACGAGATGCTGCTTTTTGAACGGACATTGTGGAAATGATTGGCCATCTGTTTTGCAACAACGTGGATTTGGTCAGTTTGAATCACGTTGAAGATCAATCGTGTGTGACTAAACTTCTGTCAAATAGAGAATCTGAGTGGACAGTAGAAGGTAACTGCTCCATAGGAGTTGCAGTGCCAGTATTGAGGTGCAGTGAGTATTCTTTTTTGTTCACTTTTTATCATGTTTTTGGGGCAGTAATTTTCATTGAGAATAGATTTCTCATATAAACAATGTCCTCTGTGAAAGTTTATCTTCTGTGTATTGCTTTTGGTCATACTGCATGTGGAAATTGCATTCGATTATCTGCATACCCTTTAACTGATGTCTACTTACTCATCCGGTTTCCAGACAGTGTGTGTGTGTGTGTGTGTGTGTGTGTGTGTGTGTGTGTGTGTGTGTGTGTGTGTGTGTGTGTGCATGTATGTGTGTGGATGTATGCATGTGGATGTGTGTGTGTGTGTGTGGATGTATACATGTGTGTGTGTGTGTGTACAAACTGAATGAGCATGACAAAACCTGCATGACCTTCAACGGGGTGGGGGGAGGGGGGGCAAGGGGGGTCATTCTTATGACACCTACGCAGAATGCTGGGTTGGGGTGGGAGGGGGGAGGAACAGCATTCTTGGGGCTTTATCTTGAAGGGGTTAATCAAAATTAGTACTTATGCTTTGCTTACTCCACGAGAGATTAGAAAATGCTCTGCTGATGTACTTTTCAAAATGAAGAATGAAGAATAAAACAAATCACTCATTGTTCTACTCTGTGTGTGTTTGTGTGTGTGTGTGGAGGGTGCGTGTGTGTCTGTGCACACAAAATGTCTTGTTACTGAACAGGTTGATAAACAGTATTAAATAACAGAGGAAGGCACATAAAAAACAACAACTAAGCATGTAAAAATTAACTTTTATTATAATCATTTCTGCACCAACACCCCAAAGATTGCTCAGTTGTTGAGTGCATATCCAGTTAAAAGCTGCCCTGGAATTTTGCCATGACACACTCTATATCAGAAACAATATTATCACACCTACAGTCAACCTACAAGCACACACACACACCCACACCTTTATTTCACTGCAACCATCACTCCATTGAATGCATTACAAATTTATGGCATTATTACTACTAAAACCAGAGAATTAAAATGACAGAAACCTGTAAAATACATGTTCCAGCAACACATCTTATAAGACAGGGCAACATGAATAATCTATTATTATTACCAACCAAACAAGTCTTCGAATAAACCCGCGAGACTAAAAATGTGACTGAAAAACGGTTTCAAAACTCAATACATGTACACACGACGGTTACCCTATTTTTAAATACTGTACATATTAATGGAAAGAATGACCAAGGTGTGCAAAATTCTGAGCGAGGGACCTCTTTCTCTGCACAAACTTAAAGTGGACCTGAAGCAAAGAAAGATCACAGGCCTTGCTGACAGGAGCAGAATACAAAAACAGACACACAGCATTTTTTAAACTCAGTTTTTGGTTCTGCTCGCTCCGAACGAAGAGCAGAAAAAGGCTGGCTTGATCAATTCGTATCTGGTGCTTATAATAATAATGTACATTTATTAAGCGCTCATCAGTGCACTGAGTGCTCACATGATACACATTAACCTAAATGCAATATTCTATACACATGTAGAGCACCTACCAAAAGAATTTACATAAGGTATTATATGGAAACACACACACATACACTCCTAGTTTATGATGTCATTGGTAGACTGCTGGGCACAAAATCGCAGCTCTCTGGGTCCTGTTTTCACAACTTTCAAACACTGATTTTATTAAATGAACACACAAGGGTCGTGTTCTTGCAATTTTCAAACACCGATTTAAAAAAATTAAAAATACACGAGGGATTAAATTAGCGCTCGAAAGGCATCACACAAACACAACAACAAAAACCACATTTGCCAGTAACTCTCACCTGGCATGTGAGTAAAATACAAGGTACATGAAGTCCACCTGCGGTACATCCTCTTCTGGAGTTTATGGACCGTTGGTGGACTTTATGCACCTTGTATTTACTTGAATGCCAGGTGAGAGTTACCGTAGGTGACTCCGGTCTTTGATGTATTTGTGTGACTACTTTCGAGCGCTAATTAACTCCCTTGTGGGTTGATTCCACACCAGCGCTCTGGGCCTTGTTCTGGTTCAGATTTGTTTTTCAACATACAGGATGTAAAATCGAGTAAAAAGCTGCTCTGTATATATATATATAAAAATAAATAATATCATTCCATTTCTACTGACAGGGCCCTTGGTGCTTCTTCAGTGCGGTTCCCCTTTAGGGAAGTCTGAGCATGAGCCAGGTCAGGGAGAGAAGCCGTCCACCCACACTAAACATCCGCCGGCCCACTCCTGCCCCTCAGGCGGAAGTGCAGGTAGCTTTTCTCCAATCGTGCCTCCACCACCACTTCCTGCCCTTCCTCCACCCTCCCACCATTCAGCACGTACGCAGCCTGCCTCCAGTTCATCTCGGGGTCCACGGTGGATGCGTTCACGCCGGGCGCCAGCGTCAGGTCAAACCAGAACACCATAGCTGTGGCATGGCCTGACTTGCGTGCAGTCAGGCATAGCTGTTTTGACTGCGAAAATATACCATCTAGATCTTTCTTGCATTCCGCAGTCACAGTTGCTGATTCTGCAGAAGCGTCTGCAGCCTGGTATGCAGGAGGGCTCGAGGTCATGGATGACTGGATGTCCAGGCGGAAAACGTGGGCGACGTCGCTCAAGATTTTGTGAGGCAGGGCGTGAATGTCAAGGTCCAGAAATGTGCGAGTCTGGAACAAGAACAGTTTCAATTGGTGGTTAAACACTGTGACCATGAAGAGAACACAAACTGTGACCAATGACTGCACAGCAGGTCAAGCGACAGGGAAGTTATGCCATCAGTCACGAGACTTTCTGAATGCAGAGCATGTCACTTAGGTCAGGGTTAAAAACTGACAGGACTAGCAAGATTTAGATTGACCTGTTTAAACACATTTTGTGGACATTTTGATATCTATATATATATATAGACAAGAGGAAAAATAAACGGAGAAGAGAGAGAGATGTTCAACAGATAAGAGGAAAAATAAATGCAGACACAGAGAGAGAAAGTGAGAGAACTTGAATGTTTATTAGGTTTCTATACAAACAAAAGAATGAGAAAAAGAAGACGAAATAAACGGGCAAGTGAGATGCAATAAAGCAAACAAAACAACACCAAGAGCAAAAGATGGACATTGCCACACACAAAAATACCCATTGGCATTGAGAGAGAGAGAGAGAGAGAGAGAGAGAGAGAGAGAGAGAGAGAGAGAGAGAGAGAGAGAGAGAGAGAGAGAGAGACTCATTGGCAGAGGAGAGAGAGAGAGAGAGAGAGAGAGAGAGAGAGAGAGAGAGAGAGAGAGAGAGAGAGAGAGAGAGAGACAGAGAGAGAGACAGAGACAGAGAGAGACAGAGAGCAGAACTTGTACCCGAAATGGATTGATGTGTGACGCAATGCTGACCCCCAGTGTGTTTTGGTCACTGGTAACACAGCTCATGTTCAGCAACTGTGGGGAGTCGATCAGAACAGCATACACATCCACTGCCTGTGGAACTACCACTGTGTTCTCACTCAAAACTGGCCTGTAACATGGTAACCAACAAAAGCAAATTTACGCTCAATCATAACGAAACAGCTCAGCTCCTGAACAAATATTTCCTTGGGACCTAGAGACCTTAATGATGTGTTGAGAGAAGGAGAACTAACTTCAGTTTAAAACATCTGAAGCACAGAGAATTGGCCAAAGAATCTGAACGCAAAGAAAGTTGAAAAGTATTGTTGCTCTGCTGCAGATTGCTATCACTGACAGGGCAAAACAACAACATTTTCCTGCACAGGATAAAGTGAATGATAAAGTCATTTCGGTATCTGTTCCACCCCTGTGTTACCGCAGTAGCACATAAAAGACCCCGGTCATTGTGCTAAAAGTGCAGGTGGCAGGTTACAGCTTGCTACCACTGACTGGGCAAAACAACCACACTTTCCATGCAGGCACCTTATGTATGTGGCTTTGCATGAAGTGACATGGTGCCCCCCCAAGAAATATACACAAAAACACTAAGCACATCAGTGTGATACAGAAGGCAACACATGAACTGTGACCTCAAAATCCAAACACATGAAAGGTTAAAAAGAATGCTAGTTATGACAAAACACAACATGAGAATTTTCTGGGTAAGCCCCTTTTTTAAGTTACAGAACAACACTTAACAGTTAAACAGTGAAAAGTTAGATGTAGAATACTCATCCGCTTTTGGTTGCGCCATTTTGTTATGCTGTTTTGGTGTTCAATGTCTGGAAGAATGTTAGCCCGAATATTTGCACTGTGTTTTGTCATAATAAATTTACCCCGAAAATTTGCATGTTGTGTTTTGCCAGAATAAACAGGGTCTTTTTAAACTTTTATGGACTTGGATCTTGTTTTAGAATGCTAGCAGTCCTTCTCGTTCCCGCTTTTCTGTCATTACCTCAATGCTCTCAGCTCATCCAACAGCCCGGAACGCAGGGATCCCGCCATGTCCACCACATCCACGGACACCAAGTCCAGCTTTACGCCGCCCTCGTACCCGTCCACGACCTCCTCCACAGTCCCCTCCAACCAGTTCCACCTGCTTCCAGTCACACTGTTGCTCTTCCAGATGCTGTCGACCAGGCTTTGCATCTCTCGCCCGTCGCCGTGACCGACATGGCACAGGTCCGCAACCCGAAAGCCCAACTTCAGTCCCAGCAGTCCCTGGACCGGGAACCCGCTGGAGATGTTCATCAACCTTCCCGGAGATTTCACACACGTCCTTGCATGTCGCAGTGCGGACAAGCACAGGGAGCTGAACTTGTGGTCGTTGAGGTGACGTACTTCTTCGCGGTGGAGACGGAAAGTGCTGGGATGCGAGTTGTCCCCTTTTTCTTGTTTTGGGAGTGGTGTCGGGGTGGTCAGCTGATGCTGGCTGGTCAGAACGTTGCGGTTGTTGCTGCTGCTGCTGCTGCCTGGGTGAGCTGGAGAGTGAGCGCAGTCTGAGGCAGAGGAGTCCGTCGTGTCTTTCTCGTGTCTGAAAGAGGGTTCACAATCATCTTCAAGGTCCATCAGAGACGGACACGGGTCTCTGTGAATGTCACATGACAGTGCAACACACTCTGTGTCACTAACCGCGAGACATGTCTCTAAGTTCCCATCATCCGCCACCACAACACTGTTCAAAGAGAAGGACTTTGTCCTGCCAGCTTTCAGAATTCTGCCATTCTCTAACGATGCCGCCTCTGCTGCAAACTGGGAGTAGTTCTTTTCGTTCTCCTCCTGTACTTGCCTTGACCCTGGTGACTCTTTACGGCAAGCAACAACAGGTGGCCTACACTGTGTCGTGATGCATGCAGTCTCTTGAACTGAGCTTTTCCTACACTGTGTCGTGATACATGAGGTCTCTTGAACTGAGCTTTGCCTACACTGTGTCGTGATGCATGCAGTCTCTTGAACCGAGCTTTGCCTACACTGTGTCGTGATACATGCGGTCTCCTGAACCAAGCTTTGCCCTTCTTTTGTAGAATGGTCACACAACCCATCATCTTTCGTGACGGCTTCTCTTGCACATCCAGTTCTCTTCTGTGATGCAAGGGACTGGTGCAAGTCAAACTGGTCTCCATCGGACACCACCAAAGCTTCCCCCTTGTTTTCAGAACACACCGTCTGTTCCTGCCCCTGCTCTTGTTCCGGGCTTTCTCCGGATGCACCGCCGTTCACAACGGCTTGTGAGCACTGGTGTGAGTCTGCATCCCTATCTGCTCCAGAAGCCACAGACGCACAAGCACCTGCAGTTGCTGGGGGCGGCGGGGAGATGTGGCAAGTGTTGAGGAAGTAGCCCAGAGCAACAATCTCATCCAGCGCCAGACGGAGACATCCGTCGCTCAGTTCGCACCTGATCTTCAGCTGGTCACCACAGTTCACTTTGGGGGACGTGTGAAACACTGCACACATCAGATTGTGTTAATCAATTAATCAGTCACTGTCCAAACCCAAAAAGGTTCAAACGAACGCTTAGTTATTTTGACACGGACACAGAGTATGTCAAAATAAATCAGCATTTGTTTGAACCTTTTTGGGTTTGAATCTTGTTTTAGAACGCTAGCAGTCATTCTGTTTCAGTTTTTTTAAATTTTTATTGGTCAGTGTTTTGGGGCTGACATGTAAAACACTGTATACAACAGACCATGTCAGTCAGTTAATCAGTCAATGTTTTGGGGAACATGTAAAACACTGTATATAACAGATCATGTCAGTCAATTAATCAGTCAGTGTTTTGGGGTTGACATGTAAAACACTGTATGCAACAGACCATGTCCGTCAATTAATCAGCCAATGTTTTGGGGAACATGTACAACGCAATATAACAGATCATGTCAGTCAATTAATCAGTCAATGTTTTGGGGAACATGTACAACGCTATATAACAGATCATGTCAGTCAATTAATCAGCCAATGTTTTGGGGAACATGTACAACGCTATATAACAGATCATGTCAGTCAATTAATCGGCCAATGTTTTGGGGGACGTGTGAAACACTGAACACAGCAGATCGTCTCAACAAATTAATCAGTCAACGTTTTGGGGGATGAGTTTTTTAATTTTATATTGAACCTAAAAACTGCTGTCTGGCCTCCTGAAATACATTTTGTCTTACAGTGCTGTGTAAATTCCAACAGTTTTTTGAGTATTTTTAAAAAAACAAGTGGAATCACCTATACAAAGACCTATTCCTGAGAAGAAAAATCAGTTGTCTGATGTACTGTACCTTTCATGGCACTGTCCCCATCCCTGTGTTCCACAGACATGACCGGGAAGATGGCTTGCTCCCAACAACATGTGGCACTGGGGGCGGTGCTGACCTTCACACCCTCGCACAGGTCAAGGTCAAACCAGACGGCCAGTGCGTCCACAGTCCCTTCTGCGTAGATGTCCAACACAAACTTGGCTGTGTGGTTGGTGAGTTCCTCTAGGGCCTATAAAAACATACATAAATGAGTGTGTGTGCGTGTGTGTGTAAAACGTGGTTATTGTTTGACAGGCGATAATGGTAGCTAGACTACGATATTTAAGATTCTGTTTGTTTGAAATGTATGTTAATGTGGTTTTTGTCATAAGATGTTTGTACAGCGCGGTGAGTTTAACTCTCATTAAAGAACGGCGCTTTATAAGAATTATTATTTATTATTATTTAAAAAAATGAAAATACGCAAAACATTTTCAGTACACATTGGTTGATGAACTCCTCTAAGATCTTTAAAAAGAAGAGAGAAAAAAGAAGAAAGAAAAACACATGAAAATGTGCAAAACATTTCCAGTACAAATTTCAAACGATTGATTCCTCTTGTTACAGTCACCCTTTTAGCTTTGAGACTGTCCTAAAAGCTGCACAGAATTTAAGCTAGGAATGAGACTGATGGAACAGGTTAAAGACTTGGACACATACTGATACTTTCTCATGTACATATCAATAATGACAGAGATAATAATAACGAAAATGTCCAGTGTGCTTAACCTTAAAATAAATAATGCTCTTACTGCATAATAAAATACCCCCAAAAATTCACAGAGGTGCACAACAGACCTACACATCAATCAAAAATCATAGCTCATTATTAAGATATCAACAATCTCTCTTAAACAGTTACTATAAAAAAATATCTTGATAGCATCTGCTAAGAGCATGTGCATGCACACCTAACCCGCACATGTATGCATGCATGTACGCACACAGGCAGTATAGATATACCTTTAAAGTGTGTGTGTGTGTGTGTGTGTGTGTGTGTGTGTGTGTGTGTGTGTGTGTTGTGTTGTGTTGTGCTGTGTGCAGTGTTGTGTTGTGTGTGTGTGTGTACATGTATGTATGCATGTGTGTGCATGCATGTGTGTGTGTGCATGTGCGTGAATGTGTGCATGCATGGGTGTGTGTGTGTACATGTGCGTGAGTGTGAGCATGAGTGCATGCATGTGTGCGTCCCAGATAAACCGTATACTAAACACGGGTGTGCCTGTAAAGGTGACAGCAAAGGTTCATTCCTTATTTCCCACATAAACTGCACAATAAACACAGGCTTAACTCTGGGTGGAAAATAATGGCTTATGCCTCATTTCCCACACACACTGCACAATAAGCACAGGCATACCTCTGGGTGGACGGGAACGCCTCATGCCTCATTTTCCACATAAACTGCACAATAAGCACTGGCTTACCTCCGGGTGGACGGTAACGCCTCATGCCTCATTTTCCACATAAACTGCACAATAAGCACTGGCTTACCTCCGGGTGGACGGTAACGCCTCATGCCTCACTTTCCACATAAACTGCACAATAAGCACTGGCTTACCTCCGGGTGGACGGTAACGCCTCATGCCTCATTTTCCACATAAACTGCACAATAAGCACTGGCTTACCTCCGGGTGGACGGTAACGCCTCATGCCTCATTTTCCACATAAACTGCACAATAAGCACTGGCTTACCTCCGGGTGGATGGTAACGCCTCATGCCTCATTTCCCGCACACACTGCACAATAAGCACAGGCTTACCTCTGGATGGTTGAAATCCACCGTCATGAGCGTGTGGATGGGGGAGAGGAACCTGTAGCTGTTTCTGATGCAGTAGAGGTCTTCTGTGGTGTAGGGCTCCTCCTCCGTCGCTGCAGCGCGGCTGATGATGCTGACCTCACTCAGGTCCAGCAGTGGAATGCAGGCTGGCTGAACGCTGTGATGCACAGGCTTAGTTAGTTAGTTGTTGGATTTTAAGATCCAGCCAGTTGCACTGGGTCACATCAGAATGAATCACACATTCAAAATTCTTTTACACTGTTTCAAAACACAAGTTGCTAAATCATAAGCCAAAAGCCAGCCACAGTTCTGGACGTAACACAGTCAACAGCAAAGGCAAAGAAGTCAAAAACAGTCCAATATTAACAAGCACATATCGGTATTCACATTTCACCAAACCACAACTGCTAGGAGTATCTCATCTTTTAAAATCCAGTATGTCTGTTTGTTATTATCAATTTAAATACTTTTGATGTTGCTCTGATGTTCTTATTACATTTTTCACAGGTAAGGAGACTCAAATTTCCCTCAAGGGATCGTAAAGAAATAAAAGAGAGAGAAAATGATGGTGAAATACCAAGATGCCCCAGCCAGAGAATCTTTTCGGTTAAAAAAAAAAAAAAAAAAGCAAAAAAAAAAAAGAGCAAAAAAAGCACACATGCCCAAAACCGAAAAAGTCCCTGACCTGAAACAAATCTTTCAACACTGTGCATTTTCATGCCGCAAATCCTCCAAAATCAACTGAAAAATTCAAGACATATTCCCCTACCAGTTTTCTTTTCTGATTTCCGGACACTCGATGGCACAGACATAGAGCTGAGCAGTCCCTGGGATCACCCGGCCTTTCTGAAACACAGGGACAATTGATACACAAGGTACATTTCTGATACACATTATGGACAACTGATACACAAGGTAACTTTCTGAAACACATTATGGACAACTGATACACAAGGTAACTTTCTGATACACATTATGGACAACTGATACACAAGGTAACTTTCTGAAACACATTATGGACAACTGATACACAAGGTACATTTCTGAAACACATATGGACAATTGATACACAAGGTACATTTCTGAAACACAGGGACAATTGATACACAAGGTACATTTCTGAAACACAGGGACAATTGATATCCAAGGTACATTTCTGAAACACATGGACAACTGATACACAAGGTACCTTTCTGAAACACATGTACATTTCATATACAAGGTACATTTCCGATACACATTATGGACAACTGATACACAAGATACATTTCTGAAACACATGGACAACTGACTGCCAGCAGATACACAAAGTACATTTTAAACATGTACACATTGACTTACCAGCAGATACACAAACTACATTTCTGAAACACGTGCACAATTGATTACCAGCAGATACACAAAGTATATTTCTGAAACACGTACACAATTGACTACTAGCAGATACACAAAGTACATTTCTGCAAAACATCTGACAATTGACTACCAGCAGATGTATACACAAGGTATATTTCAGAAACACATCTGTGAAACACACCTGATAGTGATAGCTGATTACAGCAAATACACAACAACACAGCTTTCCGAAACACACCTGACAGCTGACTATCCATACTATGCAAGTCATCTAAAAAGCATACGCTGTCCAGCATATGAACTAGTCGCACAGCTTTCCAGAAAGTCACATTTTATATATATATATATATAAACACAATCTTTGTACTACAATAATTTAATTTACATACTCACAGAAACTGATGACTCATTCACATTCATCGCTATCACTTTTTCATCAGACCACAAAAGAAAATCTCCCTCCCCCCCCCACCCGCACACACACCCATGCATGCACGCACACCCACCCACATTGAAGCATACATGCACATGAACTCATATCACACAAAAACCCACTCTCACACTGAAGCATACATGCACATGAACTCATATCACTCAAACACCCACACTGAAGCATACATTCACATGAACTCATATCACTCAAACATCTACACCCACACTGAAGCATACATGCACATGAACTCATATCACTCAAACACCCACACTGAAGCATACATTCACATGAACTCATATCACTCAAACACCCACACTGAAGCATACATTCACATGAACTCATATCACTCAAACACCCACACTGAAGCATACATTCACATGAACTCATATCACACAAACACCCACACCACATTGAAGCATACATGCACATGAACACATATCACACAAACACCCACACCCACATTGAAGCATAAATGCTCATGAACACACATCACACAAAATCCCACACCCGCATTGAAGCATACATGCTCATGAACACATATCACACAAAGCACACCTTGTTTTCTGTGTTGTTCAGCAGATGCGACCAAGCGTGACTCAGCGTGGACAGACAGTGCTCCCCAAACAGTGCAGCATCAAAGATTTCTGTGACTACCAAATCCACTCTGTAAAGTCAAAGAAGCAGTTACATCATTATGGACTTTTTCACACTATTTTTTTAATGGACTTTTTTCCACACTATTTTTTATGGACTTGTTCACACTATTTTTATGGACCTTTCACACTAAAAAAATTTATGGACCTTTTCACACTTTTTTTTTAAAATTGACTTTTTCACACTATTTTTATGGACTTTTTCACACTATTGTTTTAATGGACTTTTTCACTTTATTATTATTATTATGGTCTTCACTAAATTAAGACAATGACTGAGTATAATTCACATAATATATGAGTGAAAGACATTATAGTTCTGCTACAGTCATCATCACATAATTGCAATCCAAATAACAAAGCATAATTACTGCGTAAAAAACATTTGTTTTTTTGTACTGTAAATTATGTAACTGAAAGAGGCAGCGATAGACCATCTTCCTTGAAAGGACGAGAGAGGGCCATAGTCAATCTGACGAACGTTGGAACCGTTTCAAAGGCAGTGTTGGGGAAACTTCTGAGACAGGGTGGAGTGCATATATATATATATCATACGTTCCATGCTACTCTCTTCATCCACTTCAAGTCTCTGTTTGCTGCCCATTTCAAGCTGTGTAACTGTAAATTAAGCTTTGTATAGTCAGAATGCACATGTGTGTATGTGCATGTGCGTGTGCACGCATGCTCGTGTGTGTGTGTGTGTGTGTGTGTGTGTGTGTGTGTGTGTGTGTGTGTGTGTGTATGCACTCAGAACAGTCTCTATGGACAAGATTTTGTGCTTTGCAAATACTTTCATTATTATTTATTATTTATATTATATATGGGCTTTTCTGACTGCATGAAAACCATCTTCAACTGAACTGAACTGAACAGAGAAGATTTATTTGGACCAATGATCCTTCTTTGGCTTGGTTCCCCCATTATAATATAGAACTGTGCAAATACTGTAATAGCTCAAAAGAAAAGAAAATTCATTGGCACAAGTGACGGTACATTCATAAAACCTTTTAACTTTACTTTTGGGGAAGATGTTTGGGCACAGCGAGACTAGTTGATCTGGCATCAAAGATGCGAAGCTGGGAGGTTGACCGTGACTTTTGATGATAATCACTCACGACGGCTGAACAGACCTCAATCATGACCGGGGAAGCGTCACACATTGAAACTTGTTCTGCTCCTCCTTTCTCTGCAAAAACACTAAAAGACGTGCTAAAATAGGTAACACAATCATTAACCTTAATACTATTACTAATAAATGGATTATGGAACAAACTGCCATAAAACTCTTACTTAGAAGTTAGATTCATTTTGACCAACACTAATAATGCTAACAGTAACAAGTAACACTGACAGTACTAAATAAATTATACTATATGGTAACCGTATTAATTATGTGGGACACCATATTTTTCTGAAAAAACAACCAAAAGTCTTTTTTTAGAGCCTTTTTTGTTGTTTTTGTTTTTAATAACAAGAAAAGATGAGCTCAGAAGAATGAATTTTAATATTATTAATTTTACAGACTTACAACTCCATATAATTATAAAGTTACTGTTGACTGGGAATCAAAAATCAATCAATAAATTATCTACCCACATCGACTCATAAATTTTATCACAGTTGACTGGGCGTGGGAGTCAAAAATCAATCAATTATCTGTCCATATCAACTCCTTGCAAATCATTTTGAATACACACAATCAAAGAGGAGATCCACACACACAAAACAACAAATTAACACCAGTGTATAACTCATTAACTGCGACAGCACACCTCAACAAACCAGTGCCACATCCAATGTCCAACACAGAGGACACACTGTTCTTTTGCACTGTGTGTATGATGGCATCATGGTAAGCCTTGTTCCTCTGTAAATCGTTGAGCATCTTGAAATGCCAGCGCTCCACTGCTCCGTATGACACATGCTCCCATGTTTCCTGAACAGCAACACTCTGTGGAAATGACTGCTCTGCTTCTTGCATCAGACATACAGCTGTGCTGAGCTTTTCCAGCCTGAAACCAAAGGATATTATTCAACATTCTACAAGTTTTATCGTAGATGAGAGATCCTGAAAGATTTGCAATAGAAAAATTATTTGATTGTATAGCAACGATATAAATGTGATTATATATTGTAAAAGTTAACATTAACATAAAATTTTAAAAAATGGTAAAGATAAATGTATGTAACTTGCAAGTTCATGTCTATGAACAGTGTAATGTGTGTGCATTTGTAATTGTATATGTGCATGTGTGTGTGCGTGTATGTGTGTGTGTCTACACTAGGCTATGTGAGTACATCTGTGGGTGTATCACTATCAGTTCTGCTGTTTGATAAAAGAAAGAAAAAGAAAAAAAAGAGAGAACATACACTGAAATAGTTCAATCAATCATGACTCAATCAGTCAATGGCCACCCATTCTGCAATAGTACTATTCTTCAGCCTTGTCCAGGTTTACTACTAACAGACAACAGTAATACTAATACTACTTATTAAGTTTTTGTTGTGTATTATTCTATAACCTAGTATTAGCAAGCAACTTCACAGAATCAAAGAATCACCTACCCCTACAATTTACATGAACATCAGAACAACAGCCAACACCTACTGCTATGAATCATATTGTATGAATGTTCTGCTGCTGGTTTTAGTTATTATTATTGCAACAAAATAAGAAAAAAGACAAGAAAAAAAAGAAGACATTTCTTCACAGAGTTCTGCCCACCCACACTGTGACCTCAGTGTTGAAAGTTAGAACAGAATAGCTTAAGCTGGCCAAGACCAGATAAAGGCTTTTAGCCTAAGTAAATCTGATCACCATATCATATCATTACCGATTAGTTTAACGTCCATTTTTATTGTTTTGGGCAGAGGAACACAAGCATGCATCTAGGACACTCTTCCACGTTGTGCAGTGAGGGTGGGAACAGAAAAGTGTGATACATGTGTAGATTATACCTCAAGAGCCTGTTCCCCGAGAGCGCACATCAGGGTGTCGGAGAAACAGCAGACAGCTCTCGCCTGGGAGAAGGCAAGTGTCACGTCGTCTTGCTGGCCTAAACAGCATAGCAGACCTGTCCAGTGGCACATGCATAATACAAATTCGTCAAGAATTTCACTTGACAGATCATGGTCAATTTTGATCGCAAGAAGGTAATGGGAAAAGGCAGTTCCATGATTATTAATAGCCAGGTTCTCCCTGGCTTTATTCAACACAAACGCACGAAATCTTGCGGGCGCAGCCATCTTTAATGCGAGAGTGGTTTCCCTTCCTCTGATCTCGTTTCGCTCTCTCTAGCCAATTTTGCTTTTCCTTTTCTTCGTCTTCTTATTAAAAAAATAAAAAAATAAAAACTTTTCTTAACACATCGTGTTGTGTGGTCCAAATTTTTTACGAAAAGTAAAAAAAAACCAAAATTAAAATAAATTTTGTTAAACAAAAAAATTAAAAAAAGCCGGGAGGAGAGGGCAGATGAGAAGCCGGGACTGACTGACAAGAAGGCTTTTACTACGGCTCGCCGACTAGACTGACTTACACTGATTTAGACTGACTTACACTGATTTAGTTACTCCAGTAATCCGTGAAACTGAAAGCCGTGTTAATGTGAAACGACATAGCTGGTCACCATTTCAGTCAAATCCGTACATCTGAGCCCAGCGAGTCAGGCATGAACTGAAAATTCGTCGTACTGAACCCGGTGCGGCCTATCACCTGCCCCGGCGGGAGTGAGTCAGTCACGTCAGTCACAGAGTAGGCCTAATGATGTCGCACGGATATGCCCCGGCGTTTTTCCGCTTTGCCTGAAGCGACAACTTCAGTGATGACTTTTGATTAACCGCTTTGCAGTTAAACTCTTCTCTTCTGAACACTGACCTTCTCTGTCCTCGTCAGTGTCACTGCTTATCATGGTCAATCATGGTCGGTACACATGAAATTCTGTTTTCAGACACTTGAAAGTCAGGAAAGGCTTAGGATTTATTCTTGACTCTAACCGTGCTCACAATGAAGCAACACGTAATCAAAATCTGTCAAACAGCCTACTATAAACTGAAACGCATCAGCTCCATCCGCAGGTACCTCACGGCAGAAGATGCAGCAAAACAACTGGTACTGAACTTCTTGTGTATTGTCTAGATTAGTCTACTGCAATTCTCTTCTCATGAGCACTCCGAATTCTGTAATTCAACCGATGCAGAAAGTCCAAAACACTGCTGCACACCTCATTCTCAGAGCTCCCTCGCAGTATCTTTCTGAGCTGCTACACCTTTACTGACAGTCCTTCCCGCTCTCTCCGCTCCGGCTTCGTCAGACACACGCATGCTCCGAAATCCAACCATTCAACCGCAAAATCCATGGCTTTCGCACTTTCTCACACTTTGGCCCCCACATCTGGAACAATCTCCCCCGAGACATCAGGCACTCTGCTACTCTCTCTTCCTTCAAAAGCCAACTCAAGACATTTCTCTTCTCGGCAGAATATTTCAGTTAAGCCGCATTGTCCTTCACTCCGCAGTCTGCAGTAATTGCCGAAGTGTGTGTGTGTGTGTGTGTGTGTGTGTGTGTGTGTGTGTGTGTGTGTGTGTGTGTGTGTGTGTGTGTGTGTGTGTGTGTGTGTGTGTGTGAGTGTCAGTGAGTGTCAGTGAGTGTGTGTGTATCTAGCATAGTGTTTAAAAACCCATGTCGATATCTTTTTCTCTTTTTTTTTTTTTATAACATTTTCCACCTCGATGTACATTATGTGTGTATGCTTGTTCAGCGCTTTGAGCCGCAGCCGGGTAGGCGCTTTACAAATTGCCATTATTATTATTATTATTATTATTATTATTATAAACTTTAAATTCGGGAGTCAGTGATGGCAACACCGCCGGCCGGTAGGCTGTGACGCAGCCGAGGCTTTTCGGGAACGACACTGCGGACTTGAAAATCAGTTGTGCTGCGCAGCTGCTCAGTTTAGCCCTCTCTCTCTCTCTCTCTCTCTCTGTCCCCCCCCCCCCCCCCCCCCCCGCTTTGCCCCTCCTCCCCAGCTGTAAAACACGGCGCCATATTAGTGACAAATTTGCACCTCTGCCGAACTCTCGCGAGACTCGTGGCGTCACTGAGTCAGTGACCTACATACGGTGTGCTCTTCATTTTATCAGTGTTTCAAGTTCAGATTCAGATTCTTTATGCACCAAGTTGCAACTTCAGTTCGTCACTGATACGGTTTCAGTGTTGCTGATGCGGTTTCAGTGTTGCTGATGCGGTTTCAGTGTTGCTGATACGGTTTCAGTGTTGCTGATGCGGTTTCAGTGTTGCTGATGCGGTTTCAGTGTTGCTGATGCGGTTTCAGTGTTGCTGATGCGGCTTCAGTGTTGCTGATGCGGTTTCAGTGTTGCTGATGCGGCTCGACTGTGAAAACGTAAGAGAGACGCCGTAGCAGATTTAAGATAATAATGAGAATAGATAACTTTTTTTTATTGCCCTGGTCTACACTGACAAACTCGCCGACAGTCTGAGCTTTGCAACATTCTCCGACATTTTCAACGTTAAGATCAACCGAATCAAAGGTAACCTGTTGAAGAAAGTCAGACTTACGACAACTAACAACTACATAACTTATATGTGACAACTAACAACTTCACACACACACACACACACACACACACACACACACACACACACACACACACACACACACACGACACACACACACCACAAACACACACACACACACACACACCACACTAACGCTGATACACACACACCCCCACACCCACAGACAGACAGACAACAACAGCACAACACACACACACACACACACACACACACACACACACACACACACACACACACACATCCCCGGGAAACACACACACACACACACACACACACACACACACACACACACACACACACACACACACACACTACACGCAGTTCCGGCAAATGACGCTGTTAAAATGTCTCTTGTGTATCAGCAAAAGTAAAGTTACTAATGCATACAGTGTTTGCAGCAGCAAAAGTCAAGTTACTAATGCATACAGTCCGTGTTTGAAGCAGCAAAAGTAAAGTTACAAATGAATACAGTCAGTGTTTGCAGCAGCAAAAGTAAAGTTACTAATGCATACAGTCAGTGTTTGCCAAGCGGTACGGTTCTTTTCAGTTCTTCTCAATGTTTCTCGGTCAGCATCCATCTCAAGTCAACGCTTTGACAACACTTGTTACTGCATGCGGGGCAAGTTATTTGGGCCGTGTAGTCATGACCCACCGAACCACTCTGACATGAACAACGGGATCGAGCTTTACTACTG
The DNA here is from genome assembly GCA_018857735.1 of Alviniconcha marisindica. NCBI lineage: Eukaryota > Metazoa > Mollusca > Gastropoda > Provannidae > Alviniconcha > Alviniconcha marisindica. The sequence continues at coordinate 1,600,353 of JABMCL010000004.1, forward strand.
GGCGTATGTGATCTTTTTGCCCGCGCATACACAAACGTGCGCTTGGCAGCGACATAGGCATATGAATCATTGCAGCTGGCCGCAACGTATTCTCAGTCAAATTGCAGTCAGTAGCAACAATGCCAGAGATTCCAGCGCAGCTGCAGTCAGGATTTTGCCACTGCAGGCTGCAAAGATCACACAGACACAGGCACCCACACACTGACACCCACACACTGACACCCCCCCCCCTCCACACACACACACACACACACAAGCATACAGACAGAGACACGGACAGACAGACAGACAAACAGACACACACACCAACACACACACACCACCACCAACACCTCCACCACCACCAACAACACCAACAACAATATCAACAAGACAAGCAAAATGAACTAAAAAACAACAACAACAACAACAACAAACAGGAGGCAGGTATTCTGGCAGCGACAAAACCTTACCAGAAAACCACTTAATCGCGACAGTGACTGACGCAAACACCACCACCCGGCCACCACCACCACCACCACCACCACCACCACCACCAACAACAACAACAAAACAAGCAAAATGAACTCAACAACAACAAGAAAACACACCGGGAGGCAGATATTTTTGCAGCAGCAAAGCCTAAAACCTTACCACAAAACTGTTTCTCTGCGACAGCGACTGACGCAGACAGAAATGTAGGCCTACTCTGCAATGGAGAAAAGTCTACTCTGGCAGCGATACAGACATTAAATATCATTCACTCTCTGTGGGCAGCAGCTGCAGCAAAACGTGAAATGGGAGGTTGTTTTTGTAGCGACAAAGCGATCATTCTGCCTCATCTCTCAACCTCTTTTCTTTTTTTCTTTTTTTTTTTTTTTGCGTTTGTTAGTTTTTATTTTATTTTTGTTTTTGTTGCTGCAAACTTTCCGTAGAAAATTCGGCAGCTGCTAAGCGATCTGTGGTGTTACGGAACTAGACTTAAATCTGCGACTCTTGCAGCGCCGCAAACAATTATTTGTCGCTGCAAAAACGGGAAAGGACACCCAGTTTTTGTTTTTAGCGACAACTAACTTGCTGTTTTCGGCAGTAACTGTGACCAAACTGTGAGGTGCAGCTGCATCTCTCGAGTTTGTGGCAGCGCCTTACCGCGTAGTGACTGGACAACATTCTTCCGCAATGACCCACCGAACGAGCGAAGGCCGCTGTGGCGCGGCGGCATCGATGTACGCTGTCAATGGGAGAAAAGCAACACTGTTCATCTCAGATCGATTGACTTTTTTCCAAGTCGCTGCCGTCGGGGAGAACTCAGTCAGCAGCGTGCATGATCTTCTTCCAGTTTAAAAGAAAAAACAGCCTTGGAGAACTCAGTTACTGCAGCGTGCATTAGTTTTTTCTAGTTTAAAAGAAAAACGGTCTTAGAGAACTCAGTTACAGCAGCGTGCATTATCTTCTTTTTTTTCCAGTTTAAAAGAAAAACAGTCTTAGAGAACTCAGTCAGCAGCGTGCATGATCTTTTTTTTTCCAGTTTAAAAGAAAAACAGTCTTAGAGAAATCAGTTACAGCAGCGTGCATAATCTTTTTCCAATTTAAAAGAAAAACAGTTTTAACTGGATAGGCCTGCATTTGCAGCAACAAATCACAACCGAAGTGCTTCATTAGGAATTTACTACTACTGAATCGCCTGCTCAGTTTATCAGTTTGCATATTTTTGAAAATCAGTCGTTCAAGGCTCCCAGATCCCCACTACCCAACAGGACAAAATGACGGGAAAAAGGGAAGTGTGAAGTATGGCGGTTCACTAGCGTCAAAAGACAAAATTACTAATTATGTGCACATAATTGCTTATTAGCTGCACATAATTACAAATTGTATGCACATTATTACTAATTATTTGCACATAATTACTCATTTTGTCTCCACATAATTGTAATTATATACTTTTGACGCAAGTAAGCCGTTGGAAGTAGCACAAAAGGCTCAGAATTACCGTTATGTGAACATAATTAGTACTTTTGTGCTTTAGACACATTTAGGCCGTTGGAACGAAGCGTCAAAAGACATATTTACTCATGTAGAAATAATTACTATGTTGAAACGGTGTAAGTACTCACGTGCAGGCTTGTCAGCACTTCCCTTTTTCTTTGTAGCGATGGCGGTCACTGACGGGTTATTTGAATATAATTACTTTTTTTTATTTCTTTTTTTTAGGTCGAAGTGTAGAAAAACAACAACAAGCAAGTAGTAGTTAATTGTTGAGGCGTTATATTTAGATCTGGAAGACCTTAAACAGAGTACATAGTTCAGGAGCTGTGTGAGAGTCGAGGTGGCCGTCCTGGGCTGTCCGTCCTAACGAGCCTTCTGGCTTCCGTGGACGTAAAGCTATACTGAACCATGCTTCGGCATTGGTCTCAGCTTGTCCCTAATATGTCAACTGACATCTGAGGACATTAAGCAACACTACCTACCTGCCTACCTTAAATAGAGTAAATCTGACGGTGGAATTTTTTTGAAAAAATGGAGAAACAGAAAGTCGTACTCCCTTCGTAAAGAGCCTATTGGTGCATCAGCCCCCCCCCCCCCCCCCCCCCCCCCCCCCCCCCCCCCCCCCCCCGCCCCCCCACCCCCCCAGGAGCCGAATCCGATTTTTGGCCCACACTGCCAAGCAGAGAGCAGAGGGGTTATTAAACCTATGTTCAGATAATTAGTAATTATATTGAAATAACGCCTCGGCTCGTACCCGACCCGAAAGGCAAGTAGACCGCAATGAGAGCGACGTGTAAAGGGTGGAAAGAAAAGTGGACACAATCAAACACACAAACACGGGGCCCTCCTTTCTCGTACTGCTGGAGCTGACCACTGACACCGACGACGGAAAGCCGAGCGACGCCGGCAGCCGAGAGAGACAAAGGAAGTTAGGGACAACGACGACTTCCTACGGGGCGGCGGAAGTGACGATCGATAGGGCGGAAATGACGGACAGAATGGCGGCGTGCGGCCCCCGGTGTGATGTTTTCATCCGCTAATTGCTCGATTGCCACCTCGCTGCTACACTTCCCATCTCACTCCCATCTCCTCCTCCTCCTCCTCCTTCTAGCCTCCTATCGCTTTCCGTCAGACAGTGAGCAGTTTGGCCGCCACATGATATGGGGAGTCCGGAAAAGAATTGCCGCGTAATCTGTCCTGGCCCAGTTTTCTTTATGTTAAAGTATTATTATTACTCTGTATGACGGAATCATGTTACGACAAAAAAAGAAAAAAAATCATTTTTGTTTTTAAAAACTACTCACACACACACACACACACACACACACACACACACACACACACACACACACACACACACACACACACAGAAGAAGAAGAAGCAAAAAACTAAAAAACAATAACAACAACAACAAAAACAGAATACAAACAACAAATACAAACCAATAAGCAAGTTTTCTTTATGTTAAAATAGTATTATCATTACTCTGTACGACAGAGCAATGTTACGACAATTAAAAAACACACCTACACACACACACACACACACACACACACACACACACACACACACACACACACACACACACACACACACACACACACACAAAGAAAAGAAGGAAAAAGAAGCAAAACACAAACAACAATAACAACAACAAAAACAGAAGAAAAAACAACGAATACAAACCAACAAGCAAGCAAAACAACAACAAACAAACAACAAACAAACAAACAAACAAACAAACAAACAAACCCATAAAAAACCCACAGACAAAGTTAAATAGTAACTGGATTTGAACGTCCTGACAACCGCACAGAGTCACCTCGTGTTGATTTACGTCCACTGAGACTATTCGGGATCGGAGCCCAGGACGTCCACCGCGACTTTCACACAGCTCCTGAACTCTCGGGGAAAAGTCCACTACAGACACCTGACGGACTGCTGTTGTCGGGGAGCCCAGGACGACCACCGCGACTTTCACACAGCTCCTGAACTCTCGGGGAAAAGTCCACTACAGACACCTGACGGACTGCTGTTGACGGGGAGCCCAGGACGTCCACCGCGACTTTCACACAGCTCCTGAACTCTCGGGGAAAAGTCCACTACAGACACCTGACGGACTGCTGTTCAGACGGGGAGCCCAGGACGTCCACCGCGACTTTCACATAGCTCCTGAACTCTCGGGGAAAAGTCCACTACAGACACCTGACGGACTGCTGTTGACGGGGAGCCCAGGACGACCACCTAGACTTTCACACAGCTCCTGAGCTCGGAATCTCTCTCTGTCTCTGTCTCAAGTTCAATGTTGCTTTGCGTCCACAGAGACCATAAGGACTATTAGGGACGGGGTGGAGCCCAGGACGGCCACCTCGACTTTACACAGATCCTCTGCTCTCTCTCTCTCTCTCTCTCTCTCTCTCTCTCTCTCTCTCTCTCTCTCTCTCTCTCTCAAGTTCAGTGTAACTTTACGTCCACAGATGCCATAAGGACTATTAGTGACCGGGAAAAGGGGGGGGGGGGGGGTGGAGGGGAGGGGGGGGGGGAGAGGGAGATTTTATATCTGTCGCTACACTGTCACCACCAAAATGACTCTTGCATTAAGATGGGCAGCGATGCGAGCCATTTTAATGTTTCATTAATTGTGAGGAACAAAGCCACAAGACGGTGTCCACACACCAGAACTTTTGAAGAGAAAGGAGAGCCGAAGCGGATTCGAACCGTGGTCCCTCCGCTTACAACCCTAACCTTACCGATAGGCAAATCGTCTCCCAGCTCTCTCTTTCCCCGTCTCTCTCTTTTATACTCCGTTAACCCCTTGCAGGAAATTCAGGTCGCCTTATCCGGGTAAAGCTACAGCAGCCGCTAGAGCACTGCTGTATACCCATGCCTACCAGTATGCAGTATATTCCTGTGTCCAAACAATGTATTGCTGGGCCTGTCAGAGTTTTGCCTTTTTAACGCACAGATGGTGGTGCATCTGTTGCACCCTGGAACTGTGTGAACGCCGTAGGAGCTCCAAACGTATAAAAGGTTCAAAAGAAACTATTTAATCCGCCTTAAGAGTCTGCACTGAAAATTGACACCAGGAGAATAATCCCATGCCGCACCGAGGAATCGAACCCGTGTTCTACCCGCTGAGCTACCCCGTCCCTGCACACGGTGCAAAGAACCACGGGTAGCGGCTGAAAATGAACCAGAGACTGGGGTTTCCTCGGCGTCAATTGCAAAATTCCTAGAAATTGCCAGTCGCATATGCTAAACAACTCCCCCCACCCCACACATCCGCACCGGAGCGAGAGAGAGAGAGAGAGAGAGAGAGAGAGAGAGAGAGGTTTTCACTGAAACTGTTTTTTTTTCCCCTCCAGCATTATTATACTTATGGCCTCATGCATGGAGACACACACACACACACAGACACGCACACACACGTTAAAGCACTTTCTCTCCCCCCCTCTCTCTCTCTCTCACACACACACACACACACACACACACACACACACACGCTGAAGCACTTTCTCTCTCTCTCATACACACACACACACACACACACACGCTGAAGCACTTTCCTCTCCCTCTTCCCCCTCTCTCTCTCTCTCTCTCTCTCACACACACACACACATACCCTCACGCTGAAGCACTCTCTCTCTCTCTCTCACACACACACACACACACACACATCACACACACACAGACACACACACACACACGCTGAAGGACTTTCCTCTTCCGCAAAGGGCACTGTGCACGTGCACCCCGCTGCTCGCCTCACAGTGGCTGAGGCGCGAAGAAAATTAGGACGGAGTGTCGAAGTGACGTGCTCGTGGCGCTGCCGCCGGATCTATTTCCACCCTCCCCTGTGATTGGGCGACGCTGCTGCACGTGCCGACAGCCCGTGTTGCCAAGACCACCAATCTCGCAACGGGGAGGTGACACGTCGATGGATCCCCGGCAGACAGAATACAGCCGAGGACCAAACTGATGCGGTACTTAGCTTTTGCCTTGGATTTTAACCCCTCAACTGCCATGCTGTCACTTGAAAACGACTACAGAAAGTCTGTGCGGAATTTGAAACTCTTAAAGCCATTTTGTTTTCTTTTTCGCAATGGCGTGTGTACAGGATTTTCATCAAAACGCATAGCGTTGAACGTAGATGTGTTAAAGGACCGGTAAATATACTGTTTGCAGTTTTCAGCCCGGAAATTTTAGAGGCTGGGGAAGTCAAGGGGTTAACGTCCCGTCAACCGTACAGCCAAACTCCAAGCACTAGTTTACGACATCCTTCTTTCACCAACCACTGCCATAACTTTACGCAGCAGGTCGCCAAAAACTGTCAGCTAACAGTTTTGCGTTGGCGCTTAAGTGGCAGTAAGTTTGTAAACACACACACACGCACGCACGCACGCACGCACCCACTTACCAACGCACGCACACGCACACACACACACACACACACACGCGCACTATGCACGCACGCCCCCACAAACCCCCACCCACACCCACCCACACACCCACCACACACACCACCACCACCACGCACCACGCACCACACACACACACACACACACACAACCCAAAAAAAACACCCCCCCCCAAACCCAAAAAAAACCCAATTTTTTAAAGAAAAAGCCCCAAAAAAATTTGCAAAATTCTTTTTGGGGGGAAAAATTTTAAAAAAAAGAGAAAAAAAAATTTATGTTGGTTTTTAATCGATTTTATTTTCTGTGGGCGGCCGAGCTGCTGTCTCGGGGTCTCCATCAGTTACGTGATTTCTCGGAAGTGACGTCAGTCGGGGGAGTCAGTGGGGTTTCCATTTTTGATTGTTCATTGAATGTTGTGCGTGGGGTCGACAAAAAAGCTCTACCATGCCGGCCTCTGTATTGCAGCAAACGTAACAACTCATAAGCAACCCAAAAATAACTACACGAGTTCCCGCGGAATCGACCCGCTGTGAAGCGAAAATGGTCAAATTTGTACAATTCAAAGAGCTGATTTTATGCTGCGCCCCAGTCACCCATTTGTGACGAGCACTTCGTGGTGCATTTTGTAAACTTTTGGCGGAAAACCCCAAAGGGGTTTGCTTCAAAGCGGAATTTGTAGGGCTGTCCACAGGGTAAACCGACTTGAAAAAAAATCCATTGAATCTCCAAGGGTGAATTTACGAGCACAAACGCACAGATGATACCCAAAAAAAAAGAGATACACTGTACCCTGGAAAAAAGCGCAAAAAGGGAAAGACAAAAGTCTAAAAGAATGCCTACGGCAGAAAAGGCCTGAAAGAAAGAGACCTCCAAATGCCCGTAGCAAGAAAGAAAGAACAGTCCAAAATGCCTGTGGCAAAGAAAGAAAAGCAAAACCCAAAGCGGTGGGAACGAAAAATGGCTTTCCCCAACGTCAAGCAACATTGCACAAATGAAAGAAAAAAAACACTGAAAACCCCCTCAAAACCCCAAACGGTTGCCTACCTGCAAGCATAAGGTGGAAAAAACACCCAAAAAAACAAAAAAACAAAACCCCCAAAACACAACAGTCTAATAGACTACTGTCTGCCAAAAGGGGGGACGATACACTAAGACCGAGCAAAAAAAACTGTGCCAAAGACAAATAGATGGAAGCTAAATTTTTTTTTACTAACTCTAAAATAACCCCTCACTAAACCGGCTTCCATCTAGAAAAACAAAAGGGTGCAGACTGTGAAAAAGCTTTCGGCCCCATGACAAAGCATCGGGATGTAAACAAAGCGACGACAAGAGAAATCAAAATGCTGCCCAAAAAGGGGAAGCTAACAAACGGGTACGAAAAGGCCAAAAAACCAAAAATAAAAGAAAAAACGCATGGTGAAAAAGAAGGGGAAAAAAGGGGAGAAAAAAACAATACACTTTTTAAAAAAAAGAGGAGGCAATATGTCCGAGCAAAGGGACAAAGGGTGGATACCTAAACCCTGACACGATACCCCCCCATTAGCAGTGACAACAGGCAGGGCAACGACGCTCACGAAATACCCCACACAAAAAAAAATGAGAGGGCTCGTTAAACATCAGACTACCCCCTCCTCGACATCGTAAATGAAGATATAACTCGAAAACAAAAGGGCAAGCCAAGAAAAAAAACCGTGAATGGGAAGAACCGGGAACTAGCCCTTTTTAAAACCCCAACCCAGGAGGCTACGAAATCGCTAGTCTATTGGAAAGAACAAAACTTTTTCATTTTTACAATGAAAACAACAAGGGTAAAAAGGGGAAAATAAAAAAAAAACACCCTAAAGGCAGGCTTCCGATGAGGTCCACCTTTTTGAAAACTAGAGTAAAAAGAACGAAAAAATGAAACGCCACGCACCTAACAAGGTTTGAGAAAATGAAATAAAAAGGAGGAAAAAAACAAAGGCCAACTACTGACAAGGGTCGGGCTTTTCCCTTTGGAGATTCGAAATGGAATTTTTTTAAGTCGGTTTCCCTGTGGCTACTAGCCATTTTGCAGCGACTCCCCAGATTGACGTAGTGCGCATTTTTTTTCAGCGTCATGGCGACGCTTTTACAACAGAAAATGCCTTTTTTCGTGCATTTATAACCCTCAGATCCCCAATTTCCCCCTTACATCATTGTTTCAGCGGACTTTAAGGGGAAAATCGGCAAAAATCACCCCCCCCCTTGGACTTGCCCTTTTAAAAGCCGCCACCCACACACACAAAACATTAAAACGTTTGAATCGTGACGGAACTCACTATCCGGGTTGTGTGCGTCTCGTGTTTACACGCGTGCTTTGAGGCTGTGTATGTTGCTTTTGTTTCCCCAATTTGGAATTCACTCCCACAAGCCCTTAGCACTGCCAACCCCTTACTTTTTTCCAAAGGGAAAAACCCTTTTCTTCTCACATATTTCCCCCCAAACCTAAAGGCCCGTCATTGTGGGGTGTGTGGGGTGTGTGTGTTTTGGGGTGGGGTTTTGGGGTGTGTGTGTGTGTTTGTGGTGTGTGTGTGTGGTGTGTGTGTGTATAAAAAAGGGTTAGAATTCATTGCGATTTTCCCCCTTCAAATAGTACTGTATGTAAATTGCATTAGTAGGACTTTGCTCTACATGACTATACAATATTGCGCTTAGGTTAAGATGTATCATGTGAGTGCTCAGGTCGTCGGTAGTGTCAGGACTACTTTCGCTTATGTTAATGTCCATGAAATGACAAACTCCATTGCTGAAATCCCGGAAGTCCGAGTGCCGGCAGATGCCGGAGTGCTGCTCTTGTATACTGTGATATTATGTAACACTGCTCTTGTATACTATGACAGTATGTAACACTGCTCTTGTATACTATGACAGTATGTAACACTGCTCTTGTATACTGTGATATTATGTAACACTGCTCTTGTATACTATGATATTATGTAACACTGCTCTTGTATACTATGACAGTATGTAACACTGCTCTTGTATACTATGACGGTATGTAACACTGCTCTTGTATACTATGACGGTATGTAACACTGCTCTTGTATACTATGACAGTATGTAACACTGCTCTTGTATACTATGACGGTATGTAACACTGCTCTTGTATACTATGACGGTATGTAACACTGCTCTTGTATACTATGACAGTATGTAACACTGCTCTTGTATACTATGACAGTATGTCACACTGCTCTTGTATACTATGACAGTATGTCACACTGCTCTTGTATACTATGACAGTATGTCACACTGCTCTTGTATACTATGACAGTATGTAAAACTGCTCTTGTATACTATGACAGTATGTAACACTGCTCTTGTATACTATGACGGTATGTCACACTGCTCTTGTATACTATGACAGTATGTCACACTGCTCTTGTATACTATGACAGTATGTAACACTGCTCTTGTATACTATGACGGTATGTCACACTGCTCTTGTATACTATGACGGTATGTCACACTGCTCTTGTATACTATGACAGTATGCTCAGGTGTGAGGGAACGGCACGATATTTTCTCACCCAATGTTAGATGAACTTTAGGGTTTCAGCTGAGGAACGCTAATAAACAACAAACAAACAAATAACAAGCATTTTTAGTAAAACTCAAAGCTACGACGAAAATGCATAATTTTGGTAATCTGGTAATTTCACCAAGTATAATGACGGGTAATAAATAATGACCGTTCCTCTATGGAAAAGAAACAAAGCTCCGCTGTGAAAAAATTCCAAGCATTTTGGGCAATTGAATAATTATTCAAAATGCAAAGAGTAATCATGAATGGGCAAAGACATCTCTACTCTTCAAAACAATGTCTGACGAACAAGTCGAATCCAATGGCCTCAGAAACAAGGGCACGGTGGTTCTGGAAACCACTTTGTTTCTGGTCGAAGAACGAGGATCGGATCAGTGAGACTACAGCATGTAATGCAGTGTCTCTGATTGGACTGCGTGAGCCGGTTCGGCCTAGCAGTAAGGCGTTAGGCTGGTAAGCAGAGGGACTCCGGTTCGAATCCGCTTCGGCTCTGCTTTCTCCGCAAAAATTGCGGTCTCTGGACACTGTCTTGTGACTTTGTCCCTCACAATTAATGAAATATTAAAATGGCTCTCATCACTGCCCATCTTAATGCAGGAGTCATTCTGGTGGTGACAGTGTAGTCTCCCTCTCCCCCACCTCCATCTACCCTCCCCCCCCCCCACCCCCCCTTCTCCCCGGTCCCTAATAAGCCTGCAGGTTTCTGTGGACGTTAAGCACCATGTTTACTAACTTGTCAGATATGCATCAAGTACACAAAAGCTAAACGTCACAGCAGTCTGGTTCAGTCAGCAAGTCTTCTGTGGCTCCAAAGCATGTTGGCAGTGGTCGTTTCAGACGCTATAAAATCTCCAGCCTGTGCCCTCCTTTGGCCATTCTGAACTGGAAGACAGCACTCTTCGCGAGAAGACGTCGGTCATTAAGCCCCAACAGCATCCATTGTTGCATCGCTAACAGCTGCTATTAACAGATACTCCACGCTGCCTCCTCACAGCTGCAGTCAGTCTATGGCGGCTTTCTGTAGCAGTTCCGAGAGAGGGCGGGGATCGTGGAAATAGGGGAGGACGCTGCCGGACGGGAGATAGCAATCACTCCAGCTCCCTTCCTGTATCATTTCGCTTTCGTCTGATCTCAGGATTTTCAGCAAGGCCGCACGTTTCCCACGATTAGACGACGTCCCTGGAGATAGGTGGGCGTTTTATTGGCTGATTTCCTTTATTTTATTCAGTTATCTTCATTCATTCATTCATTCATTCATTCATGTAGCTATGGTATCAAAATCAGTGAACCGCAACAGATAGGTGGCAGTATTTATAAAACATTTGATAGTTAAACTGGACTGGAATTTCGATGCGAAACGTCCAGCAGTACATTAACGAGAATACATGTTAACAGATTTACTTTTGGTAATAATAATAATAATAATAATAATAGGGAAGTTATAGAGCGCTTTCAGAGACTCAAAGCGCTTTACAACTTAATTACACAATAACATGCAACGTGCAAATACCCACGTACAAATCAATAGTATATAAACAAAGTTAATAAACATATATATGCAAAGCACCATAGTTCAGGAGCTGTGTGAGTCGAGGTGGCCGTCCTGGGCTGTCCGTCCTAACGAACCTTCTGGTTTCCGTGGACGTAAAGCTGTATCGAACCATGCTTCGGCATTGGTCTCAGCTTGTCCCTAATATGTCAACTGACATCTGAGGACATTAAGCATCACTACCTACCTTAAACTGGACTGGAATTTCGATGTAAAACGTCCAGCAGTACACTAACGAGAATACATGTTAACACGATTTACTTTTGGTAGTAATAATAATCATAATAATAACAATTATAGGGAAGTTATAGAGCGCTTTCAGAGACTCAAAGCGCTTTACAATTTAATTACACAGTAACATGCAGCGCGCAAATACCCACGTACAAATCAGTAGTATATAAACAAAGTTAATAAACATATGTATGCAAAGCACGGTGAAACACACACACACACGCACGCACGCACGCACGCACACACGCACGCACACACACACACACGCGGGCGCACGCTGAGAAGTATATCGAAAGAAAAGAAAAGAAAAGAAAAAAGAAAAGAAAAAAGTGTCTATACTGGTTTTGAATAGTCATCTTTTTATCCGTCTGTGTCAATAGAAAAACGATGAAACTTACTTTATTTTATTTTTATTTTTTATCAAGCTCGCTAAACACCTCTTTAAAAACGGATCTGCTGGTTGTAGCCTCTCTCTCTCTCTCTCTCTCTCTCTCTCTCTCTCTCTCTCTCTCTCTCTCTCTCTCTCTCTCTCTCTCTCTCAAGCAAACGGTCAGGAAATATCACATTTTGTTCACCTTTCCGGCCATTCGACGAGTCAAAACGGTGAATTCGTTTCGTGAGTACGGTCATACTAGCTGCAGGCCAAAAATAACTTGTGTTGAATTTCAAGTGGCGTTATTCCAAAGCGTTCACACCTTAAAGTTTTTATGAGCTGAATGATCATGATTTAATCATTGACCTATTTTCGTTTTTTCAGTTTATCCTTGTGCAACTTTCGCTCCCCCCCCCCCCCCCCCCCCCCCACACCCCCTCCCCCGCCCCTCGTCTCCTCACCTTCCACCTGTCACTCTTCTGTTCCATTTCAATTTTACGTCACATAATTCATGACATCACACCGATTACGCGTTATTATCATGCCAACAATCTTCCCAACACCGAACAAGCTGTAAAAACTAAACCCAAACAAGATAAGTCTTTTTCTTTCATTTTTCATCGATTTTGACCGTTTATCTGTTGTTTAAGTGTCGTTTTGTGGCTTGATAAAGGGGATTTCCCCGAAAATGTGCATACTGTGTGTCCGTGTTAAAATAAATAAGCGTTCGTTTGAACCTTTTTGTGTACATAGTCAGGAGCTGTGTGAGAGTCGAGGTGGCCGTCCTGGGCTGTCCGTCCTAACGAGCCTTCTGGCTTCCGTGGACGTAAAGATTTATTGAACCATGCTTCGGCATTGGTCTCAGCTTGTCCCTAATATGTCAGCCGACATCTGAGGACATTAAGCATCACTTCATCATCACCTTTTTGTGTTTGGATCTTGCGCAAGTTTGATGGGCAAATGCTCTTCGAAAATAATGCCTAAACTTTAATAAAAAGATTTTTAGTAGGCCTACTTCTTTTTCTCTTGCGGGATATTTCGGGTCGCCTTGCCTGGGTAAGTCACAGCAGCCACAAGAGCAGCGCTACCCATTCCTACCAGTGTGTGCGGTATTTTCGTGTGTCCGAACAGCTGTATAGCTGCCAGTGTTTGGGATTTGTAACGAGCGCACAGATGTTGATGCATGCGATTGCACACAGGGGCTGTACGGACACCGTCAGAGAGTCTGCACTGGAAGCGGACTCTGGGAGAAAAATCCCATGCCGCACCGGGGACTCGAACCCGCGTCAGTATTGCGTCGGACGCTCTACCAGCTGAGATTTCTCCGCCCCTGCGTCTTGTCCAGTTGTACACTTGTACAAGACAAAGGCCCTTGTATCATCTTATCGTGGCCAGATTTGTTATGAGCACACACACACACACACACACACACACACACACACACACACACACACACACACACACACACACACACACACACACACACACACACACACACACACACACACACACACACACACACACACACACACACACACACACACACACACACACACACACACACACACACACACACACACACACACACACACACACACACACACACACACACACACAGGTATAGCGTTGAATATAGATGTTATATGACCGGAAAATATACTGTCTGCAGGCGCATCCGTGAAGTTTTCTGCCCGGAAATTTCACAGGCTGGGGCAGTGAAGGGGTTAAGCGCGATCGAGCGTGGTCACCAAATGGATGGCTGACCGTTATGTGCTGGGCTTTGCGCCCGCCCTGAGGGTTCTCCGGAGTCAAATTCTGTGCAGATTCTACGACAGTCTTTCGGAGGAGACCATAAAGCGAGGTCCCCCGTTTGCGTATACGCAGCGAAAAAGACCACAGCCCGGATATTTTACAGGCTGAGGCAGTGAAGGGGTTAACCTGGGAATTGTCGCTTTTTCTTTTCTTTTTTCTTTTTTTAAGAGGACCGGACAAAACAGTATGGGAATTTTCTGGGGGAAGATGCTACCTGTGTCAAAGCAAAGAATTGTACTGGGAAAAGAATAAACAAGGCAAATCGGTTTATCTAAATGTCTTATGTGGATCTGGAAAAGATGTGTGTGTGTGTGTGCGTGCGTGCGTGCGTGCGTGCGTGCGTGCGTGCGTGCGTGCGTGCGTGCGTGCGTGCGTGCGTGCGTGCGTGCGTGCGTGCGTGTCTGCGTGCGTGTGTGTGTGTAGGATGGTATCTGCCTGTCTGTGTGTTCACTGCTCTGACAAAGGCAAGCTTTACAGAAAATTGACGAACCGTTTAGTCGTGTCTCTCGAACAGCACCCACCTTTAAACCGGTATGCACTGCATTTAATCTCTTTTTTTTCAGGCGGAACTACGGCAGTCAGCTTTGCTTTAGATTAGAGAGAGAGAGAGAGAGAGAGAGAGAGAGAGAGAGAGAGAGAGAGAGAGAGAGAGAGAGAGAGAGAGAGACTCGAACTCGAACTCGAAAACTTTATTTTACAAGGATTGTAGTTTAGGTTCAGTTAAAAACCTGTCTAACAACTAGTCCTTGCTAAGCTACTGATAAATATATATATCACATTACAGGCATTACTTATATACATAATGTCGGCATGAATGAGAGAGAGAGAGAGAGAGAGAGAGAGAGAGAGAGAGAGAGAGAGAGAGAGAGAGAGAGAGAGAGAGAGAGAGAGAGAGAGAGAGAGAGAGAGAGAGAGAGAGAGAGAGAGAGAGAGAGAGAAGGCTTATATCTTTCCTTGCATTTTGAGCTTTTCGCTGAGAGAAAGCTGAAGAGCATTATCCCATGCCAAGATGCTCACATTACTTTGTATCTTTGACCTTTATTTGATTCTTTTGCAGTTTATCGTTACAATGTGTTATTCTTATGTGTGTCTTTGTTTTCTCACGATCTTGCTCTAAGGTCTCCCAGACCTAAATATAATCATTCAATAACCAATTACTTTTACTTCTTTAATTCTACACTTTGACCTAAATGCATGAACACACACACAGACACAGACACACAGACACACACAGACACACAGACACAGACAGACAGACAGACAGACAGACAGACAGACAGACAGACAGACAGACACACACACACACACACACACACACACACACACACACACACACACACACACACACACACACACACACACACACACACACACACACACACACACACACACACTGCATGTTAACACATTTTCTAGTGTTTCATTTACAAAATGTATTAAAATGAAAACAAACCGCAAATGAATTTCCAGATAACGCCTGATTCGCACAAGGTTCCTTACAGGATTTACACATATCAGTGTTGTATATTGATATTGCAGCAGTCACAACAGAAACTGTAGCTATTCTGACAGGCAAGACACATGCACTATACAGAGCCTGTACATGCACGCCTAATCAATAACTGGGAAGGTAACAGTACAAATCTAGCTACGGTAAG
This sequence comes from Alviniconcha marisindica, assembly GCA_018857735.1. Classification (NCBI taxonomy): domain Eukaryota; kingdom Metazoa; phylum Mollusca; class Gastropoda; family Provannidae; genus Alviniconcha; species Alviniconcha marisindica. The sequence continues at coordinate 1,615,925 of JABMCL010000004.1, forward strand.
ATGATACAAAATGTTGTTCAGGATCCACTTGCAAGATTCACTGTCTGCTACTTCATCACTGCCATGCGTGTCAAGAGTCCATATTGATAAAAGGAATTTCTTTCACTGTGACACAGCAATCAAACGCTCAGATAGATAGATCCCTTGTCCATTGCGCTAACACAGCAAGACAACATTCACTCGTCGGGTCTCGTTTTTGGAGGTACTATAACTTGACCCATTCTCACCCACTGGGGCTTAACATGACTTCTTGGCGAAGTGTTTCCCATTTGCTCCCCCCCCCACCCCCCCACCCCCCTCTCTCTAATGGAAACTTGTTGCCGAAGTGCAAAAACAGAACCGATTTTTTCTTTTTGTATAAAGAGAGATATAAAGGGAGAGAACTGGATCTAATTGCACCCGAAAGTAACACTCTTTCTGATGAGCTAGATCGACTACGTGGAGTGCTTTCACAACTAGTGGCTAAACGGCATCCGTAAAAAAACTGTTTGCACACTGTTTGTCAGAGAGTGAGAGAGAGAATGAGAGAGAGAGAGAGAGAGAGAGAGAGAGAGAGAGAGAGAGAGAGAGAGAGAGAGAGAGAGAGAGAGAGAGAGAGAGAGAGAGAGAGAGAGAGAGAGAGAGAGACAGAGAGAGAGAGACAGAGACAGAGACAGAGACAGAGAGAGAGACAGAGACAGAGAGAGCCTGCTTGGGGACATAAGGACCTTTCCGGGTCCGACTCGGTTCTTTACGCTATAATGTGCAGTGTCCCTGATCCCCACCGGAAGCCCCCGAAAAAGAGGAGCTTGTAACCAGCGGAGAGGCTAGCTAAAGAATTGAAGCTGGAAAGGTCCAATTACGTTCTTGACCACCAGTAAGATGCGTGTTGCCCTAGAAGAGATCAGATGCTCATCGTCGATCTAACCGACGATTTTTTTTTTGAAACCATTTTTTATAAAGGAAAGAAATAAAAATTGTGGATGTCTTCTCCGCTGTGCAGTAAGTAACATGATCATTCGATGCCACCCAGAGGTTCCCGGCGAAGGAAACGATAGAACAGAATTAAGGGACAGTAGCTGCCAGACTCATGAAATCACTCTCCTCGCTCAGCCGCGGACACTCGCATCTTCCGTGTTCCTAGGATGGGCAGAAGGACCCTGGGGGAGGGATCCTTTCAATACATTGGACCTGTGATCAGGAACTCCCTTCCTCCCTCTGTCAGGCATTCGTCTTCACTCTCTTCTCTTAAGTCAAAACTGAAAACCCATCTCTTCTCCTCTGCATACTGATCTGTCTTTTAACGAATCCATCACCAGTAATGCATGTATTTGTAGTGTGTGTGTATTTGTAGTGTGTGTGTGTGTGTGTGTGTGTGTGTGTGTGTGTGTGTGTGTGTGTGTGTGTGTGTGCCGTGCGCGCGTGCGTGTGTGCGTGCGTGCGTGCGGGTGTGTGTGGTGTGTGTGTGTGTGTGTGTGTGTGTGTGTGTGTGTGTGTGTGTGTGTGTGTGTGTGTGTGTGTGTGTGTGCGATGAAATGAGTGTATCCTTATATCTTTGTAAGCGTTCTGAGCTCTTACGAGATGGGGCGCTATAAATAATCTATTATTATTATTCTTTTATTTATTTCTGAAATTAAACAGACTCAACGAACGTTTATATGGACATGGGATCCATCTATCTGGTGTTTGATTGTTGGGTCAATGTGGAAAAAAAACATCCCTTATTTATAAACGCATGGGCCACAACCGACTCAATGCCCACATGCTCATAAAAATGAAGCTGGCGCCAGCACCAACCTGTAACTGCGAACATATACTGCAGAAATGCCCACTTCTGTAGACAGCAAGAACAAATGTTTGGCCAACAGCAGTCCAGTTACACACCAAACTCTACGGCAGCAAGGAGGAACTGGAGAAGACAGCCACATTCATCTTGCAGACTGGACTCTCAATGTAGCGGCGATCGAGAAGAAGAAGAAGAAGAAAACAGACTTGCTGCCAAAGAGCTGCAGCTGAAGTTTTGAAATCCTTTTGTAAAGAGAGAGAGTGAAAGCTCGCCTGTGAAGGGAGGCTACATTTTTTTTGGACAGAAATAATGTTATTTATGTTTATTTCCACGTTTATGTTTTGCCTACACATTTGTCTGTCATACAGCAGTTATTTGCCTTACAACTATTCTAATACTCTGGAACTCAACCCTTCATTATATTGCCCAAAATTTAATCAGTTGATTGTGGACAGTGAAATGGAGCGAGGAAACATAAGTCAGGTACATTGTTTTTGCTATAATGCCATTTTCTTTTGCATTCGTCGTAAAAAACAGAGGATCAATCTAACGGAATCATCTCAAAATAATAATCGGCAGGATGATCTCAAATCGACGAGAGAGAGAGAGAGAGAGAGAGAGAGAGAGAGAGAGAGAGAGAGAGAGAGAGAGAGAGAGAGAGAGAGAGAGAGAGGAGAGAGACACACACACACACACACACCACGCCACCACACGCACGCACGCACGCACGCACGCAAAACCACACCACACACGCACGCAGCACGCACGCACGCACGCACGCACGCACGCACGCACGCACGCACGCACGCACGCACCACACACACACACACACACACACACACACACACACACACACACACGCACGTACGCGTACACTTAGATCGGAATCCATTCGGAAGTTCGGGCAATAAAACCTGGGTATCCAGGTCTGCCAGAAAGAGGGGGGTGGAGAGAGAGAGAGAGAGAGAGAGAGAGAGGGGGGGGAGGGACAGGGGTGGGGGAGGAGGGGGAAGTGGGGGAGGAGCGGGGCTGGCAGGGGGAGGGTGTCGAACACGAAGATGGCGGAATGCAAGTCTCCGCAGAGCAGATGGTAAATATTTGATGAGTTTGCCTTCCACTCTGATCAATGAAGCAGACGACAGATTCCTAAGACCCCGGATGTGGCCCTGGCGGCAGCGGAATGGTCCACCACCAAAACACGACGGGCAGCAGACATTCGAACGGAAATGGAAATTAGGTTCGAAAAGTTTGTTACCTTCCATCATCGGCAAACGTTTATCGTCATGACAGTCGTCAAAATAGCGTGTCGTGATCAGCAGGAACGTCACTGTTAGACTGGCTACTGACGCTGAGAGATAGCATATATAATATGACCTCCTATATTACAGTATTGATCACAAAGTGAGCCGGTTTGGCTTAGCATTAGGCGTTAGGCTGGTAAGCAGAAGGACCTCTGTTCAATTCCTCTTCGCCTCTCCTTTCTCCTCAGCTGTCTGTGGACGCTGTCTTGTGACTCTGTCCCTCACAGTGAATGAAACATTAAAATGGCTTTCACCGCCGCCCGTCTTAATGCATACTACCAAAGCAAATAAAAATGTAATTAAATACGGGCTATTATAATTGATGCTGTGCCTTGTCTCAAACTATTTTCGCTTTGGAAAAAATTGTCTACGGGGTAATTCAGTCTTTCGAAATATGCTGTTTGGATTATGATATTAATACTATGTTGACAAAATCACTTGAAACGGCACAAAACTCTGAAACAAGAAAGATTACTAGCGTTCTAAAACAAGATCCAAACACTTAAAAGGTTCAAAATAAGCTATTTATTAGGACAAAACACAACATGCGAATTTTAGGGGTAATCCCCTTCATCAATCCACAAAACGACACTTAAACAACAATTAAACGGCGAAAAATAATGAAAAATGAGATGGAGAAATAATCCACTTATCGTTTTTGGTACATTCTTCATAGAACACTCTTCCGAGCACTCGACATAGAACATTCTTCCCTGCATTGTACATAACTCACCCCCAAAAAGATAAATGGATTAGCTCCCCATCTCATTTTTCACCGTTTAAATTGTTAAGTGTCGTTTTTGTAGCTTGATAAAGGAGATTACCCCGAAAATTCGCATGTTGCGTTTTGTCCTAATAAACAGGTAGGTAGGTAGTGTTGCTTAATGTCCTCAGATGTCAGTTGACATATTAGGGACAAGCTGAGACCAATGCCGAAGCATGGTTCAATATAGCTTTACGTCCACGGAAACCAGAAGGCTCGTTAGGACGGACAGCCCAGGACGGCCACC
>JABMCL010000004.1:1635000-1642500 GCA_018857735.1 Alviniconcha marisindica
CCCGCCCTTGTGCCACTAAAGCAAAGCTGCTAAATATAATTATATACCTACATAAACGTCAATATTTTCGAAACGCCCGCATCTGCAAAATATTACCATCAGCAGCTGAGGGGAATACAAAATATTATTCTGCGTGAATACCTGGTTTCCCATCATAATCAAAACCGTGACAAAAGGAAGTCTGTTACATTATGTATTACATCAAACGCATTTCACCGCCTTTTTCCCGTGAAGAAGAAGGAGGAGGAGGAGGAGGAGGAGGAGGAGGAAGAAGAGAAGAGAAGAAGAAGAAGAAGAAGGAAGAAGAAGGAGGAAGGAGGAGGAGGAGGAGGAGGAAGAGGAGAAGGAGAAGAAGAAGAAGAAGAAAGAAGAAGAAGAAATGAGAGGAGAGGAGGAGGAGGAGGAGGAGGAGGAGGAGGAGGAGGAAAGAGAAGAAAGAAGAGAAGAAGAAAAGAAGAAGGAAGGAGGAAGAAGAAGAAGAAGAAGAAGAAGAAGAAGGAAGAAAGAAGAAGAAGAGAAGAAGAGAGAAGAAGAGAGAAAAAGAGGAGAGAAGGAAGGAAGAGAGAAGAAGAAGAAGAAGAAAGAAGAAGAAGAAGAAGAAGAAGAAGAAGAAGGAGAGAGAGAAGAAGAAGACAAGAAGAAGACGAAGAAGAAGAAGAAGACGAGAAGAAGTGCGTTAAACATGAGAAGAAGACGAAGAAGAAGAAGAAGACGAAGAAGAAGAAGAAGAAGTGCGTTAAAGATGGTACAGCGCTGACAAGGATCAAGCGGTTGTAGATTGGAAACTGTAAATCACTACAGCTCGCTAAAGGACCCCTGAAGAATAAATTTACCTCGTGAGTCCAACGATGAGCTAAAAAACAAACAAAATAAAAATAATGAAAACTTTGTGTAATCTACACTTAATTGTCAGCCTCAGTTTAATGGCGGGGGGTGGGGGGGGGGGGGGGGGAGGAAGGAGAGGGAGCAGACAACAAGAGAATGGAAGGAAACGAAAATGAAATCTGAAAGAAAAAAGGGAAAAGGAAGTAAGCAACTTGTTGGTTTTTTACGCCCAGTCAACCAAGACGGTTATATCATCAGGGCGACGGGAAAATGAAGAAAGAAAGCACAGAGAGAGAGAGAGAGAGAGAGAGAGAGAGAGAGAGAGAGAGAGAGAGAGAGAGAGGAGAGAGAGAAGAGAGAGAGAGAGGGGTGAGAGAGAGAGAGGGGGGTCAAAGAGAGAGAGAGAGAGAGGGGTTGAAAGAGAGAGAGGGGTCAAAGAGAGAGAGAGAGAGAGAGAGAGAAGAGAGAGAGAGAGAGAGAGAGAGAGAGAGAGAGAGAGAGAGAGAGAGAGAGAGAGAGAGAGAGAGAGAGCAACAAAGAAACAGAAAGCCACAATGAGATGAGACCTGTACACTCGGACGTTCAAGCCTACAGAAACCAGTGACGTTTCCGCTCACCTGGGTGCGTGCACTATTATCATCAACACGTAGGATGAAACAAGTCATTCAAACGCAAAAGCGCAGTACATTCTGTGAAATATTTCTGACATTTAAAACCCAGCCAGTGTAGTTCAAAGGAGTACCCCTTACACGCGAGAGTCTGGAATCACAGGAAAAGTAGTATGGTACATAAATCGTGGCTTCACTACATCTCGACGACCTCCTCGCGAGTCGGTCGGCACGGATGAGCTACAAAAATATGCCAGACTGCAATACAAACACAAAGATACGCTTATAGTCATGGACTTGGTACGTCCATGCACTTTTAGTAACACATTACGAATCATGGGATGGTCATGTGACTTCACAGCAACGGTAGCCGCATAGTCACTCAATCAGATAGTCAAACCATCTGACGAAACAAACGAACAAACGAACAAACAAACAAACAAAGGGGAGTTATAAATCGACAGTCATCACTGACGCTGATCCCAATCTGTGTATCTTGATGTGCAATGTGGCAAAAACCAACCGTGTATCCTAGGACAAGCTGAATAGACGATTTCCGGAAATAACAGGCGAAGATAATTTGACAGTGTTTTCTTACTCCTGGAGAGTGAAGTCCCCTGAATGGAGGCGGCGGCGGAGAAGAGCCGTTCTACGACAGTTTTAGATCTTCAGGCATGGACCTATTATAAATTTATACTAGACTCCCAAAGCTGGGGGAAGCTACTATCCAAGGTGCATGTTCCCACAAACAGCGAGTGCTTGATCGGCATTTCTGATGCCTTCTCTGCCTTTTGTTTATGGGTATTCGTCATCTTCCCCACGTGCTCACTGTACCCCCAACAAAAGCGTGCCTACTCTGCTCTACACCCGCAGGCATGGACCTATATATATATATATATATATATATATATATATATATATAGGTCCATGCCCGTAGGCACTTACCGAGTGCAGTCCCCTGGATTTCCGAAGATCGTCTGTTGACTCAAAGTCGATTCGCTGAGCAAAGAACAGGAAAAACCGTATCGGTTTTTCGAGTGTGTATGTACGTTAATATACAATGTTGGAAAATACCAGTAGCTTGACGTCTGACAAGGGCCCGTATGCACGAAGAGCAAATAAAGTTAACGACGGATGGCCTCCAATCCCAGTTAGCCCCAAACTCCCGTAAATTCGACTCCTGTTCCAGGTAGAAAAATGAGGCTATAACGTCAAACGCGTTTAGGCCAACCAAACAGTCCCATTATGTTGCGCTCCACATATGCCGATATTTTTTGTGTTGTCACCGTCACTGTGTCGGACTGCGGTTAAGTGGGCTATCTGCTCTGCCCATGCGAAATGAAATGGATAGTCTGGGGACATAATGAAAAATCAAACCATTTTCCAGTGTGTGTTATGTACAGCTTGGTTTCGGACCAGCCTAGCTGAACTTGACTAGCTGACCAGAAAAATGTGAAAAATGGTCTGCTGTGTGAACGATTAAACATATCCATTTTTCAACACACAAGGAGCGTTGCTGATCAGTTCTTCGCTTTGAAAAATCCAGAATATTTTTGTGCGGGTGAAAAACAACAACAAAAACCCTAGTGATATTGTGAGATTGTCTGGAGATTTAATAAATAAAAATAAGAGGAGCACAGGACGTTAAATTAAAGAACGACACCAACGACACCAATGAAACAAATGCGGCACCAACAGTGTGCTGTGTATAAAAGTAACAATTAACCCCTTCACTGCCCCACCCTGTAAACTTTCCGGGCTGAAAAGTGTAAGCACACGCATGCAAACAGTATTTTTCCTGGCGCATTAACAATCTACTTTCAATACTATGCGTTTTTATGAAAATCCTTTCACATGCTACAGCGGAAGAAAAAAGAAAAAAGAAAAAAAAAAGGTGTAAGGATTTTATATTTCGCACTTGTATTGGTCGTTTTGAAGTGACATCATGGCAGTGAAAGGGTTAAAACACGTACGTTAATTGACGCCTCGTCCATTACAGCTCCTGTACAGTATAATTATCCAAGCCCACTTCTTATTTCAGTGAGAATCTCCACAAGTCGACCAACGCTAACGAGCTGACGTAACCACTGCAGAAAACAAAGTGTGCCTTGGAGTGTAAAATAAATATAAATATATATATATATATATATATATAGCATTGATTACAGCATCTTGGTTACTTCCTGCTCAACGGAATGTTTCCAACGAACGAAACTGAGAAAACAACAATTAAAACAAACTGCAACAGCACGGTTTAGATCAACGTGCCATTCAGCTCCAGTTCTTTTCAACTGATAAGCAAAAACAACAACAACAACAAAATAGTTTTGGTTGCTACATTGCAAGCTGAAGAAGCTTGTAGCGGAATGCTTCGGTTGTGTTTTGTTGCCGAACGACCGTTGCAAAATGGCGATCATGACAAATTTAAAACGTATAATAACAGATGAAGTATGAAAAAAATTCACACTATCATCAGCTCAAAAAATTCACACTATCATCAGCTCAAAGAAGAAGAGAAGAAATGAAAAAAGAGAAGGAAAAGAAAGAAAGAGCAAAGGAGGAAGAATTTAAAAAAAAAAGAAAAGAAAAAAAAAAAGAGAGACAAAGAAGAAGAAGAAAGAGCGAAAGAAAGAAAGGAAAGAAAAGTGCGTAAAAATAATGAACTTTTCAAAATTGTCCAATCATATTGCGTGATGTTTGCCTCTTTTGATCACGTGCCCTTTTGAATAAGTACATGCCAACAGGTAGGTAAGTATACATATAAAAGAACCACACCAACCACGTATTTCTTATAAATATAAATAAAAATTTCAAGAGAACATAGCACAACAAACTTCGCCTCTCGTGTTTTTCTCCAGTTGACGATTTCGCCCCAAGAACTAGTCAGCCCAAAGGCCAATTCAAACAACAGCACATAATGCGCTATAACACTGTTGCTGCTTAGTGTATATATAATATAATAACACCCCCCACTTCGCCTGTCAGTATACGAACAACAGGAGTGTAACTGAAACGCGGTAGCGTGCAACCATGCAGTATTGAACGCGGGAAGGAAGAAAGAAAAAAAAGGAAAAAGAAAAAAAAAAGGGGGGGGGGGGGGGGGGGGGGGGGAAGAAAATTAAATTTAAAAAAAAGGAAGAAAAAATCAAGGCGATGGATGGATGAATAAATAAAAAAGAGGATGAAAAAAAAAAAAAGAGAGGAAAAAAATCAATAACGACTGCACACCTTCGTGGTCATTGTCAGATTTGCGCTTTTGCATGGGTGAATGAGTGAGTATGTATAATAATGTACGTATGTATATATGTATATATATATATATATACATATGTACACCGGATCACTGAAACGGTCCAAGAACGTACGTCCCCCTCTTTTGCACACGGCCCGAACGTCGGTCAGTGGTGACCCATGCCGGTGGCGGAGAACTTCATCCGCTTCTGCTTCTGTCGTTGGTTGCAGAACCACACCCTCACAACGTTCTTCTTCAGGTCCAGCTTCTCGGCGATCTGCGCGATCTTCTCCCCTGACGGACGAGGCTGCACGGCGAAGTAGGCTTCCAGGCTGCGCTTCTCCGGGGCCGCGATGGACGTCCTCTTCCTCTTCTTCTCTCCGTCCGCTCCGGCCTCCGCCTTCCGCTCTCGGGCCTGCCTCTCGGCCTCGTCCAGCCACGCCATGAGGATGGGCTTGAGGGCGATCATGTTGTTGTGGCTGAGCGTCAGCGACTCGAAGCGGCAGATGGTGGACTGGGACAGGCAGCCCACGCCGGGGATCTTCAGGTTGGCCAGGGCCGAGCCCACGTCGGCCTGCGTCACGCCCAGCTTGATCCGCCGCTGCTTGAAGCGCTCCGCGAACATCTCCAGCTCGCGCGGGTCGCAGTCCGCGTCCTGCACGGCGTGGTGGTGGGGGTGGGGGTGCTGGGGGTGGGGGTGGTGGTGGTGGTGGTGGGGGTGGGGGTGGCCGCCGTGGTGGTGCGGGTGCGGGTGCAGGTTGGCCGGGTGGTTCGGCGGGAGGCTGGGGTGCGGGTTGACGACGGCGCCGGGGTGCGCGGCGCTGTACATGGGGGCGTACATCTGGTGGTGGCCCGGGGAGTGGGGCGTGTGGCCGTGGGCAGCGGACGACACGGCCACGTTGGGGTGGTGCGGGTGGTGCTCCGCCATGGAGGCCACGGGGCCCAGTGGCATGCCCGGGGGCTGGCTGGGCGTCAGGGGCTCGAACATGGCGTCGGCCGGACCGAAGGAAGGGTGGTGCATCGGGGGCATCTGCGAGCGGGGCGGACCGCCGTGGCCCCCCATAGTGAAGTCGGGCGTGTGTCCGTAAAGACCCTCCGGCTTCATCAGCTGGTGGCCCGAGTTGGACTTGCCCATGTCCACCACCGCCATGGCCTCCGCGCGGGCCAGCAGGCCATCGTCAAGACCAGAGAAAAAGTTGCCCTGAAACCACAGCAATAATCATAATAATAACATAGTCCCTCGTCAAGACCAGAGAAAAAGTTGCCCTGAAACCACAACAATAATCATAATAATAAAGCTGCCATGAAACCACAAGGATCATAATAATAAAGTTGCCCTGAAACCACAACAATAATCATAATAATAACATACTCCATCGTCAAGACCAGAGAAAAAGTTGCCCTGAAACCACAGCAATAATCATAATAATAACATACTCCATCGTCAAGACCAGAGAAAAAGTTGCCCTGAAACCACAGCAATAATCATAATAATAACATACTCCATCGTCAAGACCAGAGAAAAGTTGCCCTGAAACCACAGCAATAATCATAATAATAACATACTCCATCGTCAAGACCAGAGAAAAAGTTGCCCTGAAACCACAGCAATAATCATAATAATAACATACTCCATCGTCAAGACCAGAGAAAATTGCCCTGAAACCACAGCAATAATCATAATAATAATACTCCATCGCAAGACCAGAGAAAAGTGCCCTGAAACCACAGCAATAATCATAATAATAACATACTCCATCGTCAAGACCAGAGAAAAGTTGCCCTGAAACCACAATAGATCATAATAATAACAGTACTCCATCGTCAAGACCAGAGAAAAGTTGCCCTGAAACCAGCAATAATCATAATAATAACATACTCCATCGTCAAGACCAGAGAAAAAGTTGCCCTGAAACACACAATAATCATAATAATAACATACTCCATCGTCAAGACCAGAGAAAAAGTTGCCCTGAAACACAACAATGATCATAATAATAACATACTCCATCGTCAAGACCAGAGAAAAGTTGCCCTGAAACCACAGCAATAATCATAATAATAACATACTCCATCGTCAAGACCAGAGAAAAAGTTGCCCTGAAAACACAAGGATCATAACAATAAAGTTCCCCCTGAAACCACAAGGATCATAATAATATAGTTCCCCGAAACCACAAGGATCATAATAATATAGCTGCCCTGAATCCACAGAGATCATAATAATAAAGCTGCCATGAATCCACAGAGATCATAATAATAAAGCTGCCATGAAACCACAACAATGATCATAATAATAAAGTTGCCCTGAAACCACAAGGATCATAATAACATAGTTGCCCAGAAACCACAGCAAGGATCATAATATCAAAGTTGCCCTGAAAACCACAAGGATCATAATAATAAAGTTGCCCTGAAACCATGAAAAGGATCATAACATTAAAGCTGCCCTAAAACCACAGCAAGGATCATAATAATAAAGTTGCCCAGAAACCACAAAATGATCATAATAATAACGTACTCCTTCGTCAAGACCAGAGAAAATGTTGCCCTAAAAGAACAACAATGACCATAATAATAAAGTTGCCCAGAAACCACAACAAAGACCATAATATCAAAACTGCCCTGATACCACAACAAAGATCATAATAATAAGGTACTCCATCGACAAGACCAGAGAAAATGTTGCCCTAAAAGAACAACAATGACCATAATAATAAAGTTGCCCAGAAACCACAACAAAGACCATAATATCAAAATTGCCCTGATACCACAACAAAGATCATAATAATAACGTACTCCATCGACAAGACCAGAGAAAATGTTGCCCTAAAA
>JABMCL010000004.1:1655000-1660000 GCA_018857735.1 Alviniconcha marisindica
AAATGCACAGACTGTTTTTACTAAAGACTGGAGCAGGCAAAATGTACACTATCTGAATCAAAACTGGAACAGGCAAAATGTAGTCATCGTTTGGAATAAAGACTGGAGTGAGCCAAATGCACAGACTGTTTTTACTGAAGACTGGAGCAGGCAAAATGTACACTATCTGAATCAAAACTGGAACAGGCAAAATGTAGTCATCGTTTGGAATAAAGACTGGAGTGAGCCAAATGCACATACTGTCTTTACTGAAGACTGGAGCAGGCAAACTGTGCACACTAACTATCTGTACTAAAGACACATGGCTTTCGCACCTTCTCTTGCTTTGGACTCCACATTTGGAATTCACTCCCACAAGACCTTAGACACTGCTCAACCCTGTCATCTTGTAAAGCCAAACTGAAAACCTTCCTCTTCTCACAGTATTTTCATCCCAGCTAATATCAATACCCAGTTTCTGCTACGGTCATAGTGTGTGTGTGTGTGTGTGTGTGTGTGTGTGTGTGTGTGTGTGTGTGTGTGTGTGTGTGTGTGTGTGTGTGTGTGTGTGTGTGTGTGTGTGTGTGTGTTTCCGTATAATACTTTATCAGTGCATGTAAATTGTTTTGGTAGGACTGTGCTCTGCATGTGTATAGCATATCATATTTAGATTAATATATATCATGTGAGTGCTCAGGGCGTTGATGAACGTATGATAAATGTGCATTATTATTATTATTTAAAGACTGGAACAGGCAAAATGTAGGCACCGTCCGGTCTAAAGACTGGAGTAACCGTCAAAATGTACACATTGTTGTTGTTGTTGTTTTGTTTTGTTTTTACTAAAGACTGGAGAAGGTAAAATACACACACCATTTTGAGCAACGACCGGAATAGACTACAGACCAGAATAGGCAAAGGATACACACTGTTTGGACTAAAGAGTAGAGTAGGCAAAATATACACACTGTTTGGACTAAAGAGTGGAGCAGGCAAAAGATACACACTGTTTGGACTAAAGAGTAGAGTAGGCAAAGGATACACACTGTTTGGACTAAAGAGTAGAGTAGGCAAATGATACACACTGTTTGGACTAAAGAGTGGAGTAGGCAAAAAATACACACTGTTTGGACTAAAGAGTGGAGCAGGCAAAGATACACACTGTTTGGACTAAAGAGTGGAGTAGGCAAAGGATACACACTGTTTGGATTAAAGAGTGGAGCAGGCAAAAGATACACACTTTTTACCTAAAGAGTGGAGTAGGCAAAGGATACACACTGTTTGGACTAAAGAGTGGAGTAGGCAAAAGATACACACTGTTTGGACTAAAGAGTGGAGTAGGCAAAGGATACACACTGTTTGGACTAAAGAGTGGAGTATGCAAAAGATACACACTGTTTGGAATAAAGATCGAGTCGACAAAATACATACTATGTTTGGACTAAAGGGTGGAATGGGCCAAATGCATGAACACATAGTTTGGACAAATGAATGGAGAAGGCCAAACTGGAGAAAGCCAAACATTGTATAGATTAAAGACTAAAGACTGTTTTGACTAGAACAGGTCAACTACACATAATGTTTTCACTATGTTAGACTGGAATACACACTGTATCGACTAAAGATTGAGACAGGCAAAAATGCACACACTGTGTAGACTATAAAGACTGGCATATATACACAATGCACACACTCCTAGGTAAAGACCATTATAAGCAAACTCCGCACACTCTTGGACAAAACATTGTAACGGGCAAAATCCACAGAGATGTGTTCATCAAAGATGGTAGCGGCAAAATGCGTACGTACATTGCTTGGAGAGTAACAGGCAAAATGCACACACTTCTTGGACACTAACGGATAAATCGATACAGCGCTTGATTAAAAACTGCAGTAGGCAGAATGCATACACTATTTGGACAGACTGGAATAGACAAAATGCAAATATTGCACTGTTTCACTAATTGGATTTGAATAACAGTGAACAGCACAGGGTCAGAAATGCATAGTGGTGGACACGGGTAACGATTTTTTTTGTTTTTATATATGGTCTTTTTCACGCAGCAGCGAGAGAGAGAGAGAGAGAGAGAGAGAGAGAGAGAGAGAGAGAGAGAGAGAGAGAGAGAGAGAGAGAGAGAGAGAGAGAGAGAGAGAGAGAGAGAACTTGCCCAAACACCGAAAGCCTGAATGCCAAACACACTGCTTTAAAAATGCTCGAAGTCCGAGTATGGAGCGGACACTTTCTCTGATTGTTATAATTTTCTATGCTCTTTTCTCTGACACTTTCTCTGATTGTTATAATTTTCTATGCTCTTCGGCAAATTTCGATGCCAAAACCATCTGCAGAAACTTCATAAAACAGAAAGAAATTGCTATACACAGTCATAAAGATTTATTCTTCACCTATTCATTCCACTGAAACATTTATTTTTCCCTCACCAAATTTCAGCACTTGGATCTCAAAGGACTTCTAGAAGGAGCTGTAAAGGACACCCAAAGGACCTTCAAAGGACCCCGAAAGCCAGACCAACTGTTGTGTGGAGAAACTGATACCACCCACTCCGCAAATGAGCATGACCTTTCTGCAACAGCTCAAGGCACAGATACCAGTCGTTTGAAAACTCGTCCTTGGTTGGTAGACTATGTAGAAAAATATGCACTGTTACTACACAATCGCTAAAATTCCCAAGCATGTAAATAAAACAATAAGAACAACAGCAACAGTAAAAACTATGTCGGCGGCTGCCGTTTTCATACACCGAACCCAAAGACACGAGAACGCCTGAAAGTGAGAAGTTTAATACCCCGAGACAAGGATACCTCACGAACACGTTTGTATACTAAATGGCAAGCGGTTACCTACAAACATCATGCTGTACATTGAATCCATGAGCACCAGAACCGGCCGCACAGTCCTGTTGCAGCAACGGCGTGTCCCTCATCAGTAAACGTGGTGTGATGTCAAAGCCACAATTATTATTGGACGACAAGCGAAAAGAGGAACGGATTCAACAACAGAGACGCCTGACATTTTATACAACCACGGGAAAGAGGTTTAAAGTAAAATCATCGATCGTAGTTAGGAAACTGAAAGCTTTCGCATAGGGTTGTAGTTCTGGCTGTGTGTGTGGGTGCGTCCACGACAGACTTCCATTCTGCCGTACGTATCACATCCCTGAATGTATGGCTAAGGAGGCTGAGAATGACTTCGTTCCAAATCGTCACCGCCAGGTCCAGCTCCAACAACCACGAAGCCGCACTGCCGCCGCCACCGTTGTTGTTGCTGGAATGTCTGACCTGGGAAGCTGTTTCAGTACCTAGTCTGGTTTCAGTCAGTGAGAGATGCTGACGGAAAACAATGAGGGACTGGGGGTAAGGAGAAAAAGGATACAGGGTTCAGTGTTGCAATGCTGCTAGTCTCTACATTTGTGTGTGTGTGTGTGTGTGTGTGTGTGTGTGTGTGTGTGTGTGTGTGTGTGTGTGTGTGTGTGTGTGTGTGTGTGTGTTGTGTGTTGTGTGTGTGTGTGTGGTGTGTGTGTGTGTGTGTGTGTGTGGAGAGAGAGAGTGTGTGTGTGTGTGTGTGTGTGTGTGTGTGTGTGTGTGTGTGTGTGTGTGTGTGTGTGTGTGTGTGTGTGTGAACTGTGCGTGTGTGTGGATGCAGGGGAGGGGGAGGGACAGAGTGAGATATGTGATGCATTATTAAATCAGGCTGTGTATTGTTGTAATGTTTCACGTATAGCTCTTTGAACCTCACACGTGTACAGTCACAGAGGAATTCGGCGCATTAGAAACGCACTACTTCTTCTTATTATTATTATTATTACGCCCTGAGATAACTGTAATAGTTGACTGGGCGTAAAACACCAAATTACTTACTTACTTATTATTATTATTATGTCCCACTCCAACGTCAGTAAAAAGAAGCACGTCAACTCCAAGCACCAGTTCACGACATCCTTGTTCCAGCCGCTGTCATAATGGGTTACACCATAAGTCTCAGACTTGGTGCACAGACGGTAGTAAGTTGGTAACCACACAGACAATATTACTCGTTTTATATATGGTCACCTTTCTCTAATAACCACACAGATGATGATGATGATGAAGTGATGCTTAATGTCCTCAGATGCCAGTTGACATATTAGGGACAAGCTGAGACCAATGCCGAAGCTTGGTTCAATATAGCTTTACGTCCACGGAATCCAGAAGGCTCGTTAGGACGGACAGCCCAGGACGGCCACCTCGACTCTCACACAGCTCCTGAGCTATGCCCACACAGACGATTCATGGTGCTTTACGTCCACGGAGGCGAGATGGCCTATTAGGGACGGGGGCAGAGTGGGAAGGGGCCGACAGAGTGAAGGCTCGACCGCGGAAACCGCCCGAAAAAGACAGGAGAGACTGTGGACCGCCGCCAGAACAATGGAAGTGTTAGGGCGGTGTCCCCTCGCCATTGCCCAGTTACTTGTGCACTGCGCAATTGCTGTTTCAACTGCTGTGCCTGGCCAGAGTCACAAAGACAATGTCCGTCGCACTGCTGTTGACGAACAACTTGGACAACTCAAGCAAAGGAAGTCCAATCTTCTTAGCCCAGCTCCACCTCCCTACTCATGATCTCTTCTGGGCTAAGTTGAGGGTCCAGCTCCACCTCCCTCCTCTAAGATCTCTTGATCTTCTGATCTCGCCTGGCACCCTGACCACACAGACAATATTACTCGTTTTATATATGGTCACCTTTCTCTGATAACCGTTCACAAGATTACGTCAGCACAAAGGAAACCCAAATCGTTCCAACCGACAAAAAGTATTTTTTACCCTGGGGGACGCTCCTGGTGTTTACGTGCAAACTTTGACAGCCATGTTGCTTTCACAGTCTTAGTACCGAAACCTTTCATAAATTTTAGGGAGAGCGCTGACAACGTGACAATTATGGGTCGGTTTCTGTAGACAGGTGCGCAGAGATAAGAAGTACCCCTTTCAGTGGCGTAACCAGTTACGGCAGAATTTG
Source organism: Alviniconcha marisindica (assembly GCA_018857735.1). Lineage (NCBI taxonomy): Eukaryota > Metazoa > Mollusca > Gastropoda > Provannidae > Alviniconcha > Alviniconcha marisindica. The sequence continues at coordinate 1,659,988 of JABMCL010000004.1, forward strand.
GAGGAAGGGTACC
>JABMCL010000004.1:1665000-1670000 GCA_018857735.1 Alviniconcha marisindica
GTCTATCTGGCCCGTCTCTGTCTCCCTCCCTCCCCATCTCTTTCTTTACCCTCTTTCTCTCTTTGTTAGATTTTTTTGTACTCAAGCTGTCTCTGTCTATCTGACCGTCTCTGTCTCCCTCCCTCCCCATGCTGTCTCTGTCTATCTGACCGTCTCTGTCTCCCTCCCTCACCATCTCTTTCTTTACCCTCTTTCTCTCTTTGTTAGATTGTTTTGTACCCATGCTGTCTCTGTCTATCTGACCGTCTCTGTCTCTGTCTCCCTCTCCCCCCATCTCGTTCTTTCCCCTCTTTCTCTCTTTGTTAGATTTTTTTGTACTCAAGCTGTCTCTGTCTATCTGTTCGTCTCTGTCTCTCTCTTTCTCCCGCTTTCTCTCATCTCTCCGTAGAAATCCGCTCTATTATTTCTTTTAATCCCGTTTAATTCTTTGCAAAGGATAATCCTTTGGGTGGAGAGATCGTGTCGGGTTTCGAAAAATCGAAGGACGTTTTGTGAATACGTTTCGAGCAGCGTTCAGGATTATTATAACCCCTTTGATGGGGAAACCTTATACATTTATATTAAATATATTGTGAATGCTTTTGCTTCGTGTTTGGTTATCTTGGTTATTACTGGCGCACCTCTACGGTGTGTTTTAATTGTTTGCGAGCGTCGACCTTTTTCATGACTTGTGCATGCTTCTTGTAGCTGATAGCATTAATTTCTCAAACTAAGAGACTTGGCTAAAATCAACACATTTCCAAACCGACTCATTCTGCAATCACGAAAGAATTTAATGACACGGAAAACCTGAACAAAAACAAACAAACAAACAAACAAACAAACAAATTAAGAACAAGGAAACAAGGAATTGCAACTCGAAAATGTTAACCTAGAACCTCTTAGGGCAAGGTGAGAAAGATCACCAAGTATAAGCCGTGTATCTGTTATTCTAACGGCAAAGTCTTTGTGACGAAGATTGTCGTGACATCATTGCACTAAAATGACGTCCTCATGCTTGCATTTGATCGGACTATGAAGCGGCGAACCCGTACACCCGAGTAAGCTCTACTAAAGGCTTCGAACACTAACGATTTCCCTGTCTTCATTCATCAAAACCATTAGAACGAAAACGTGAAATCGTCTGAATTGAAATACCTGACTACAACCGGATACTAAAATAATAAAAAGTGATCCTCAGTAGGAGGTAGAATAAAAATAGTGTTGAATTTTACACAAATGTCCTTCAGATGTGACCACCTGCCACGGAAGTCAATTGAAAGGACATCGAGCACAAGATCATCTCTACTTCCTCTATCATTATTATTATTATTATTGATCGCTTTTATATAGCGCTATTCTCCCTAAAACGTCCTCCTTCCGTCAAAAGAAAGGAAGAAGAAAACCCTCTTCGCTTCAGCGTGTCTTTTAACACGCGTGTTCTATATTTACGCCTTTGCGCAGGCGCGTGCGCGTGTTTGCAGAAGCGTGTTTGGCCAATCATCACGGCCTTTAATTAGCCGGTTTCGCCAAAATTAAGATCGACTTTTTTTCCCGTAACCCGACAGAGACAGGAAAAAGAACACCAACAGGGTGTGCAACATGCCATTCGCGCTTGATGACTCGGGGGCACGTCACCACTCATGCAAATGAAGTGCTGGCGAAACAAACGGCACGTGCTAGTCACGTGACCGGCGGTGACGAGCGTCAGCGACAAGGGCCGGCGAACCGGGGGCATGCAGGCGAACATATGGTCCCGTCCATGATAGACCGACATTACTGGAATTAGAGTCGCAAAAACCACTGACCCGCGACACTTTCAGTTGTGGGGGGGAAAAAGAAACTTTCGTTTCAAGCTGCCTCTGTTGTTACGTTCTGTCTGCAGTTCGCTCTTTACAACGATGATACAATACAATATGACTGGGTTGTTGAATCGGTTTAAACTGATTTAAAAAAAAAAATTATTATTCATGAAAGCGTATTAATGGACAGTAAGGGAGTAGTTCTTTTTAGTTTGGTTGAGTTGTTGTTTTGGCGCAGTGTGCCCTATTGTGTTTATTTTCGATGATCGGTTGGCATGAGACGAAACACGCCTGTTTGGCTCCGGCTACATCTTCTTCTCCTAATGCTGCTTTACGTCCACAGAGACCGTAAGGACAATTAGGGATGGTAGCCCAGGCCGACCACCTCGACTTTCACACAGCTCCTGAGCTTTGAAACTACGGTCTTCTTCTAATGTTGCTTTGCGTCCACAGAGACCATAAGGACTATTAGGGACGGGGAGCTCAGGACGGCCACCTCGACTTTCACACAGCTCCTGAGCTCTGACTTGGGCTACTTGAACCGGCCCTATTCATAGAATAGCAATGGCAGTCGCAAAAAACTGTGTAAGACGATCATTTGTTTGTTTTCTTCGTCTTCTTTTTTTTCTCAGTTGAAACTGAAGCAAATTTTCGACTTTCCACTGGCAAGGCTTACTGAGCAAATGAATGATTGCTCAGAACTTACGTTATAGGCATAGTGAAATCGAAAACATCATTAGTACCAGTTCCTGTTTTTAGATATTCATCGTGCGTCTTCATGCGCTATCCCGTTGGCATTGTTCATTATCTGCGCATGGCAGCAGTCACTGAAATGAAAGTGGCAGCCGCCTTCAAATGGCATGATCAGCCACTCTATCTGCTTCTGTCCATTTCATAATTGGAGTCATCTCCCTTGAGATGAGCATGCAGGGAGAGTCGTGTGGACAGACCGTCGCGCTAGACGCTCCCTTAGGGTGGGGAAAAGGTTAGACGGGTGGTCACAGAGCCTGGGGTGCTTTCATCTTTTCAAATGATCGTCACAGAGAGAGAGAGAGAGAGAGAGAGAGAGAGAGAGAGAGAGAGAGAGAGAGAGAGAGAGAGAGAGAGAGAGAGAGAGAGAATGAACGAACGAACGATTTTTTTATATATTAACGATGGTAAAGGAATAAGTACAATATACTTTTTTTCATCCAGCCCTCGGGCAAAAACAAAAAACAACAACAACAAAAACAATCGAAAATAAAATAATTATAAACTAAAAAAACTCAGAGAGAGAGAGAGAGAGAGAGAGAGAGAGAGAGAGAGAGAGAGAGAGAGAGAGAGAGGGTCGGAGTCAGACAAAGACTTGGATAATTGTGCCGTAATTCTGCATAATCCCGGTGAGCCTACCTGGCTATCTGATGGCGCGCCGCTCAACATAACAGATATAGATTAGACTGATGCAAGCCCGCATATTTGTTCATAACATTAGCCTGTACTGTGTGTGTGTGTGTGTGTGTGTGTGTCGTGCGTGCTTGCGTGCGTGCGTGCGTGCGTGCGTGCGTGCGTGCGTGTGTGTGTGTGTGTGTGTGTGTGTGTGTGTGTGCGTGTGTGTGTGTTGTATATAGTCAGTAAATATAGGTACCCGTGTTGATGTGTAAACAATTTGTTAGTTTATACTAAATTGATAAGAATGTTTATTTCGACCTACATTATACATACTTTATTACAAATGTGTTATTGTTCACCAGTTTGAGCCGCAAGATAGGCGCTTAAAAAACAAAAAGCAAAAAAACACAGTTATCATTAAAAACTGAAAAAGGCCGCCCCCATAACGGTTCTCTGTCTTACCTTGACATCCGAGGCCGCAAAACGAAATGACCGGAAGTGCCTATTTGCTGTCAACATCTTCAGTGACCTGCTGTTGACATTGTCAGCGCCGCACGTGCCGAGCGCGCGATAATCACACATATCGAACGCTGATCGAAGTCGATAGAACAGCGTGTGAGCGTAACAATAGTCCACAGAACACCCGCCGTCCTAAGTAGGCAAGGAAAAAGGCTGCCACAAAGGCCGGAGAGATCTTGGTTGGCGCTCCCTGACGGGGAGAGCTCAGTACTGACTCCCAATCCACGGGGAGAGTTCGATAGACACCTCCCAGGGAGATCTCGGTACTGACCCCCACGGGGAGAGTTCAATAGTCACCTACCAGGGAGATCTCGATACTGACCCCCACGGGGAGAGTTCGATAGTCACCTACCAGGGAGATCTCGGTACTGACCCCCACGGGGAGAGTTCGATAGTCACTCCCCAAGGAGATCTCGATACTGACCCTCACGGGGAGAGTTCGATAGTCACCTCCCAGGGAGATCTCAGTATTGACCCCCATGGGGAGAGGTCGATAGTCCCCCCTCCCGCGGGGAGATCTCGGTAGCCCCGCCCTTCCCCAGTAGTCATCTCTCATGGGGAGAGTTAGTCATGCCTTACGGGGAGAGTTAGTCATCCCTCACGGGGAGAGTTAGTCATCCCTTACGGGGAGAGTTAGTCATCCCTTACGGGGAGAGTTAGTCATCCCTCACGGGGAGAGTTAGTCATGCCTTACGGGGAGAGTTAGTCATCCCTCACGGGGAGAGTTAGTCATCCCTCACGGGGAGAGTTAGTCATCCCTCACGGGGAGAGTTAGTCATCCCTCACGGGAGAGTTAGTCATCCCTCACGGGGAGAGTTAGTCATGCCTTACGGGGAGAGTTAGTCATCCCTCACGGGGAGAGTTAGTCATCCCTCACGGGGAGAGTTAGTCATCCCTCACGGGGAGAGTTCGGTAGTCATCCCTCACGGGGAGAGTTCGATAGTCTCCCTCAGGGGGAGAGTTCAATAGTCCCGCTCACGGGGAGAGTTCGGTAGTCTCCCTCAGGGGGAGAGTTCAGTAATAATCCTTCACGGGGAGAGTTAGTAGTCCCCCTCACGGGGAGAGTTAGTAGTCACCCTCACGGGGAGAGCACGGTAGTCATCCTTCACAGGGAGAGTTAGTAGTCACCCTCACGGGGAGAGCACGGTAGTCATCCTTCACAGGGATAGCTGGATAGTCGTACTCTGACATGGACTACAGGATCTTTAACGTGGGCATATAATCATCTTTTTGCATGTGAATGCACACAGGGGACCTCGGTTTTATGGTTTCATCTGAAGGGCTACGTATAGATTTCAATCAGGAAGGCTATAGGCCGATTAAAGGCACTTG
>JABMCL010000004.1:1675000-1685000 GCA_018857735.1 Alviniconcha marisindica
ACAGAAAATAAACAACAGGAAACAAAACAAACAACAAAAATGCCTCTGCTTGCACGGGTGCGCGCCCGCGCGCGCGCACACACACACACACACACGCACGCGCACACGCGCGCGCGCACACACACACACACACACACACACACACACACACGCACGCACGCACGCACGCACGCACGCAGAGACATCCCTCCCACACATATATACACGTACATATGCACACACGCACACACAAACACACATACCACACACACACACACACACACACACACAACACACACACACACACACACACACGCGCACACACCACACACACACATACCACACCACACACACACACACACACACACACACACACACACACACAACGCACGCATGCACGCACGCACACACACATGCACACGCACGCGCGCGCGCGCACACACACACACACACACAACACACACACACACACACACACACACACACGCACCAGCACAATACCTTACAATTTGTCCCTCCGCCCAGTCGCCTACTCCCTACCTGTCACACACCCCTTTCCTCAGACCCCGAGTAGAAACCGTCCCCCCCCACCACGCCTCTTCCCGCAACCCCCACCTCCTTCCCTCGAATGGAGGAAGTGAAGAAGCAGGAGGAGAAGGAGGAGGAGAGGTTGGAGGGCCGGGTGGCCTTGTTCCCACACACCACTAAGTCCTGGGACAACTGTTGGAATAACGGCTCTTAACGGGTAGGGGACGAGACGTGTAGCTCGTGCTCTAGCAGATTGAATGTCGTCACGAGGGGGCTCGGCCTCCAGTGTTGACTCTACGTGATGAGGTGTGAGCAGGTGATAGGGGCGGGTGGGGCGGGGTGGAGGGTGGAGGGGTGGAGGGGTGGCTATGGGTGAGGAGAGAGAGAGAGAAGAGAGAAGGAGGGGGGGGGGGTGGGGGGGTGAGAGGTAGCAGAGAGAGAGAGAGAGAGAGAGAGAGAGAGAGAGAGAGAGAGAGAGAGAACTCGAAAACTTTATTTTCCAAGGATTGTAGTTTAGGTTCATTTAGACCTGTCTAACAACTAGTCCTTGCTAAACTACTGAATAAGTGAAAAATCGAGAGAGAGAGAGAGAGAGAGAGAGAGAGAGAGAGAGAGAGAGAGAGAGAGAGAGAGAGAGGGGGGGGGGGAAGAAAGAGGTGAAAAGCTTTGTAAACATTATCTCGTTTCGCAAACTGGAGCAAAATTAAAGAGGGATGCTCGATAAACTAGAAGAAGAAGAAGAAGAAGAAGAAGAAGAAGAAGAAGAAGAAGAGAGAGAGAGAGACAGAGAGAGAGAGAGAGAGAGAGAGAGAGAGAGAGAGAGAGAGAGAGAGAGAGAGGGTAAGCATATACGGCATATAACCTCGTCAAAACTGCATCACCGATACTTCAGAGCTTTCCAAAGAAGAATTTACCGAGCAAGGTGTCAGTCGGCAATCCCGGCCTCCTGCGTTACCATTTGGCACTTGGGGGACAATCACCTCCCATAATTCATCGACAAAACAAATTTAATAACACGGTGCTCGTCACTTCATGAAACACCGAGACTGATTCAACGTCCGGCGGAAGTGGCCCCTCGAGGATGCGCGCCACAAAAGCCGAATTGCTCTCGCTCCTCTTATCGGGGTCTCGCGAGATTTGGTGAGCGGCTCGGACTTCGTGCAACGTGGCAGAAGACACACCGACATTTTATGTCAACAGCTTCAGATTTCCCGACGTGAAAATATCATAGGGCGAAGCGCGCGAAAGAGAGAAACGAAGCGACATTTTGCAGCTCTGGTCTCCGTGTTTCCTGGGCCCTCTGGGGACAGAGCAGCCATCACCGGCTGACACGCCTGCTACACGATGTTGTGTGAAAACCAGCTACTGCAAACTGTGTCGTGTTGAACAGTCATCCATCCGTGATACACGATGTTGTCTGGAAGACAGCATTTGACAAACTGTGTCGTGTTGGACAGTCATCCATCAGATATACACGATGTTGTGTGAAAACCAGCTGCTGCAAACTGTGTCGTGTTGGACAGTCATCCATCAGATATACACGATGTTGTGTGAAAACCAGCTGCTGCAAACTGTGTCGTGTTGGACAGTCATCTATCAGAGATACACGATGTTGTGTGAAAACCAGCTGCTGTAAACTGTGTCGTGTTGGACAGTCATCTATCAGAGATACACGATGTTGTGTGAAAACCAGCTGCTGCAAACTGTGTCGTGTTGAACAGTCATCCATCCGTGATACACGATGTTGTCTGGAAGACAGCATTTGACAAACTGTGTCGTGTTGGACAGGTATCCATCCGTGATCCATGGACAGGCACCGTGATACACGATGCTGTCTGGAAGACAGCATTTGACAAACAGTGTCGTGTTTAACAGTCATCCATCCGTGATACACGATGCTGTCTGGAAGACAGCATTTGACAAACTGTGTCGTGTTGGACGGTCACCCATCCGTGATACGCGATGTTGTCTGGAAGACAGCTGCTGCAAACTGTGTCGTGTTTGACAGTCATCCATCCGTAATACACGATGTTGTCTGGAAGACAGCAAGTGGCAAACTGTCGTGTTGGACAGTCACCCATCAGATATACATGATGTTGTCTGGAAGACAGCAAGTGGCAAACTGTCGTGTTGGACAGTCACCCATCAGATATACATGATGTTGTCTGGAAGACAGCAAGTGGCAAACTGTCGTGTTGGACAGTCATCTATCAGAGATACACGATGTTGTCTGGAAGACAGCTGCTGCAAACTGTGCCATGTTGGACAGTCATCCATCCATGATACATGATGTTGTCTGGAAGACAGCATTTGACAAACTGTGTCGTGTTGGACAGGTATCCATCTGTGATCCATGGACAGGCATCGTGATACATGATGCTGTCTGGAAGACATCACCTGGCAAACTGTGTCGTGTTGGACAGTCATACATCAGAGATACACGATGTTGTCTGGAAGACAGCATTTGAGAAACTGTGTCGTGTTGGACAGTCATCCATCAGAGATACACGATGTTGTCTGGAAGACAGCTGCTGCAAACTGTGTCGTGTTGGACAGTCATCTATCAGAGATACACGATGTTGTCTGGAAGACAGCATTTGACAAACTGTGTCGTGTTGGACAGTCATCCATCAGAGATACACGATGTTGTCTGGAAGACAGCATTTGACAAACTGTGTCGTGTTGGACAGTCATCCATCAGAGATACACGATGTTGTCTGGAAGACAGCATTTGACAAACTGCGTCGTGTTGGACAGTCATCCATCAGAGATACACGATGTTGTCTGGAAGACAGCATTTGACAAACTGTGTCGTGTTGGACAGTCATCCATCCACGATACACAATGTTGTCTGGAAGTCAGCACCTATCAAGTCAGCAGTAGCTATGTATTTAACGCGAAATATCCTAATGTCAGCACCTAGCAAACTGTGCCGTCTGTCTGACAGTAGCAGTTTGGTGATGCCCATTACTGAAAGTCTGCACCTGGCAAACTTCATCGTGTGCGGACACTACTGCTTGTGATGCAGCGTCCTCTATCTGAAATTCAGCACCTGGAAAACTGTATCGTGTGCGGACAAGTAACCGCTTGTGCTGCAGCGTCCTCTATCTGAAATTCAGCACCTGGAAAACTATCGTGTGCTGACAAGTAACCGCATGTGACACACAGTGTCCTCTATCTGAAATTCAGCACCTGGAAAACTATCGTGTGCTGACAAGTAACCGCATGTGACACACAGCGTCCTCTATCTGAAATTCAGCACCTGGCAAACTACATAGTGTGCGGACAAATATCTGCTTGTGACAAACACTGCAGTTTGGATTATGTTGGGGTTTGGGGAAATCGGAATACTCAGGAAAAACTTACGACTTCCGGCCCGAACATCTGCGTCATGTACTGGTTGAATATGTGCTTCTGAAGTTAACATGTTTTTGCTGATGTGTGTGTGTGTGTGTGTGTGTGTGTGTGTGTGTGAGTGTGTGTGTGTGTGTGTGAGTGTGATGGTGTGTGTGTGTGTGTGTGTGTGTGTGTGTGTGTTGTGTGTGTGTGTGTGTGTGTGAGTGAGTGAGTGAGTGAGTGAGTGGTGTGTGTGTGTGTGTGTGTGTGTGTGTGTGTGTGTGTGTGTGTGTGTGTGTAGTGTGTGTGTGTGTGTGTGTGTGTGTGTGTGTGTGTGTGTGTGTGTGTTGTGTTTGAATCCGCCTCGGCTATATCATAAGAATGTTTTGCATCTCATATTTTTTTTCCTGTTCAAACAAATCAGGTTAACCGAGATTACAATGGTAGGGAAAAGTAAAAAAAAAAAAAAAAAAAAAAGGGGGGGGGGGGGGGGGGGGGGTGGGAAGGGGAGGGAGGGAAGAGAGCCCAGCTAAGACCACACACTACACACAGCAACAAGAACCTCACGAAACCGCTATAATTTCTTTCAATTCTTTTTGTTTTTGCGTTCGGAAGCCACGCTCGGGCTCCAGTCTTCACCCGTAATTAGCTTGAAACCAAATTTGATAGCCTCCGGCCATCGCTCTCTTTTCTTCCTCCGCCGCGCCGTCCCGTCTTCAGCACTTCCGCTAGGTGTCGCGGCAATTCTCACTCCGGACCGCTTCACACCTCCTCGGCAGCGTCTCCCTACGCTAGGGAACTAGTGCCGGCCTTTATTAAAGCAAGGGCCGAGGTGGCAGGCGAGAACGTGTTTCAGACTTATTTGATTTTCCTTCAATCCCGCCCTGCCCTCGCTCCTCCCACCTTCATCACTTCGCCACCTGCCCCTGCCTCCCAGCCACGCCGCTAGAACGTTCGCTTTGCCGTCCTCCACCACTAACAATCAGGGCCGCTATGGCCTGAGAGAAAAAAAATGGGGGGGGGGGGGGGGGGGGGGGGGCGGGGGGGGGGGTGCAAAGGGGGATTGTGGGGGGGGGGGGGGTAGCAAATCAATAGTTGGAACCAAAAAGAATCGGTGGGGGAGGGGGGGAGGGGGGGGGTGGAGGGAGGGGGAATGGGGGGGGGGGGGGTCGGCTGAAGCAATCAATAGTTGGAACCCAAATAACGTGGGGGGGGGGGGGGGGGGGGAGATAAGCATCAATAGTTGAACCAAAAACAACGTTGGGGGGGGGGGGGGGGGGGGGGGTAAGCAATCAAAGTTGGAACAAAAAACCTGGGGGTGGGGGGGGGGGGGGGGGTAGGGGGGAACTAATAATCAGTAGTTGGAACCAAAAAAAACAAAAAATCGGGGTGGGGGGGGGGGGGGGGGGGGGGTAAACTCAATAGCTGGGAACCAGAAACAATCGATCAAGCAGCAGAGGCAAGCAAACAACCCGATGTCTTACGCAGAGCAAAGAAACAAACATCGAAACACTGATTGGATAGATTTATCTTACGCAGAACAAAGAAACAAACATCGGAACACTGATTGGATAGATTTATCTTACGCAGAGCAAAGAAACAAATATCGGAACACTGATTGGATAGATTTATCTTACGCAGAACAAAGAAACAAACATCGGAACACCGATTGGATAGATTTATCTTACGCAGAACAAAGAAACAAACAAAATTTCGGAACAAAACCGATTGGATAGATTTATCTTACGCAGAACAAAGAAACAAACATCGGAACACCGATTGGATAGATTTATCTTACGCAGAACAAAGAAACAAACATCGGAACACCGATTGGATAGATTTATCTTACGCAGAACAAAGAAACAAACATCGGAACACCGATTGGATAGATTTATCTTACGCAGAGCAAAGAAACAAACATCGGAACACTGATTGGATAGATTCATCTTATTTATAACCAATACTGCTTGCAGGTGTTACGAGTTACGTTGGCGGAAGGAATTACGTAAAGACAAAATTAGCAAATGAGTGACCGTATGTTGTAACAGAGGGACGCATGCTATTTGAAGATGTACTAGATGCGCTTGGCACCAAAAAGCAACAACGTACAAACAGAGAAAGAAAACCGAAATCAAACTGAGCAAATACACATGCACGCAGACGATTCAGTTACTCCCCCTTCTCCATTCAGTTTCTCCTCCATCCACACCCACCCTCCAGTTGCTGATGTCATACTGACTCGGAGTCGTTCGGTAGTCTATTTCACCTGTGAAAAGGTGTTTTAAGTAGCAAAAGGTGTTTTCCACAGTGTACCAAATCGTGACTAAAAGGTGTTTTCCACAGTGTACCAAATCGTGAAAAGGTGTTTTCCACAGTGTACCAAATCGTGAAAAGGTGTTTTCCACACTGTACCAAATCGTGAAAAGGTGTTTTCCACAGTGTACTAAATCGTGAAAAGGTGTTTTCCACAGTGTACCAAATCGTGAAAAGGTGTTTTCCACAGTGTACCAAATCGTGAAATGGTGTTTTCCACACTGTACCAAATCGTGAAAAGTTGTTTTCCACACTGTACCAAATCGTGGCAGTAACTATAACTACAGGAACAGCCATCGCTGGAACAAGTTCAAAATATCGACTTTCGCACATCTGAAATAGCAGACGAAGAACTGGGTGTTCTTTCCATCTCACAGATTCTCTGTCGTCCCCACCAAAAAAACAAAAAACAAAACAAAACAAAAAAAACAAAAAAGAGAAAAAGGGAAGAAGAAGAAGAAGAAAGAAGAAGAAGAAGAAGAAGAAGAAGAAGATTCAATTAAAAAAAACTTTTTTGCCCACATATGATGATGATGAATTTGATGAAGAAGAAGAAGAAGAAGAAGAAGAAGAAGGAAGATGAAGAAGAAAAAAACGTAAGTAAGTAACTTGGTGTTTTACGCCCAGTCAACCATTGTGCCGTTATATCAAGAAGAAGAAGAAGAAGAAGACGAAGAAGAAGAAGAAGAAGGAAAGAAAGAAAGAAAGAAAGAAAGAAAGAAAGAAAAAGAAAACAAAATAAAAAAGTGGGCACTAATATTTTTATCTAGTTTTGATCATGTAACCAAAACAATTGCAAAATTGAAATTGATCAGTTGGCCTTTCACTCACTCACACACTATATTAAAATAATACAAAAATCAGGTTGTTATTATTGCTGTAACTACTATTTCTTATTGTAGTAACTACTATTTATTATTGTAGTAATGATAATGAAAACAACACTGCTACTAATCAGAATAACAACAATAAAATACTACAACAACAACAACCACTCTTAATAATAATAATAATAATAACAGCACCACGTGTAATATTACCTGACCACTGTAAACAGTCTCAGTGTTGGTGTACTTTCGCTCATGATGATCACACTAATTATAACGGTGATGATGAAGATAGTAATAGTGTTGATGGTCATACCAAATACGCTGAATGTCGACTGATAATCCAAGGACTAAAATGTCCGAAGTGTTAATTAAAAACGCCCCTTCGTTGTGCAATGACGACAAAAACAAAACAAAACAAAAACAATCAAACAATTAACAACAACAACAACAAACAAGCAAACAAAAAAGAACGAACGAACGAAAGAAAGAAAGAAAGAACGAAAGAAAGAAAGAAAGAACAAAAACCTGCGAGAAGACAACGTCGCTAAACTCCATGATGGTTGGAAAACTGATGGCGTATTATGCTTAATCAAAAAGGGAAATGTGGACGGCAAGCAATTTTTCTTCGGCTTCGGGGAGGGAGGGGAGGGAGGGGTTAAGATGTTATATTTGGATTCATAATTAAGAACTATGATTTATTTCAGATGTCGTTTGTTTGCTTAGAAAAGCTTTTGTAATGATTTGGATATGTACACAACAGGCTTATCTGAACAATAAGGCAATAATACATTATGACATTGTGTGTGTGTGTGTGTGTGTCGATGCCAAATTTCGCTAGTGGTTGTGAACATCACAAATAAAGAAAACAAAAGAGAACAGAAACAAACAAACAAAACAAACAAAACAAAATACACACAAAAACGCCCCCTCCCCCACCCCCCCCCTCCCCCTCCACCTCTGCAAAACCCCGCAAAAAACAACCCTACTGCAACAAAGAAGAGAACCAACAAAAACAGCAACAACAAAACAAACAAAAAACAAAAAACGAAACAAAAACACTCCACAGACAGACAGACAGACAGACAGACAGACAGACAGACAGACAGACAGACAGACAGACGCGCGCGCGCGCGCGCACGCACGCACGCACGCACGCACGCACGCACGCACACACACACACACACACACACACACACACAACGGGGGGGGGGGGGAGAATATAAGGAACGTAATCAGATACAGCCACTGTCCAGCGAAACGTACAGGTGACCAGTCATGCATGTGTCATGCAGCCAGTGACCACTTGACCAAACGACAAGCTCACACACTCGCACACCCTGAATAAAAAGACGCGCGGGACGGACGATGACTGAGGTTGTCCCTAATATGTCATCTGACATCCGAAGACATTAAGAATCACAGAACGATGACTGATGAAGGACCCCCAGTGGTCCTGGTTGAGTAGGGAAGAGCGGTCGGTGGGTGGGTGGGTAGGGGGGGGGAGGGGGGGGGGGGGTTGGTTGATTGAAAGGGAGGGGTGACTGACAGGAAACCGTAAACACGACGCTAAAACAATGAGTTGATATCAAAACGGAAGAACCAGCAATAAACCCACCTGCAACGGTCTGTCATCGAAGCCGACGCCATCACGCTCGCTCTCCACACGCGCAGAAGCAACAACAACTCTCCGTGCCAGACCCAAACCCAAACCCACAACAACACCGGCGACGACGACAACGACGACACTTTTTCCCTGTCGTTTCGGGCGGCGAAAGCTGCAGGAAAAACTGCTTTGCACTCTTCACACATGCTCTCGGGCAATGGCTTGCCATATCTCTTCGTGCAAGTGTTACTCGGCTAGCTCTTATACGGGCGAATTCTTATCGCATCAATATTTTAGTGGAATTTCATAAATAATAGAACGAAGCACCTTCTCTTGCCGTTACCACCCTGGCTCTCCGCAGAAGGCGGTGCCTCTATGCACTGATATTCTTGACAAAGATGGATCGTAGGGGGAAAAAACCGGAGGGAGTTAGGGTGAATTCAAAGAAAAGAAATCAACTTTTTTTTTTTTTTTTTTTTTGTGCTCGGAGAAAGTCTCGGAGGGTTCTGTAAACCGCGGTAAATAAAGCTGCGTGTTCTCATGGGACGCGAAGGCCGAGTCTGTAAAGCGTTGTGGCAAAGGCAGATCACAATGGTAAAAGCTTTTTACAACTGGCCTTTTTCTTCTAGTCATTTAACCAAAAAAATCTGTGTATAAAACTTTTTTTTTTTTTTTTTTTTTAATTTTTTTTTTAATGCATTGATGACAAGAAACGCTTGTGTAAAATATTCCGTTTCTTTGACCAAAATCGCTGTTTCTTCTTCTTCTTCTGGATTTGCAGTGATTTCTTTTTTTTATAGACACCTCCCCCATCCCCATGTTTGTGTCATTTGTTTTCATCCTTGTTATTTGCTACTGTGTTGTTAGTGGGTACTTTCATGTGCATTGTTGTCGTCGTCGTTGTTGTCTAGCGCTACTATGAAGCGTTTCGAACCCAAATAGATGGGCGCTCTAGAAATCATCATCATCATCATCATCATCATCATCATCATCATCACCACCACCACCACCACCATCGTCATCATTCAGGAAACAGGTACTGTATCTCTCTCTCTCTCTCTCTCTCTCCACACACACACACACACACACACACACACACACACACACACACACACACACATATATATATATAATACACACACACATACATAACCGATCTACTAAAAATGAATTTGTAATATAGTGGAAGAAACAGATACTCTACGTAATATTCATAGCCGGTCTGCATGCGACATCCACACCTTGAATTTTCACCTTAACTGTCTTGCTTCATTGATCTGTACCACCCGGTTCACCCAGTCCTTCATTCCTCTCTGCGTGTCCATAATTCTTTCTTCTCCAACCTTTACAACTGTTTTCTTTTTGTTCAGGTCAGTTTGGGTCATGGGCCTTTTCCAAACCTCTCACGGTT
>JABMCL010000004.1:1707500-1712500 GCA_018857735.1 Alviniconcha marisindica
CTTGGGAAAGTCTTGTCACTGCCCCCCCCTCCACTTCTAAACATCTGCCCCCACCCCCTACCCCCGCGAGTTTACACTACACAATTTAGTCTACACAATCATTATGTCTACGCTACACAATTATAGTCTACACAATAATTATGTCTACGCTACACAATTATAGTCTACACAGTAATTATAGTCTACACAATAATTATGTCCACACTACACTGTTATAGTCTACACTATAATTATGTCTACGTGACACAATTATAGTCTACACAATAATTAAGTCTACGCTACACAGTTATAGTCTGCTACGCTACACAATCATAGTCTACACAATAATTGTCTACACTACACTACACAATTATAGTCTAAGCTACACAATTATAGACGACACTATATAACTGTAGCATACACCACATAATTATAGTCATGGGTCTTATTATATAATAATAATAGGTATTAATATAGGTATTTTATAAATCTAGTAGATGCTACATAATTATAATCAACACCGCATAATTATAGCGTACACAGTTACAGTCTATGCTACATAATTTTAGTTTACACAATCTCAGTCTTGCTTGAGAACCTGTCTTTAAATTTACGGGGGTGGGGGTGGGGGTGGGGGGGGGGAGCTTTAAGTTATCAAGTTTTAAGTTTACGGGTTCTTTAATCTTTGTTGCCCTGTTGCTCTTCTGTGTTTCTTTCTTCTTCTCCACAAAGTAACAGTTTCTGGAAAGTAGCATATGGCCGGTCGATGCTGGCTGCTCTATTGCCTCGTGCTTTTTATTTTAGATTTTTATGAACAGACCTCTAAAACCTTAGTTTTGGAAGACTTGACAGGAGAGAGAGAGAGAGAGAGAGAGAGAGAGAGAGAGAGAGAGAGAGAGAGAGAGAGAGAGAGAATAAAAGAAAAGAAGAAAGGTGTTTTTCTGTGTGCATGCAATGCTGTATTTGGCACTCCTGCAGGCGACGCGAGCCCCACAGACACGGATGATCGGTCTGGGAAAGTCAGGAGCTATTAGTCGCCGTCGTAACGGCCCTCATCCATGAAGGAGCCCGTCCCCTTCCGGCAGAGCAAAGGAAAGGTAATGGCAGATTTCGCCAGCGATAGCTTGCAGTTCAAAGCCAGCATTTTATTGACCTTAGTACCACCCTAAATTACGTCTAATATCAGTTCTCTTAACTAGCGATACCTTGACGTTTGTCGACCATAAACGGAGACTACTTTCATCTGCCCTGAAAACAAACGTGCGACAAATTAAACTGTTCGAACGAGATCCTTTATCCTTCCCCACCCCTCACCCCACCCCCCCGTTTAAAAAAAAACCCCTCTTAGCTGCAGTAGAATTCATGCTTTTTTGCTAATGCGCAAAAGTGCATGCTTCTTATCTGGTTCGTAGCAGGTACGGATGAGTGAAATCGAATGCCAACTTCAGGCGTTCGCGATAAGGGAACAATTTGTCCGCAATTGTCCGCTGTTTGTCCGCATTAGGCCTCCCTGGCCTTCGTCGTGAAAGCGACCACGGCTGACAGATGGCTGATAAGCACGTTGGCTATGTCCGCACAGGTTACGAAGAAAGTGGTTCGTGTTTTTCCACCATCAGGACCAAATTTCTTTGTGGGTGGATAACCTGTTACTACGAGTATAGTCAGTGTCAGTAGGGACTGTGGAAGACAACGGGTACATAATTATTGTGTATTTCCACCGTCCTTCAAACGTTCAGTTTGTATAGTTCATGAACCGATGAAACTGCAGCGACTGTGTGTAGTCTACAAAAAACACACACACACAAAACAACAACAACAACACCAAAGCTTGATCCAAGTTAACAGATTTTTGTACACCCCCCCCCACCCCCCAACCCCCCCCGTTTATTTGTTATTGTTAGTCACCTTGAATCCGTGCTCTACTAATACAATATGGCGGTGAAAGAAAAAGAAGAAGAAGAAAGACTCGACATGAGCGTAGGCAAAATGAGCGTGGGCAAAACGAGTGTCGGCAAAATGACCCTTGGCGAAACAAGCGTAGGCAAAATGAGCCTAGGCAAAACGAGTGTCGGCAAAATGAGCCTAGGCGAAACAAGCGTAGGCAAAGTGAGCGTGGGCAAAATGAGCTTAAGGGAAATCGTGGTGCTCTGGGTTTCTGACATCCAGCCAACCGCACCCATCACACCAGGGCGACGATTAAAAAGAATGAAAATATTAAAAAGAAAGAAGAAGGAAAGAAAGGGAAACAAGCAACAGAGAGAGAAAGAAACAGAAAAACCAAGCGAAGCATGCAGATACAAATCCTTGCACCTGATCTTCGATTTCAGGCCCGTTTACGTCTCCTCTTCGGTTCCCTTGTTAGGGTAACTCCACATCTCCTCTTCGGTTCCCTTGTTAGGGTAACGCCACGTCTCCTCTTCGGTTCCCTTGTTAGGGTAACGCCACGTCTACTCTTCGGTTCCCTTGTTAGGGTAACGCCACGTCTCCTCTTCGGTTCCCTTGCTAGGGTAACGCCACGTCTCCTCTTCGGTTCCCTTGCTAGGGTAACGCCACGTCTCCTCTTCGGTTCCCTTGCTAGGGTAACGCCACGTCTCCTCTTCAATTCCCTTGCTAGGGTAACGCCACGTCTCGGTTCCCTTGTTAGGGTAACGCCACGTCTCTCGGTTCCCTTGTTAGGGTAACGCCACGTCTCTCGGTTCCCTTGTTAGGGTCACGCCACAGCCAGTCTAGTGAAGGACGGAAGCTGAGTGACGACTGCCCCCTTCATCATTCCTCCGCCCCCCCCCCCCCCCCCCCACACCCCTCCCCACCGCCGTCACAAACTAGCAGAAGGCACCGTCAAGTGGAACGTAAAACAACAACAGCAACAACAACAACCCAACAACAACAACAACCCAACGACAACAACAACCCAACAACAACAACAACCCAACAACAACAACATAACTGAAACAAGAATGGCTGCTAGCGTTTTAAAACAGAATCCAATCGCATAAAAGGTTTAAAGGAACGCTATTTATTAGGACAAAAACACAATCTGCAAATTTTCGGGGTAATTCCTTTTATCAAGCTACAAAACGACACTTAAACAACAATTGAACGTGTGTGTGTGTGTGTGTGTGGGTGTGTGTGTGTGTGTGTGTGTGTGTGTGTGTGTGTGTGTAGTGAATAGTAAAAATTATAATTTTATTATGTGTGTGTGAGAGCTGGGGGGATGGGGGGGGGGGGGGGGGGGGTTAGAGTTAATTCACTGGTTTTGCCTGCACTCGTAATAATTATAGATACGGGGATTTGGACTAGAATATTAAGGCGAAAGTAAAACCAGCTAGCCAGAGAGAGAGAGAGAGAGAGGGGAGATGGGGGGGGGGGGAGAGAGAGAGAGAGAGAGAGAGATGGGGGAAATGGGGGAGATGGGGGGGGGGGGGGAGAGAGAGAGAGATAGAGAGATTAGGGGGGGAGGGGGGGGGGGGGGGGGAGAGACAGAGGGAGGACTGAAGAGTGAGAGGGAGTGAGAGGGGGGTGGGGGGGGAGAGAGAGAGAAGAAGATGTGACGGAGAGAGAAAGATGGTGAGCAGAGAGAGAGAGAGAGAGAGAGAGAGAGAGAGAGAGAGGAGAGAGAGAGAGAGATTAGGTGTGGTGTGTGTGTGTGTGTGTGTGTGTGTGTGTGAGAGAGAGAGAGAGAGAGAGAGAGAGAGAGAGAGAGAGAGAGAGAGAGAGAGAGAGAGAGAGACAGACAGACAGACAGACAGACAGACGAGACAGAGAGAGAGACAGAGAGAGAGAGAGAGAGAGAGAGAGAGAGAGAGAGACAGACAGACAGACAGACAGACAGACAGACAGACAGAGGCAGAGACAGAAAGAGACAGTGACAGAGATTAAGAGTCAGAGATAGAAATGGAGCGATAGCAGAAAGCGGTAATGTGCAGGTCGGTGCACCGAGCCGACAACCTCCGGGGCCCGCTGTCATGAAACTGCTCCCTGCCCAGCGCACTGGTCGCCAGACATGAATTTTTCAACACCACTTTTCTCTAAACGCTGCCGTATAAATGGGGCGTGCAAAACCAGGGTGACGCGCATCGATATCAGCGGAGAGAAATGTGTGAAGTATGGGAGAGATGGGCTTCGACTGATGACTGTATTCCCTCTAAAAAGTGAATTAATGGAAAGAGAAAGCGAGAGAGAAAGAATGTGTAAAGCAAGGTTTGGAGTTTCCCAGGGATGAATATTACAGTATTGACTAAAACGAAAGCGTGTAATGTTAAAATCTGCGCCCTCTCTCAGGTGTACTGGTAATAAAATTATAATTTTGTCCTTTCAAAATGCAATAGCAGGAAGGACGTACGCAACAGGTTTAACTGACACATCACGACTGGCTGAGCGATTTTTTTAGACACAGCTATATCATCAGCCTTTAACACCACAGGATGGAGAGAGAGAGAGAGAGAGAGAGAGAGAGAGAGAGAGAGAGAGAGAGAGAGAGAGAGAGAGAGAGAGAGAAACTTGGTGTTTTACGCCAAGTCAACCAGTACGGTTACATCAGGACGATGAGAGAACTCGAACTCGAAAACTTTATTTTACAAGGATTGTAGTTTAGGTTCAGTCAAAAACCTGTCTAACAACTAGTCCTTGCTAAGCTACTGATGAATAGATATCAAATTACAGGCATTACACACACCACACACACACATATATCATATCTTTTCTTTTTTTCTTCTTTTTTCTTTTTCTTTTTCTTTTTCTTCTTCTCTTCTTTATATATATATATATATATATATATAGAATATATAGATAAGAGAGAGAGAGAGAGAGAGAGAGAGAGAGAGAGAGAGAGAGAGAGATCCAACACACAGCACTGCAACTGAATCAACTGCTTTTCCCGCCACTGACTGCCGGTAAAACTACCGCTTGTAAACAGAAGTTAATAAAGACGAACTAGCGATGTAAACAGAGGTTATTAAAGATGAACTACCGATGTGAGAAGAAGTTATTAAAGATGAACTACCGATGTGAGAAGAAGTTAT
>JABMCL010000004.1:1717500-1725000 GCA_018857735.1 Alviniconcha marisindica
CACACACACACACACGCACACACACGCACACGCACACACACACACACACACACACACGCACACACACACACGCACTGTACAGACTGATAGGAGTGAAGGACAATGTGGTTTAACTGAAATATTCTGAAATATTCTAAAAAGAGAAATGTCTTGAGTTGGCTTTTGAAAGAAGAGAAGATCCAAGATAAGCTTACTTTCCGGACTGTCCCTAATATGCTCTTTAGCATCTGAAGACATCAAGCAAAAAGAAAGAAAGAAAGAAAGAAAGAAAAAAGACCTACGGACATGTAGGTCCATGACCCAGTCTCTGTTGTCACTCATGTGCCACCGACATGCACTTACACGCCAGGCTGGAATGATGTCGTCACTCGGGCCTCGGTTGCGTGGTGCCAATGACGCCGTCTGCCTAAACTGACCGCCTGACTTTGAAGTCTGGTTGACTCTGGTTACATCGTAGACGTCGTCACTGTAGGCTTTTACCGAATGTCGTATAGCTACACAGATCTTTGCTTTAGCTGTACGATTTTTGGTTTCGGGGACTCTTGTCCCGAGAAGATTGCATTGTGGCAATGCTATGTGCAAACAGCGCTGGTGGAAGAGGGTTCCAATGCTCTGGGTCTGGCAGAAATCTGTTTTCGAATGTACAGAAGGTTGACATTTGTCGACACAGTTAAAATGGCCCTATTGTTTTTATACAGCTTGTATAAATATTTCCGTTTATGCCCCCCACTTCATAACGCAAAATTAAATAATAATCAAGACAACACACACACACACACACACCACACACACACCACACCCACACACAACACCAAAACGAAAAACACAAAAAACAAAGGCCAAAACAACAACAGCAACAGCAACAATAACAACAAAACAAACAAACAAACAACAACAACAACAACGCACAAACAAACAACAGCAAAATATGAGTATACAAGCAAACAAACAAATATACAAACGTGCAGCAGCAACAACAAACTACAACAACAACAACAACAACAAAACCAGGGACGAAGAAAAAGAAGAAGAGGAAGAAGAAAGAAGAAAGAAGGAAAAAAGAAAGAAAGCAGACGAGGACGGAAAATTCAGTTAGTTGATTCAATGGTTACAGTAAGCCAATCGCGAAAGTCATATCAAGGTGTAACACAGTTGATCAAATCGCGACAATAGTCGGATTCACCGTTCATGCCTCACACCACTTCATAACGGCGGAAAATTAAAAACAAACAAAAAACTCACAACCCCCCCCCCTCCCCCACAAACAGACAGAGAAACAAAAACAACAAATAAACAAACAAAACAAAACAAAAAAACACACGACAAAAACAAACAAAACGAAACGAAAAAGACAGAATTCTTGGCAGCAGGCAAAACACACGAATCAATAGGCTGTTCTGACCTACTCCCGAAGGGAACGGAAGGAACCTTTGATCGCTCTGATGTCTCATCAGAGCGGACCGTGAGTTCAAGTTCAGTGTTGCTTTATGTCCATAGAGACCACAAGAACTATTAGGGCCGGGAAGCCCAGGACGGCCACCTCGACTTTCACACAGCTCCTGAGCAGGGGGTGGGGGTGGGGTGGGTGGGGGTGGGGGGAGGGGGGGGGAGGAGGGGGAGGGGGAAGGGGAGGGAGATGGGGGGCCGGGAGGGACAGAGGCAGGGGGTGAAGGGGGGGGGTACCTTGAGTTGTTCCTCCGTGATATAGGCCTACCCGACCACCAAGAAGAAGACGGCGGCGACGAAGTCGAAGACATGGTAGACGCAGACCACATGCTGTGTTAAGATGTTACGCGTGTCCTTCACACCTCGGTCGCGTGCTTGCGACCCCAGACGCACGTGGCATCAGCGGGGGCACGTGGTCAGCGCGTGCGCTACGGTGTTAACCACCGGCACAGTCAGCGGAGAGTTGGCCGGTGGAGTTGCGTGGCTGGACAATGGGTGGGGAATATCGGACTTCGTCGGCCGGAAGAAAGAAGGACGGACACCTGTTCGCTTTGGTTGATTGGTTGGTTAAGTGTTGCTTTACGTCAATAAAACCTTGAACCGTCCACAGAAACCGTAGGCTTATTAGGGACGGGAGCCCAGGACGGCCACCTCGACTTTCACACAACTCCTGAGCTCTGCTTTGGTTAATTGGCTGAGTGTTGCTTTACGTCCACAGAAACCGTAGGCTTATTAGGGACGGGAGCCCAGGACGGCCACCTCGACTTTCACACAGCTCCTGAGCTCTGATTAGTTGATCGTTGTTGATCGCTTTAATACAGCGCTATTTTTCGCTCTCGAGCACTCGCTGCGCTCGCATGAGTGAGTTGCTTTTTATAGCGCGATTTTGAAAGGTCAGTCGGTCAGTCAGTCAATCAGTCAGTCAGTCAGTCAGTCAGTCAATAATTCAGTCTCTCGCTCTTTTGCCCTTTTACCCCCCCCCCCCCTGTCCTCCACCACTCCTCTGCATTCACCTAAGTCATCACCAAGCTAACTAACATTGATTTTTGTTGTTGGTTCTGGTAGCGTCTTTGTTGTGCCTTTTATGACCAGAATTTGTTTCGATTTTTCTGCAAAATGCGTCCGCTGGTAACGTTTGGTTTTCTTAGTGTTGTGTAAATGAATGCATCACCTATAATCCGCACAGGCTTATTGATGTTTCCATCAACTTTGTACTGCATTTTTATGTTGTATCCTAAATACTTTCCCCTTTAAACCACAGCCAAAGTGGCTAGCTGGTTTACGTTCCAAACACGTAAAAGGTTGAAAAGAACACTATTAGGACAAAACACGTCATGGATCTTATTTCAGAATGCTAGCAGTCATTCTTGTTTCAGATTTGTTTCATGCAAATATTAAAAAACCAAAAGCAAAAAACAACAACAAAAAACCAAAACAAACAAACAAAACAAAAAATCTGAAACAAGAATGATTTTCCAAGCACTGGACCGGAAAACAACATAGCTCAGCGGAAAACAGATAAGTTATTTAGCTTTTCATCTCATTTGTCGTCGTTTTTCACCGTTTAAATGTTGTTTAAGTGTCGTTTTGTGGCTTGATAAAGGGGATTACACCGGAAATTTGCAGATTGTGTTTTTGTCCTAATAAATAGCGTTCTTTCGAACCTTTTATGTGTTTGCGTCATACAGATATGGGCAAACAAAATCATCGCATGAGCTTGAAACAAGCTAAGCTTATAGTAAACGCTCACAAGTTAGCCAGTCACGGAATTTGATTTTTCTTCAGCTAGTTCTCGGATTTTGAACGTCCCGTCACTGGACCGCAGACGGCAGCCGACTGAGTCAGTCATGAGGGAACCACTGGTAAGAGAGACAGATGCAGAACAACGTTCAGAGAATAACGCAATTTCCCTTCATCGCTTGAGTTCATCGAGACCGCCAGGTCGCTGTTGCCATTCCCTTCACAGATCAATGTCTGTGTAGGTGAGCGCCAGCTCTTTGAAGGCACCGCACCCTGCGACTAAACGATCAGCCCGTGGATTTGAACCCTGCTGCGACAGCTAACGGGACGCGCGGAAAAGGGAAGCAATTGGTTGTAAATGCGCCGCGCATCTGTTAATAGCGGCGGACTGAAAGGAAAGACAACCGGGTGAGAACGCGCCATTCTGGACAGCATTAATGTAGTTTTATTTCTCGTTGCGTGAGAACCTGCTACTTCACGAGACATTAATCACTGCTCTCGTGTTGCGAACGTGCACATGTTCTGTCAGCAAAGCGGTAGGATTTCCCTCCCTTGTGGTAAGGCGGGCGGATTGACTGACCTCCCTTGGATGAATTTATGTCGTCCGGATTGATGGAGTATGATGCTGCGTCTCTCGGGCTGATCTGTAAAGAGCAGTTGATACGAGATGAAACTGAGTAGTTCGTTAATTAAAATATTATTATAGTTCTATTGACGGCACTAGCCTTTTCAAAGCTGACGTTGTTTCCAACATGACGTGTTTTCTTTTCCTGGCAACAAAAATAATGTGTTTTCTCCTTCTTCTTCTCCTCAAAATCTCTCAAGGAACAGAACGCGAGGTAGATCAAATTTAATTCCTGCCATCGTCTGTTAGTGAATTGTTTGTTTATCTGTGGCTTGAGAAAGACGTTTCCACAGAAAATATGCTCAAGTTCTGTATTGTCTAATTAAAGCAAGCGTTATTTTAAACCTTTCGTCTGTTTTGAATTTTTTTCTCCAACAGGTTTGTCAGTTTCCATTGTCTGTCTGTTTGTTGAATTTGCTTAAGTTTTGTATTGTCTGATTAAAGTAATTCGTTGCTTGAGAAAGCCGTTCCCACTGAACATTTGCTCAAGTTCTGTATTGTCTAATTGAAACAAGCATTATTTTAAACCTTCTGTCTGTTTTGATGTCTTTTCTCCAACAGGTAGAAAACACGAAAATAAGAACTCACAGTCGTGGGTTTCTGGTTTCAATTTGCAATCATCTTGCGTTAGTGACGGATAATGGGACCCGACTGCAGAGAAGAAGAAGAAGAAGAAGAAGAAGAAGAAGAAGAAGAAGAAGAAGAAGAAGAAGAAACCAAGAAGAAGAAGAAAAACCAGAAGAAGAAGAAGAAGAAGAAGAAGAAGAAGAAGAAAAACCAGAAGAAGAAGAAGAAGAAGACCACGACGAAGAAGAAGAAGAAGAAGAAGAAGAAGAAGAAGAAGAAGAAGAAGAAGAAGAAGAAAGCAACAACAACAACAACAAAAAAGAAGAAGAAGAAGAAGAAGAGAGAAGCTGTCACAGCTGGCCAAACGACTTCCCGCGGCGTCATTTGATCTTGTTTCTTGGGTGACGCGAGCACAGACCTCACGTGCCAAAACATCATAGCACATTTCTCTTTTTGTTATCAAGTTCATACTTCACACACACACACACACACACACACACACACACACACACACACACACACACACACACACACACACACACACACACACACACCCTCGAAAACGCGCGCACGCATGCACGCACGGACGCGCACACACACACACACACCCTCGCACGCACGCACGGACGCGCACACACACACACACCCTCGCACGCACGCACGCACGCACGCGCGCGCGCACACACACACACACACATACACGACATTGCCCATACGACTCTTTCTCTCTGTCTCTGTCTGTCTGTCTTTGTCTCTCTGTCTCTGTCTGTCTGTCTTTGTCTCTCTCTGTAGTATGCACCGACTCTTGAAAACATGTACATTTAAAGAGTGTGTAAGGTTATAGGGCCTGTGCGCTTAGACGCTCTAAATACCCATTACTATTATTATCGTCATTATTAAAAGGGCGACGCGTGCAACACGGGCGGACTGGGACACCTGTGGTTGTTGTGCGAAGCCATCCTCCTTATTCGTCGCAGCCGAAACTAAATGATATTCATAGTTCAGGAGCTGTGTGAGAGTCGAGGTGGCCGTCCTGGGCTGTCCGTCCTAACGAGCCTCTGGTTTCCGTGGACGTAAAGAATTATTGCACCGTGCTTCGGCATTGGTCACAGCTTGTCCCTAATATGTCAACTGACATCTGAGGACATTAAGCATCACTTCACCACCACCACCACTAAATGATATTCATAGTTCAGGAGCTGTGTGAGAGTCGAGGTGGCCGTCCTGGGCTGTCCGTCCTAACGAGCCTCCTGGTTTCCGTGGACGTAAAGCTATGTTGAACCATGCTTCGGCATTGGTCTCAGCTTGTCCCTAATATGTCAGCCGACATCTGAGGACATTAAGCATCACTTCATCATCATCATCATCATCAACTAAATGATAGTGAGCCGGTTTAGCCTAGCGGTAAGGCGTTAGGCTGGTAAGCAGAAGGACCTCGGTTCGATACCGCTTCGGCTCTCCTTTCTCTTCAGAAAGGTTGTGGTTTGTGGACACTGTCTTGTGACTTTGTCCGTCACTTCCTTCTGAAACATTAAAACTGGCTCTCATCATTGCTCATCTTAATGCAGGTCGTTCTGGTGGTGACAGTGTAGCGATAGGTATATAATCTTCCTCTCCCCCGACCTCCATACTCCCTCCCCCCTCTTCTCCCCGTCCCTAATAAGCGGTACGGTTTCTGTGGACGTTAAGCACCATGTTTACTTACTTACTAAATAATAAAAACTGCTAGAAAATCAAGGGAGCATTTTACATTGGAATATATTGATTCAGTGTTTTTATTTTTATTTCTTGTACATCGTGGACGAAACTTGTTTCGGGATTGCCATAGTTCTTTTTTGTCTTCGCTGTACACTGTATGTCTAACATATTGTAAGAGAGAGAGAGAGAGAGAGAGAGAGAGAGAGAGAGAAGAGAGAGAGAGAGAGAGAGAGAGAGAGAGAGAGAGAGGAGAGATGAAAACTTTATTAAGTGAGGAGGCCGACCACACAGAGCCGCAGAGAGGAGAGAGAGAGAGAGAGAGAGAGAGAGAGAGAGAGAGAGAGAGAGAGAGAGAGAGAGTGTGTGTGTGTGTAGTTGAGATACAGTCAAAACCTAACAACCTAACAACTAGTCTTGCTAAGCTACTAATGAAGAGAGAGAGAGAGAGAGAGAGAGAGAGAGAGAGAGAGAGAGAGAGAGAGAGAGAGAGAGAGAGAGAAGGGGATGTCAGGCAAAATGGCAAACCAACACCCCGCAAAAGCCAACAGAGAGGCAAACAAAGGGAACATGAGAGAGAGCTGCGAAGAGTGAATTGGCGGGGTGGGAAGTCATTGTACTTTCCGACCAGTTCCGGCGTCACCTGATATGATACAGTCAGCTGGCAAGGGGCAAGGGACATAGCAGGGGGAAAAACAACCAAACCTAAAAGAATAATGATTATTCAAAAATGCGAGATGAAATTGCCATGCCGAAGCAAGGGACACGACTCTAAATCAAGGCAGCCCCTTGCATTGCCTCCCCTGCGCAGCAGCAGTTGGATAGACAGCGAGTTTAACCTGACCCCCTCCCCCCTCTCAACTTCCCCCATCCCTGCCCTCCCCTTCCCTCCCCCAACTGTGTTATTAGTTGTTTTTTTGGTTTGCTTTTTTAATTTAGTTCTTCTTTTTTTTTCCAAAGAGAGCTGTGGCCAAATGGTAAACATGCTGAACTTGAGGTCGAGAGGTTGTGAGTTCGAATCCGCAGAAGTGGCAAAATAATAGGCCGAAATGGGCCACGTAGTTTTATGGTCTGTAATTGGTTTAACTTTGGTATAAATTTGGTTCCGAGTATCTGGGAAAGGGTTCGTCTATGGAATGAAACCAACTTGATGTGCCCATTTCTACTAAGTATATTTTATAGCCTCCTTAGCGTTAGCGGGAATAAAATATTTTAATGTTTTTATCATATTTTTGCTATCAGGTTCATACTTCACACACACACACACACACACACACACACACACACACACACACACACACACACACACACACACACACACGCACGCACGCACGCACGCACGCACGCACGCACGCACGCACGCACGCACGCACGCACGCACGCACGCACGCACGCACGCACGCACACTCACACACACACACACACAC
>JABMCL010000004.1:1732500-1737500 GCA_018857735.1 Alviniconcha marisindica
ACCCGGAGACATCTCTCCAGCTTCTTCACATCGACCGGCACCCTTCAGCAAGGAGCAATCTACCCGATCAATTATGGAGCCCCGCTCGCTCGCTGGCCACCCGTTGAATTATTCACTGTTCAGATCGAATCAGAGGCACGAGGCATGGCATTGAGACGGCTGTTGTAGCCTATGGTGTTGAGGATGCTTGTACTGGGCTCCTGTGTACATAAATATCTATCAAATTGGAGTTTTTGTTCGCATGTTTATATCTGTCTGTATGATATATAGGCGTATATGTCTCGCTATATGTCTATCGCTCTGTGTTGTGTGTGTGTGTGTGTGTGTGTGTGTGTGTGTGTGTGTGTGTGTGTGTGTGTGTGTGTGTGTGTGTGTGTGTGTGTGTGTGTGTGTGTGTGTGTGTGTGTGTGTGTGTATCTATCTATCTATCTATCTATCTATCTATCTATCTGTCTAGCTCTCTCTCAATTGATAATGTCCCATCTGCAGATGTTACTTTGTTAGCTTTCCTCAGCTAAAATCCCTGAGGTTCACAAACCGCTTTCTCACACCTGTGTTGTCGTACACTCAAGTGCAGTGTTGTCATCCACTTCAGCATATTCACTCCGATTTCAAGGATTTTCATAACGAAGTTTGTTTTTATATGAAGATTATTATAGCTGAAAATAATCTTGATATAGAACTGTTAATAATAATAACTCAGGTTTATAAAGCGCCCTTTCACACAGAAGTTCCTAGCACTTTACAATCATTAATGAACATTTACAGTTACAAAATACACAAGCGCCACAGACGCACTGAGTCAAGTAGATATAACCTGCTCATCATACACACACACACACACACACACACACACACACACACACACACACACACACACACACACACACACACCACACACACACACACACACACACACACACACACACACACACACACACACACACACACACACACACACACACACACACATCATCGTTACATAATAGACCACCCAATCACTATCACAAATAAAGCCTGGATCACAGTTCTGGACACAATGCAGTTAGCAGCAAACACAACCAAGTCAAAAAGCCAGTGACAGGCTTATCTCGATATTTACATAACATGTATTTGCTGTCAGTAGACAGCTCTTGCAATTTACGTTCCACGATGGTATTCCCAACACATGTTCTCTGTACAGGTGAGACAATTTAATAATAATAATAAAGAGGATTTCTAGAGCGCCCATCTAACGCACAAGGTGGGAGCACAGGGCGCTTTACAATAACACTAACAACACACACACACACACACACACGCACGCACGCACGCACGCACGCACGCACGCACGCACGCACGCACGCACACACACACACGCGCAGGCACGCACGCACGCACGCACACTCACCACACACACACACACACACCCACACACACACACACGCACGCAGCACGCACGCACGCACGCACGCACGCACGCACGCACGCACGCACGCACGCACGCACGCACGCACGCACGCACGCACACACACACACACACACACACACACACACACACACACACACACTCGCGGGAATTTAACGAATCGTAGGTATATGTCTGATTCATTGTCATGATACACAGTTTCAAGGATTGTCGCGATACAGAATAGCGTTGCTGGTTAAAGTTGTTTAACGCCGACTGGGGGACCAACCAAGGTCACAGGAGGAGGGCTGAGGGGTAGATAATACCCAACACGGCACTGTCACCACCAGAATTACTCTTGCATTAGTCCCAGCAGGAGCAGCGGGGTCATTTTCTTCTCCAGGGTCAACTTTCTGTGCTCTCATTGCGATGTCCGTTCCATCCCCGTGTTACCGCAGTAGCACGTAAAAATCCAGGTCATTCTGCCAAAAGTACAGGTGGCAGGTTACGACTACACACCCGTGCACCTTACGTATATATGTAGCTTTGCATGAAGTGACGTGACATGGTGCATGGTTGTATGGTGTACACAGAACGCGCCGAGACGGCAGCAGTTTCACGTGGCACCAGCCATGTAACATTCAAACAGCGCTGTAAGGACACCACGTCGGTGGATATTCAAAAAGGTGCTATAAAAAGCTAGTCACTCATGTAGAATCATCATGGTTCAGGAGCTGTGTGAGAGTCGAGGTGGACGTCCTGGACTGTCCGTCCTAATGAGCCTTCTGGTTTCCGTGGACGTAAAGATTTATTGCACCGTGCTTCGGCATTGGTCACAACTTGTCCCTAATATGTCAACTGACATCTGAGGACATAAAGCATCACTTCATCATCAGTAGAATCATACGCGAGCGCGCCGAGTCTACTCGAGAGTCTACTCGAGAGCGGAGAATAGCGCTATATAGAAGCGATCAACAATCAACAATGTTTCAGAGTTCAGGAGCTGTGTGATAGTCGAGGTGGCCGTCCTAGGCTCCGCGTCCTAACGAGCCTCATGGTTTCCGTGGACGTAAAGCAACACTGAACCGTGCTCACGCATTGGTCTCAGCTTGTTCCTAGTATGTCAACCGACATTCGAGGACTTTAAGCAACACAACAGCAGCAACAACAACAACAACAACAACAACAACAACTACAACAACAATGTTTCGTTCATTGCGAGGGAAAAAACCCCACGAACCACAAGCAGCTTGTGAAGAGAAAGGAGAGCCCAAGCAGAATCGAACCGGGGCCTTCTGCTTACTAGCCTAACGCCTAACCGCTAGGCCAAACCGGCTCAGACTATAGCACGCGTTTTGCAGCCTAGTTCTAGTCAGCAAGCACTCAATACGGGAACCCGAAGCAATCAGTTGTGACGAGAAACGACGTTACCAAAGAGCACCCAGTACAAAACCCCAGAAAAGGACTTATGGCAAGTGTGGAATATCTATAAAACGACACGTGGAATCTTTGCAGATTGCATGAGAGGTGTTAACACGCTCGTTAACAAGTGAGAGCCATTATCGTAGGGACGTTGTCGTTTGGTAGTTATCACCATTAGCTGAATGGATCATGTTTTAATCAAGAGACACTGATATTACAGACCGTGCGGAAAAACGAGACTGTTTTTTTGGTTTTGTTCTGGACCCCCCTCTCTACTCCCATCCCCATCCCTCTCTCTCTCTCCCCCTCCCTCCCTCTGTCAGTTTGTCTGTTTCGGACATCCTTTCTGTTAATCTGACTCTGTCTGCCTGTCTGTCTGTCTGCCTGCCTGCCTGCCTGCCTTTTGTCTGTCTCTGTCTGTCTGTCTGTCTGTCTCTCTGTCTCTGTATCTCTGTCTTTCTGTCTCTGTCTCTCTCTGTCTTTCTCTTTCTCTGTCTGTCTGTCTGTCTCTGTCTCTCTGTCTCTGTCTCTGTCTCTGTCTCTCTCTCACTTTGTCTGTTTCGGACAGCATTTCTGTTAGTCTGACTCTGTCTGCCTGCAACACTCTGTCTCATGCCTGCCTGTCTGTCCGACGCTGTCTGTCTGCATATCTGTCTAAGCTTGCTTGCATGTCTGTCTCTCTGTCCGTCTATCTGTCTCAGTCTCTTCTCGAGGAACCCTGTCCAACGCTCGCTTCTTTGTTTGTTTGTTTTTTGTCGGTTAAAACCCTTTCAAATTGTCGGTAAACGGATGAGCTGGTACGTCTCTGGCGATCAGTCATCGGGGAGCGGTCCCCACTCTGCAGGTAGATGAATAAAACATCGCCACATTGTCCGCCATTTCTGGCGCCACACACTTCCTCATAGCCGGTTGCCTCCCCTACCCGGCAGTTGCGGGCCCTGGCAGCTTGGATGCCGAACGCTACCTGGCGGAGACTTATCAATTTTTCACGCTGTTCATTGTAACTGAGAGGCTGCGAGGACAGCGGAGGTTCCAGACTCTTTGGAAGGCTAGCGGTTGGACCGCGGCGATGGGACAATAGCTACATTACACTAGATTTCAGGGGCCCCGATTTTGCGGTGCTATAGAAAATGTGGCAAAAACTGGTGTTGGGGAATTATTGGTTACGTGTTACAGGTCGCTGAAATGACGTTTTGCGGCGCTGTCAGGGGTTTGATGAATGGGGCTTCGATGCGCTTGATTGAACTTCCCCCTCCCCCCCCCCCTTCCCCTTCCCACTACCCCCGCCCACCTTGTCATTGGATAGCATTGTAACCTCAAAATGTCAAACAAATGGACGAGAGAGAGAGAGAGAGAGAGAGAGAGAGAGAGAGAGAGAGAGAGAGAGAGAGAGAGAGAGAGAGAGAGAGAGAGAGAGAGAGAGAGAGAGATGGGCAGACA
The DNA here is from genome assembly GCA_018857735.1 of Alviniconcha marisindica. Taxonomy (NCBI): domain Eukaryota; kingdom Metazoa; phylum Mollusca; class Gastropoda; family Provannidae; genus Alviniconcha; species Alviniconcha marisindica. The sequence goes on from JABMCL010000004.1 coordinate 1,736,750, forward strand.
GAGACAGAGAGACACAGAGAGAGACAGAGAGAGGGTTACTGATAGAAGCGAACGCAATCAACTGTGCAAACTGTTAGGAAAAAGCAGAAGAGAGAGAGAGAGAGAGAGAGAGAGAGAGAGAGAGAGAGAGAGAGAGAGAGAGAGAGAGAGAGAGAGAGAGAGAGAGAGAGAGAGAGAGAGAGAGATTGATTGATTGATTGAACTTTATTTCTCAACGGTGAAGATATTAGCACAAAGGCCGACTCACATATCTGCCTTTGCTACAGTGCTACTAATAACCAAGACATTCACAGTTAAATATTATTACAGAGAGAGAGAGAGAGAGAGAGAGAGAGAGAGAGAGAGAGAGAGAGAGAGAGAGAGAGAGAGAGAGAGAGAGAGAGAGAGAGAGAGAGAGAGAGAGAGAGAGAGATTTTTTTATTATTTTAAACTGGGCTTCAACTGCTCTGCGTAAACTCAAAGAAACTTGCCCCAAACAAAAAACCCAACAAACCACTTGCCCCCCCCCCCTTCCCCCTCCATCCTCCACCCCCTCAAGAAAGAACGAAAGAAAGAAAACAAGAAAGACACAACAGACAATTTGCCTGAAGCAAAGACACAACACGCAGCTTGCCCCAAAAAGAAAGACACAAAAGAGAACTGCAATGATAAGACAACCACTGCAGTAATACAACAAAAACTGCAATGATAAAACAAGCACTGCAGTGATACAACAAAAACTGCAATGATTTGACAAGCACTGCAGTGATAC
>JABMCL010000004.1:1742500-1745000 GCA_018857735.1 Alviniconcha marisindica
ATAAAGTGAAACCAGATCAAGTGAAATTAAAGAATAAATAACAATTATAAGTAAACATGGTGCTTAACGTCCACAGAAACCATAAGGCTTATCGGGGACGGAGAGAAGTGGGGGAGGAAGAGGGTATGGAGGTGTGGGGAGAGGGAGATTATATACCTATCGTTACACTGTCACCACCAGAATGACTTCTGCATTAAGGATGGGCAGCGATGGAGCCATTTTAATGTTTCATAATTGTGAAGGACAAAGTCACAAGACAGTGTCCACAGACCACAACTTTTGAAGAGAAAGGAGAGCCGAAGCGGATTCGAACCGAGGTCCGTCTGCTTACCAGCCTTACCGCTAGGCCAAACCGGCTCACAAAAAGTTATAGTTATTTCTTTCATTTGATATTAACGTCACGTCAATCACACAGAATCGCCTAATGACAAACAAACATGATATGAAATCACATTTAAGAATTATACCAGGGAGAATTAACACTTATTGTAAATCACACATTTAAGAATTATATTAGGGCGAGCAAATACTTATTTCAAATCAGAAGGAAAAAAATAAATCACACATTTAAAATTGTCATTAGGGAGTACAACACTTATTTTAAATCACACACTTAAAAATCATATCAGGGAGAACAAACGTTTATTTTAAATCACATATTTAAGAATTAGATCAGGGCGCCCAAAAACTTGAGTGTACCTGGCACCACAAAACATTCCTCGTGCAATCAGTGTATTGACACTTGGCAATAAAGTTGTATTGTATTGTATTGTAAATTACACATTTAAGATTTATTTTGGGGCGAGCACACTTATTTCGAATCACACATTTAAGAATTATACCAGGGAGAATTAACACTTATTGTAAATCACACATTTAAGATTTATATTGGGGCGAGCACACTTATTTCAAATCACGCATTTAAGAATTATACCAGGGAGAATTAACACTTATTGTAAATCACACATTTAAATAGTATATCAGGGCGAGGAAATGTCATCAAACCAGAAACAAACCAAAAAACAAAAACAAACACAACAACCCAAAAGTTCAGTTTTGTCTGGTCTCCGCTAAATCAACAAAATTTAAAAAAAAAAAAAAAAAAAGGTCTAATGTAACCCCCCCCCCCCACCCTCCCCATTGTTTACAAGGAATATACACACGCCACCATTCTTAAAAAAAAGAAAGGAGTAGGTTAGATATGGACTATAATTATTAGTCGGGTTAGAACAACCTCTTCTCTTCTTTTTCAGCAGCAGGACGGCAGATAGTCGTCTTAATTGTGGCATAATCTGATGTCTCTAGTTTTCGGGGACTTCATCCCACTCATGTTGTCAGACCTCGAGTGCATATTTGCTAAGAGTTGCGGTTTTAAATCAGAGGCACAGTTAATAAATAAGAGAGAGAGAGAGAGAGAGAGAGAGAGAGAGAGAGAGAGAGAGAGAGAGAGAGAGAGAGAGAGAGAGAGAGAGAGAGAGAGAGAGAGAGAGAGAGAGAGAGAGAGAGAGAGAGAGAGAGAGAGAGAGAATAATTGGAAATAATTGTAAAGTAACATAAAGTTGAAACAAAATTCAGTATATTACGGTAAAATCTGAAAAAAAAGTTTACCAGCACTTTGCAAATTTGAATGTTGCTTTATACGGTATCCGCGTTTTAATATTCGCACTAAAGGCTAAAGCAGGAAACAACAACAACAACAACAACAACAACAACAACAACAACAACAACAACAACAACAACAACAACAACAAAATCACCACACCTCATCCAATAGTCATGACGGATGACAATCCAAAAGATCGCGGAAAACATTAAACAAATTCCTCATTTTGTACATCCACAGAATTTTTTAATCCCGACACAGTAAAATCACAGCATGTTCGTCACGAAAAATGGAAATCTCAGCCAGCAGAGAGAAAACCACGGCATTCCGGCACCGCTGCCATCTACCCTCAGGAATGGCCCACCAACTTGGAGACTTTTATAATATTCCCCGTAGTGGTGTAAATATTTCACATACCATATGTAACTTTAATATGCCGCCACCAGATCGTCGAGGCCAAAGCGAAAAATACATCAGCGTGGGAAAGATACAAAGATTTCCACCCCACCCAGACCTGTAATCTTTTTCTTCTACCTTCATGATTCTTTCACTAGATCACTTTTCAATAGTTCTCAATGCCCGGCAAGAAATCCGTGTTTTATTTATGATATTTTGCTGCTGTCTGAATAGTGCGCATAATGGGTGCTTCCATAGTTTCTATGGCGCAGTCAAAGGACTTGAATGTAGATTATCGAAACTTGTCTCAAAGTCTGCGTGGCCGGTAGACAGTCATTGCACTTACTTAATTGGGACATGTATAATTTATTTACTGGGCCGTCGTAGAGTCACACCATGAGCACGGACACAGAATTTGCTGAGGTACTGTTAGACCGAGATATAATTCCTGCCCCTGCTGGACGAGTTATACAAGGTGGCATATTAGAGTAAGGGAATAAT
>JABMCL010000004.1:1760000-1767500 GCA_018857735.1 Alviniconcha marisindica
ACGTAGTATTTAAAGGCCGGCGTTACTGCCCTATGGACACACGTGCTGACGTAGTATTTAAAGGCCGGCGTTGCTTGACCCTGTGGACAGGTGCTGACGTAGTATTTAAAGGCCGGCGTTCTGCCCTATGGACAACGTGCTGACGTAGTATTTAAAGGCCGGCGTTCTGCCCTTGGACAACGTGCTGACGTAGTATTTAAAGGCCGGCGTTGCTGCCCTATGGACACACGTGCTGACGTAGTATTTAAAGGCCGGCGTTGCTGCCCTATGGACACACGTGCTGACGTAGTATTTAAAGGCCGGCGTTGCTGCCCTGTGGACAGAGGTGATGACGTAGTATTTAAAGGCCGGCGTTGCTGCCCTATGGACACACGTGCTGACGTAGTATTTAAAGGCCGGCGTTGCTGCCCTGTGGACAGAGGTGATGACGTAGTATTTAAAGGCCGGCGTTGCTGCCCTGTGGACAAAGGTGATGACGTAGTATTTAAAGGCTGGCGTTGCTGCCCTGTGGACAAAGGTGATGACGTAGTATTTAAAGGCCGGCGTTGCTGCCCTGTGAACAGACGTGCTGACGTAGTATTTAAAGGCCGGCGTTGCTGCCCTGTGAACAGACGTGCTGACGTAGTATTTAAAGGCCGGCGTTCTGCCCTTGAACAGACGTGCTGACGTAGTATTTAAAGGCCGGCGTTGCTGCCCTGTGAACAGACGTGCTGACGTAGTATTTAAAGGCCGGCGTTGCTGCCCTGTGAACAGACGTGCTGACGTAGTATTTAAAGGCCGGCGTTACTGCCCTATGGACAGAGGTGCTGACGTAGTAGTTAGAAGCCAGGACATTCACGAACGTAAATTCTGAATGCTCTTGTTATTGATTGCTTTTATTTAACGCTGTTCTCCGCTCTCCAGCAGACCCACTGTAACCACGAACCGTTTTCCGTGCGTACGGGTCTGTACCCTAGGTACCACTGTCTTAGCTTGGGGGGTGTCAGCGCACTGACACCAGCAAGAACACCAAGGCTTGGACTGTGTCACAGCACATTGACACCAGCAAGAACACCAAGGCTTGGGCTGTGTCACAACACATTGACACCAGCAAGAACACCAAGGCTTGGGCTTGCCCTGTCAACAAAACACATTGACACCAGCAAGAACACCAAGGCTTGGGTTGTGTCACAACACATTGACACCAGCAAGAACATCAAGGCTTGGACTGTGTCACAACACACTGCCACCAGCAAGAACTCCAAAGTTTGGGCTGTGCAACACATTGACACCAGCAAGAACATCAAGGCTTAGGGCAAAACTTGACACCAGCAAAAACACCCAGGTTGGGTGTGTCACAACACATGCCACAGCAAGAACTCCAAAGTTTGGGCTGTGTCACAACACACTGACACCAGCAAGAACACCAAGGCTTGGATTGTGTCACAACACACTGCCACCAGCAAGAACTCCAAAGTTTGGGCTGTCGCAACACATTGACAGCAGCAAGAACACCAAGGCTTAGGTTGTGTCACAACACGTTGACACCAGCAAGAACACCAAGGCTTGGGCTGTGTCACAACACACTTGACACCAGCAAGAACACCAAGGCTTGGACTGTGTCACAACACATTGACACAAGCAAGAACACCAAGGCTTGGGCTGTGTCACAACACACTGACACCAGCAAGAACACCAAGGCTTGGGCTGTGTCACAACACATTGACACCAGCAAGAACACCAAGGCTTGGATTGTGTCACAACACACTGCCACCAGCAAGAACTCCAAAGGCTTGGGCTGTTCGCAACACATGACCCGCAGCAAGAACTCCCAAAGGGTTGGGTGTCGCAACACGTTGACACCAGCAAGAACACCAAGGCTTGGGGTGTGTCACAACACATGACGCCAGCAAAAACACAAGGCTTGGGACTGTGCCAGACACACTGACACAAACAAAACCCCGCACACTTCTGTGTCAATCCATTGACAGATCCAAACACACCAAGGGTTGGGCTGTTTATGAACAAACACATGCATGCATGCAAAGAACACACCAAGGCTCCTTGCATCATCCACCAACACATGCCATGCAGCAAGAAACTTTCCCCACGTCGCTCCTCGCAACACCCCTTAACACAGCATGCATTCAAGGGTTTAGGTTCTTCACCAAAATCGTCCTTGACACCACTCTAACACAATGCTTGCTGTTACGGACTATCTGACACCACGATACGCCCTTGCATCATCCACCAACACATTTACACAAGTTAAGGGGAACCCCCAGGCTTGGGCGTCATCCCCCAACACATGTTATGCAGCAAACAAGGCTTTTTTCATCCCCAACCCCGTTGACAGCTATCAAAAACATTCAAGTTATTGGGCTTTTTATCCAGAACGAAACTTTCACACCACAAAAACACCAAAGTTACACATAAAGGGTTTTTACCACGAACGCTCCTTGCATCATCCACTCTAACACATGTTATGCATTGCAAAGTTATATCGGGACTATCTTCATCCACGATACGCTCCTTGCATCATCCACTCTAACACATGTTATGCATTGCATAGTTATATCGGGACTATCTTCATCCACGATACGCTCCTTGCATCATCCACTCTCCACAATGCAGATAAGGGTTTCGAAACGGCGTGAGGCTGCCCCTTGTTGCGGGGTAGCAGAAAACGGTCACACACCCAGCCCTAGGCCTTCTCACCCCATGGAAACCGTTTGTCAACGTACAGTTTGCATAAAAGGGTGGCCCCTACAGTCCATTCCATCATAAACATGGTTAACAATATAACTCCACGCATGCACTCAGTGTGTTGTTTAAGGCACGGCTAGAGACGTGGGTTATATTATAAAGGGGATTTTGTCCTTTTGCCCTCTCTTCCGTCGCTGCGTTCATTCAGACAAACAGACAGGCAGACGTCCAGTTAACCATCGGAGCCACTGCAGGTCGACCCAGTGTGTCTCAAACGGGTGAGGGGTAGAAGTCCCCGTCCTGATCCACGTTTAGCTGCAGTTTTGTGAATACGTAACTGAGCGTGTGACTGTGAAGCTAGCTTTGTTTGCATGCTGTGGCTTAATACCCCCTTGCCGTACCTTGATTACATTGTGAGAACACTAATATCCCTTTAGTGCTGCTATATCTGCCTGCTAGCGTGCAAAGCGATAGTCCTTGGTGTGACCCAGGCTAAACAACAGCAACGGCAGCAGCAACAATCACAATATCAACAACAACAACAACAACAACAACAACAACAACAACAACAACAACAACAACACACGCAGACACAGGCACACACACACAACAAAAACATTCCAAACGTAGTGTCTCTAACACACACACGCACACACACACACACACACACACACACACACACACACACACACACACACACACACACACACACACACACACACACACACACACACACACACACACAACAACAACAACAACAACACACACAAAACAACAACAACAACAACAACAACAACAAAAAGAGAGGGAACCGAACTCGTCATCGTGGAAGATTCTCCCCACAATCAATGCACGCAAAAATCGAAACCACACCATACCACACCCCCCCACACCCCCCCACCCACCCACACCACACCACCCCACACCACACCACACCACACCACACCACACCGCACCGCACCACACCACCCCACCCCACCCCACCCCACACCACACCACACCACACCACCCCACACCACACCCACCACCCACCACCCCACCCACCCCACACCACACACACACACCCACCACCCACCGCACCACCCCACACCACACCACCCCACACCACACCACACCACCCCACACCACCCCACACCACACTCACTTGGTTGATAAAATTGCCAGCTTGCAGCACGAGCCTCAAGAACTTCTTGAGCGAAGCGTTGTCGTAGAGGCGACGGCAGAGACTGTTGACGAGGGTGATGTGCGGTCGGATGGCGGACAGCTGGGTGGGCAGCTCAGCCTTGGCCAGCATGACCTCCAGCCGGAACCGGTAGGCCGGAAGTTCCAGCAGCTTGAGGAAGAACTTCTCGGCGTTGCCCAGCTTCTCACGATCACCGTCGTAGTGCTGAAGGACTTCCACCTAACACGCCAGCATACATTGCTAAATTTATTAGTTGTATTTTTTTTAAAGTTATTTTGATTAAACCAATAGCGAAACACAACGAAAAAGGAAATATAATTTTTGCGCCTTAGCCTTACATTTTTATAACAACTTCGATTTGTGTTTGAGCATTTATTTTTGTCTTATGTATATATATAAAGTGTGGTAGTTGTTTATTAGTAGTACTCATGTACTTGTTCGTAAGGAACGTCGTGTGCGAATGTAACTTCGCTTTCTAGCCCCCAGGGGCAAAACGCTCAATAAAACCTTGAAACCTTGCAGTGATTAAAGACGAGCGACAGCCGGACTGCTCAAGGCAACACGGCGGTTCAGTTCAACTCAGCTCAGGGTAGTATCCAGGACTGTACACCTCGGAAAAGCCAGAAGTCCTGTATAGTGACTCGGAAAAGCCAGAAGTCCTGTATAGTGACTTGGTTAAATTGACTACTGGCATGGTTTAGGGGCGATCAAGGGAGATACCCCGCGTACTTGGAAGATACCATACAGCGCACAAGCGCGCGCGCATACACACACGCACGCACGCACGCACGCACGCACGCACGCACGCACGCACGCACGCACGCACGCACGCACACACACACACACACACACACACACTCTCTCTCTCTCCTCTCTCTCTACACACACACACACACACACACACACACACACAAAACACACACACACACACACACACACACACACACACACACACTCTCTCTCTCTCTCTCTCTCACACACACACACACACACACCCACACAACACACACACACACACCAACAACACACACACACACCACACACACCCTCCTCACTACTCCACACACACACACACCTCTCTTCTCACATCCACACACACACACACACACCACCTACCCCACACACCACACACACACACACACCCCTACACCACCACAACACACACACAACACACCACACATCCCTCCACACACACACCCCACACACACACACCCACCCACAACACACACACACACACACACACCCACACACACACACACACCACCCCACCCCCCAACCCCCCCCCCACACACCCCCACCCCACCACACCACACAACACACACACACACACACACACACACACACACACACACACACACACACACACACACTCACCACCACTACCACCATCGCCACCACCACCACCACCAACAAGAAAACCTGGAAGAGAACGTTTTGCGAGTCTCGGCAACAGCTGCGCGGACGTAGGCTAACTAGGCTCCACCACATGACGCTCGCTTCAAGAGGACCCACCTCGTCCTGTTGAGGGAGAAGCTTGATGAGGCCTTTCAGCTTCTCCGAGCCTATGCCGCGGTTGTCGCCCTTCTTGATGAGGTCCACGATAGCCTCGTTGGACTTGCGGAACTGCTTGAGGAAGATGTTGACGTTCATGCTTCGCTTCGCGTCCAGAAGAGTCACCTGAGACACATACACAGAGCGCTATATAAAAGCGATCAGTAATAATGATAATGCAAGCATATAGACACAGACACATAACAGACAGACAGACATACAGACAGACAGACAGACAGACAGACAGACACACACACCACACACACACACACACACACACACACACACACACACACACACACACACACACACACACACACACACACACACACACACACACGCACGCACGCTCGCACGCACGGAGACACACATATAACACAGGCAGACAGACAGACAGACAGACAGGCAGACAGACAGCAGACAGACAGGCAGACAGACAGACAGACAGGCAGGCAGACAGGCAGACAGACAGGCAGGCAGGCAGACAGACAGACAGGCAGACAGGCAGGCAGACAGACAGGCAGACAGACAGGCAGGCAGACAGACAGACAGACAGGCAGGCAGGCAGGCAGGCAGGCAGGCAGACAGACAGACAGGCAGGCAGGCAGGCAGGCAGACAGGCAGACAGACAGACAGGCAGGCAGACACACGCACACCCATATTATACACTATTCTGCATGTTAGACATCATGTTGTAAGGAGCGGTGTGCTCAGCCTTGTTGTGAGGCGCCGCGTTATAGAAATGATCGTTATCATTATTATTTACAGAGTAGTGTTCGATGATGATCATGTTTTATCTCCCGCCCCCCCCTCCACACACACACAGAGTGGGCAGTGCAATAAACCATTGAGTTATGTCCCCTCATCTCACCGCGGCGTTCCTATCACAAGCAAAACTCCACTGATTTACACCTGTACACAGTTTATACACTTTTAAGTGGCACAGTCTGCATGTGCACGCACGCACGCACGCACGCACGCACGCACGCACGCACGCACGCACGCACGCATGCACACACACACACACACACACACACACACACGCACACACAGATACAGACAGAGACGCACACACACTTATACACGCAGATAGAGGGCAGGCACACAGAGATACAGATGTATATACACAAACACGCTTACACACATACTAGATACGCAAATCCACATAAAACACACGCCTCACAAGCACATTAACTCCACGACACCACACATTTATACACTAATCACACTCACACACACACACACCACACACACAGCACCACGCACCACCACACAGCAACACACACACACACACACACACACACAACGACGCACACACACACACACACACACACACAACACACACACACACACACAACACACACACGCGCACACACACACACAACACACACACACACACCGCACACACACACACACACACACACACACACACACACACACACACACACACACACACACACACACACACACACACACAATCCCATCACCGACCTCCATTGTGGCGGACTGTCTCCTCAGGACCTTGCTGTCGTCTTTGTCCGGCACAGACAGCTGCGGCGTCTTTTGGGAAAACAGCTCCTCCAGCAAGTCGTACTCCACGGAAATGCTGTCCTTCATCTTGTTCACGTCGCCCCACACGCTGTTCTCTGTAGCAGGCAACGACAGCACACATCACACAACGACAGGACAGCACACAGCCACAGCACACATCACACAACGACAGCACACATCACACAACCACAGCACACATCACACAACGACATCGCACATCACACAACGACAGCACATCACACAACGACAGCACACATCACACAACGACAGCACACATCACACAACGACAGCACAGCACACAGCCACAGCACACATCACACAACTACAGCACATCACACAACTACAGCACACATCACACAACACAGCAAAATCACACAACCACAGCACACATCACACAACACAGCACATCACACAACTCCGGCACATCACACAACCACAGTACAGCACTCACACAACCACAGGTAACATTGCACCAAACGACAGACACATCACACAACTAAAAGACACATCACAAAGCATCACACGTCGAT
>JABMCL010000004.1:1775000-1777500 GCA_018857735.1 Alviniconcha marisindica
ACCTGTGCACGCCTTCACATACACACCTGTGCACGCCTTCACGTACACACCTGTGCACAGATGCACACGTCATAGCGAACAGTCTGGATGATCACCTGGATGTTCAGGGCTGCATCGACAGAAACACCTTCACGTACACACCTGTCATAGCAAACAGTCTGGATGATGACCTGGATGTTCAGGGCTGCACCGACAGAAACACCTTCACATACACACCTGTGCACAGATACACACGTCATAACGAACAGCCTTGATGATCACCTTGGTGTTCAGGGCTGTACACACAGAAACACCTTCACATACACACCTGTGCACAGATACGCACGTCATAGCGAACAGTCTGGATGATCACCTGGATGTTCACTGCTGCACATACAGGAACACCTTCACATACACACCTGTGCATAGATACACACGTCCTAGTGAACAGTCTAGATGATCACCTGGATGTTCAGGGCTGCACGTGCAGCAACACACACACACACACACACGCACACGCACACACACACACGCACGCACGCACGCACGCACGCACGCACGCACGCACGCACGCACGCACGCACGCACGCACGCACGCACGCACGCACGCACACACACACACACACACGCATCAAATGGAACAGGGCTGAGTTGGTCAGAGGGATACAGGCTGAAGAAACGTGTCTTCAGCGCGGACTTGAAAGTAGTGATGCGAATCAGGCGCCTCAGCTACCACAGAGGTCCATCCTGTCCAACTTACCGATGAATTCATTGCGCATCCTGACGCGGTCCCTGATGTTTTCGTTGGCGACGATGATGGAGTTGATGAGGGCCATGACGGTGGTGCGGTACGTCGTCAGGTCAGCCTTCTCCAGCTCCGACACCAGCAGACTGAAGCGGTAGGGCAGTTTCTTCCACGTCTGCCACAGCCACAGCCACAGCCACAGTCAGGTCAACGTCCACGTCAACGTCCACAGCCACAACCAGGTCAAAATTCACGTCCATGTCCGCAGGCACAACCAGGTCAACGTCAACGTCCCCGTCCACAGCCACAGCCACAACCAAGTCAACGTCAACGTCCCCGTCCACAGCCACAGCCACAACCAAGTCAACGTCAACGTCCCCGTCCACAGCCACAGCCACAACCAAGTCAACGTCAACGTCCCCGTCCACAGCCACAGCCACAACCAAGTCAACGTCAACGTCCCCGTCCACAGCCACAGCCACAGTCAGGTCAACGTCAAACGTCCCCGTCCACAGCCACAGCCACAACCAAATCAACGTCAACGTCCTCGTCCACAGCCACAGCCACAGTCAGGTCAACGTCAACGTCCTCGTCCACAGTCAGGTCAACGTCCACGTCCACGTCCACAGTCAGGTCAACGTCAACGTCCTCGTCCACAGTCAGGTCAACGTCCACGTCCACGTCCACGTCCACAGTCAGGTCCACGTCCACAGCCACATTCAGGTCAACGTCCACAGCCACAATCAGGTCAACGTCCACGTCCACGTCCACAGTCAGGTCAACGTCCACAGCCACATTCAGGTCAACGTCCACAGCCACAGCCACAGCATGCAACAAGGAGTTTATCTGTTAGCATTCGTCAGCTAACAACCTAAGGTTCACCCAGTATATGGTGAGAAGTTTAGTGTGCGTGCGTGCGTGCGTGCGGGCGCGCGTGTGTGCGTGTGTGTGTGTGTGTGTGTGTGTGTGTGTGTGTGTGTGTGTGTGTGTGTGTGTGTGTGTGTGTGTGTGTGTGTGTGTGTGTGTGTTGTGAGTGTGCGTGCGTGCGTGTGTGTTTGCGTGTGTGTGCGTGCGTGCGCGCGCGCCAGGAGAAAGAAAACGCCAGAAAGAGTGTATGTTGTGTAAAAATACCAGTTATTAGTAGCAGAATATTAATCATTCCCGAATGATCATAGGACCTTCGTGAAGCTGAAACGTTTGACCTAATTGATACCATTGATACCATTGATACCATTGATACCATTGATACCATTGATACCATTCACACGTGCGACACGCGTATGAATATGACATGTTTCTATGATGTGACTGTATCTATAATACGGTTAATTACACTGGCGGCATATCTCAGCATGCATCTGTTATGTGGGTGTGCTTTGGGATGAATGACTCATTACAGATTAAAAAATACTGAATCGTCTCATATGTATTATAATTATGTGAAACTAAATGCGAGGCTCATATTGCACATATATACAGATTACAAAACAAAAGAAACAAACATGCAAACAAACAAACAAACACACACACACACAAACACAGACAGACAGACAGACAGACAGACACGCACACACGCGCACACACGCGCGCACGCACACACACACACACACACACACACACACACACACACACACACACACACACACACACACACACACACACACACACACACACACAAACTGCATACTACACTTCACACAAAACTAGACAGTGAATCCTCTGCCACCATGTACAACTCGTCGTACCACTGATCTATCCTACCTCCCCACTCCCCGA
>JABMCL010000004.1:1795000-1797500 GCA_018857735.1 Alviniconcha marisindica
CACACACACACACACACACACACACACACACACACACACACACACACACACACACACACACTCACACACACCAAACAAAGAAATAAAAAACAAGCAAACAAACAAACAAATAAAAAACAATAACGACAACAACAACACCCCCCATATCATCGAGACGATTCCACATGAAGGACGTGCTTTCCCCCTCACAAGTAACAGAACTATAAAGCAAATTCATTCATTCCGTCACTCAACTGTGGAACACATTACCTCAAACTATCAAACAAATCCTTAATTAGTCTGCTGAAAAATATTTGTCAACGAATGACACTGTGGTTTCTATATATTATTATTTTGGTTCTAGAAAGGAACAAGTTAAGCATTGTAGACTTCGACTTGCTATTAGCGATTTAAATTATGATTATTCAGACCCACCTGTTAGAAGACCCTATATGTTCATGCGGATATACAGCAAAACATCAGGCATTTCTTACTTTGCCCCCTTATAATGTATTAGAAATAAAACCATTAAAAAATAGATGGAATGAAAGAAATATCAATACACTTCTGTTTGGAAACGACCACTACATTTAGAAACTAATAAAAAAATTTTGCTAAGTCCACGACTTTTTGCGCCAAACCGACCCTTGTAAATCTGTAAAAGTCTCCAAAATTTGTTTATGATAAAAGCGAAGAAGTCCCTTTAATCCTCTCCCTCTCTCTCTCAGATCAATAATTATGAAAAATTACTAGACCTTTTTAGTTATTTTTTTTTTAACCCCCCCCCTCCCCCCGTTTTGTTGTTGTTGTTTTGCTTTTTTTTTTTGTTTCTTTTTTTGTTTTTTTTTTGTTGTCATTTTGGTCTTTGTTGGTTTTGTTCCTTGACTTTGACAACAATTTCCCATCTTCCCATCGAAATGTCTGTGTGATTATCTTTTTATCTATAGGTAACCTCAAATAAGCATATTGCTTTTGTGTTTCCTGTACTTATTTGTTGAGCTTATGATTACGATGAATGAATAAAATTTTGTTTAAACCAACAACAAAACCCCTCTTTTCATATAACTAAAAAAAAAAAAAATCTGTAGACAAGCTACTTCAAATTTGCACAGTGGAAGGACGTCGCTTATCACCCCTGACATTGTAAGCTTAATCTTTATATATATATATATCCAAATAAGAACAGAGCAGATTACACGTATACGCGTCGGAGATACGCGCTGTGAGGTAAGTTTAAACCACGGGATTAAAATAAAATCTCTTGGTTCGAGAAAAACGCTGTCACTGCAGCGACGTTAAGTTACAACTTGTCTATACACTTGTGTATGGACACATATCTTTTTCTCCTTCCTTGTTCGTGGATTATCAAACAAACGAAACACACGCACGCACGCAGGCACGCAGGCACGCAGGCACGCAGGCAGGCACACACACACACCACACACACACACACACCACCACCACACACACACACACACACGACACATCACACACCACACACACACACACACACACACACACACACACACACACACCACCGTATCGACAGCTCTGCACTTACTGTGTGCAGGTAAGATGTTTGTTGCAATGTGTCTTACAGCTTATCACACACACACACACACACACACACACACACACACACACACACACACACACACACACACACACACACACACACACACACAGAAAGTTATGACGTGCATATTTGGGGCAGAGAGAGAAAAAGAAAGAAAACAGCATGACATTACGACGACAACTCGTTTAGGCCGGAGAAAACAACAATATAATATATATATATATATAAAAATATAAAAAATCAAAAAAATCACGTTACGACCTTCATGTTTAGAGCGGGTAGAGAAAACAGCGTGACGTATGCTACGATCTGCTCATTTAGGGACAGAGAAAACAGCATGGACGTCACGACTGACGAGAGAGAGAGAGAGAGAGAGTCAGCATGACTGGGTCAAAGGAGAGAGAGAGAGAGAGAGAGAGAGAGAGAGAGAGAGAGAGAGAGAGAGATCAGCATGACGTCACAACCTGCACGTTTGACAGAGGAGAGCAGAAACGCCGTGACGCTACAATGACCTCCACGTTTAAGGCAGAGAGAAGACGTCATGACGTTTCGTCAACAGGTGTCCATTAGTAGTTTAACTGTTCGTTTTTAGCTCAGCAAACACACGCTGTTATTCATACTGAGAATGGGTCAGGAAAGGGAGGGCAGAACTGTAGACGAACAGAAGCGGTACGGCTGTATAGTAACTTTATTGACCGACGCTGATGTCGCGACCCGCATATTTGTTTTCAGCAGAATATGACACACAAGTAACCGGCCCCTTTTTATCGAAGGCTACAGTCTATTCAGCCAGCGACAGACCTACACGTGCACAGAGTGGAACGTACCCACCATCTAGCCTAGGGTACAGTAAGTAAGTAAGTGTTGGCGTTTTAAGCCCGTTCTCAACTGGGCGAATGTTTGTTCGCCGAACATACTTCGGACAGTTCGACGAACTATGATTCG
>JABMCL010000004.1:1802500-1805000 GCA_018857735.1 Alviniconcha marisindica
GAAGGACAAAGTCACGAGACATTGTCCAGAGACCACAACTTTTGAAGAGAAAGGAGAGCCGAAGCGGATTCGAACCGAGGTCCCTCTGCTTACCAGCCTAACGCCTAATTACCGCATTAGGCTACTAAACAGCAGGAATCGGCCCTTCCTGAACAGCCGTGATAATTTCAAGTTATATATATATATATATATGTATATAAAGTAACGCGTCAGTCGGTCAGTCATTTCTGGAGTTACACCGCTTAGCAGGGTACTGAGAACACAGAAATCAAGGTCCCTTAATTCTTTTTTTTGTTGAGAACCCAGAGAGCTCTAGAATCAAAGGTGTTCCCTTTTAAGCCGCCAGGAGTGTCACAAATCTGAAACAGAACGAGGCCCAGAGCGCTCGTGCGGCAGAATCAACACACACGAGAGTTAATGATTAGCACTCGAAATACGCAACACAAGTACAACAACAAAGACCTGAGTCGCCTACGGGGTAAGTCTCACCTCTTACAAGGTACATAAACTCCATCCTCAAAAGGATACGTAAGGTACAAGGTACATAAATTCCACCACTGAGAGGTACTCTCAGTGGTGGAATTTATGTACCTTGTACCTTACGTACCTTGTATTTACACGCATGCCTGGTGAGAGTTACCGTCGGCGACTCAGGTCTTTGTTGTTGTACTTGTGTTAGGTATTTCGAGCGCTAATTAACTGACTCATTTGTGTGTTGATTAAGACAAACAGGAGTGGTTTTGGAATCTCTCTCTCTTCTCTTCTCTCTCTCCCTACTCTTCTTGTATACTTGGCTCAGATGGAAAGGGCAATATTTATTTCAGGGTCCTTGTTTGCAAGAATACAAAACTATCATAGTATTTATATTATATATATTATATATATATTATATATAAAATAAGTTCAATATTATTAACAGGTTCCTTTTTGCCTCAGAACCAAGGAGATTATTCTAAATTTACCTTTTCGGACCTACAGAACACCGGCTTCAATCATTTATTTCAGGTTCCTTTTTGGGCTAAGCCCAAAAAGGCTTCAAGTCATTTATTTAATTGGTTCCTTTTTTTGGACCTACAGAACACAAAAAGGCTTCAAGTCATTTATTTAACAGGGTTCCTTTTTGGGACCTACAGAACACGAACAGGCTTCAAGTCATTTATTTAACAGGGTTCCTTTTTTTGGACCTACAGAACACGAACAGGCTTCAAGTCATTTATTTAACAGGGTTCCTTTTTTTGGACCTACAGAACACAAACAGGCTTCAAGTCATTTATTTAACAGGGTTCCTTTTTTTGGACCTACAGAACACAAACAGGCTTCAAGTCATTTATTTAATATGGTTCCTTTTTTTGGACCTACAGAACACGAACAGGCTTCAAGTCATTTATTTAACAGGGTTCCTTTTTTTGGACCTACAGAACACAAACAGGCTTCAAGTCATTTATTTAACAGGGTTCCTTTTTTTGGACCTACAGAACACAAACAGGCTTCAAGTCATTTACTTGATTTAACAGGGTTCCTTTTCGGGGGACCTACAGAACACGAACAGGCTTCAAGTCATTCATTTAACAGGGTTCCTCTTTTGGACCTACAGAACACAAACAGGCTTCAAGTCGTTTATTTAACATCCAGGGTTCCTTTTCGGGGAACCTAGAGAACACAAAAAGGCTTCAAGTCATTTATTTAACAGGGTTCCTGATCCTTTTCTCGGGGACCTACAGAACACAAACAGGCTTCAAGTCATTTATTTCATCCTGGTGAAGGATGTTGAATTCTGCTTGTGATTTGAAGGACTGTGTTTGGACTTTGTACTAATTTTAAACCGCTAATGTTTTTAAGTTTGCAATGGCATTGTAAAAAGCGCTGCCAGGCTTCCCATGAAAAGCTATAGGCCTAGTTAGTGGCGCTATAGAAATTTCCATTATTATTAATCTAGATATAGTTTTATAAAGGGTTGTGTATTCATGAACTGTGAAACATGAATTGTGTATTCATGAACTGGATGTCCCCAATAGAACTAATAATAATAATAAGAAGAAGAAGAAGAAGAAGTAGAAGAAGAAGAAGAAGAAATAATTTGGTGTTTTATACCCAGCCAACCGTTACAGGTATACCAAGAAGAAGAAGAAGAAGAAGAAGAAGAAGAAGAAGAAGAAGAAGAAGAAGAAGAAGAAAAAACAACAACAACAACAACAACAACAACAACAACAAGTAGTAGTTACCTCCCACACGGTACGCTGAGATCGCTTCGTCACACTCACACTTACAGCAGTTTTGTCAGTCACAACCACTTATGCCATGCATGTCTACCAAATCTAGTCATAAAGAAAGGGGCAAACAATCCCAAGTCAGTTTCTTGAAACCCCAAACCCTCCCTACGGAATGTGAGTGGCACGTAACATTCTATAATAAAAACAGAAATAAGCTATACCCCGAGAGGGACCTGTCATCTGTCAGTCGGTCCTTTCTTGCTCGTATTCCTTATCACCGCATTAGCTTT
>JABMCL010000004.1:1822500-1827500 GCA_018857735.1 Alviniconcha marisindica
GCTAAAATCGGTAATATGCAGCAGAAAGCGAACAGTTTTAACACGAGAAACTCCAAGATTACAGCTCAAAACGGAGAAAAAAAACTGGACAGTCCCTCAAAGTGATCATAACCTGTACGAAAGTTTAAAACTCGGCACATATTCTTTCCTCGCAGAGTTTCCAAATCACAAGTAAACAACATCTGAGAAAGTGCCAATATTAAGGGTTATGTCCAACCGGAAAATGCGTCCGCTGTATTCATTAAATACACGTTTAAATTTCGTGAAGAATTATGTGCATAGCTTTTGCAGCAAAATGACTGTACAAAGTTTGATCTCGACTTGAATACTTAGGAACATGTCAGGAATCACAAAGTTAAGCTTTTATCTTAATTTCTGAAACCTTCGTGATAATGAACTTCGATAAATGGCACCAGCAATTGCTGACCTACAAGGCACCGTTTGAAGTTTTGGCTACCGAATACAAACTTACCGAGGAAGCAAATCGGAAGCATCACTACTTGACTTCAACCCCTGTGACCTTGAAGTTAGGCCAATGTCACCCAAACTGGCATAAAGGTGTTAGACTTAATGGAGGTCGAAATCAGGCAAAGTTGAAAAACTTCGCTTTCATTCTCCGAGGAAACCGCAGTATTGATCGCAGGTTGTCACAGGGACATTTAAATTCAATACCACATTTCTCACGTCAGTCAAAGCACGCGCACACGTGAGCATTCGTGCGTTCATATGTGCGCGTGTCGGGTTTGTCTGGGGAAGACCGTTGTTAGTAGGACAACAAAAACGACAAACAAAACAACAACAAACAAACAACAACAACAACAAAACCACCAACAACAACAACACAAAACCCCCAACAAAAACAACGATGAAAAACAAAACAAACAAAAACCAAATCTTATAAAGCGCTTTTCTCTAACCAGAGTTAAACTCACTGCGCTGTACAGACAACTCAAACAAATCACATTAACATTCATTTCAACAAACACGGTTTTTCCACACACACACACACACACACACACACACACACACACACACACACACACAACACACACACACACACACACTCACACCCTCCCACTCCCCACCCCCACAACTGAACTGCTGCACAACAAAATGGAGAAACGTTTGTTCAAGTATTTATAGCTGCCCAGAGTGTAAATATCTGAATACACGTGTACACTCTGTAGAACCTTCAGTACACAGCATGCACATATGTATCAGCGAGAGCGCTTGGAATCTGGAGACTTGGGTCTGAACAGTTACAACAGTCTGCAGTTTAGGATAAGGGCCACAACCCGTTAAGCAAATCAACCAATTTCTAAAACCAATATGTCATTTTCATTTACACAAAGGCTAATTCTTCCGTTCGTGGCACACGCACACAACTGTATTCCGTAACCAGCATACGCATGTCTTCGAAAAAAACTCGTTGTTCAGGTCAGCGTAAAAAGTGGGGGCGGATATCTAGCTACCACGTGTTTGTGAACACAACACTGCCACTTTACGAAATTATTAACAGTATTAGCTGTAATGCTGGAGGTACGTAATTAACATCGCTGTTTGGCCCATTTTGTTGTTGTTGTCGTTGTGGTTGTTGCTGTTTTTTTTGTCGCTAGCACACAGACTCGTCTTTGGATGTTGTCGACGTTGACGAATCTGGAACAGTTTTGTTGGCGTCAGAGTCTGGCTGGTCTTCCCCTGCACTGGATTTTGATTTCGCCGGGTCATTCTCAGTTCTGTCTCCCGTGGATTTGGGTGACGACCCTGCGGTGGCTTTGGATGACGACTTTCCCTGGGTGTCTCTCTTGCCTCCCGTGGGGGATGTCTTCCGCAGGGTGTATCCGCGCCGGATGTCGTTGAGCAGACGATCAATGATGCAACCGTCGTCTTCTTGCGGTGGCTTCTCTTTGCCTGCACGTGAAACACAGCAGTGAATTAGAGCGGGAAAGTAGGTCAGTGTCTCATTTTGTTTTCTCTGTCTCTTGCTAGATTGTGTTTTCAACACTGATTTGTGTAGGCGATGGGTTAGAGTGGGAAAGTAGGCCACTGTCTCATTTCTCTCTCTCTCTCTCTCTCTCTCTCTCCCCCACCCCCCTCTCTCTTAAGAGATTGTGTTTTCAAACACAAAAGGGTTCAAAAGAACGCTTATTTATAACGACACGGACAACAATATGCAAATTTTCGGGGAAATCCCTTTGTCGAGCCACAAAACGACACTTAGAACGCTAGGAGTCATTCTGTTTCAGATTGTGTTTTCAACACCGTGTTGTGTTAGCAGCGGGTTAGAGTAGAAAACTACGTCAGGCCCTCATTTTGTTTCTCTGCCCATCTTTGGCTGCATTGTGATTTCAACAGCGAGTTGTGTTAAACAGTGGTTTACAGTGGGAAATATCAGTTTTATCTCTAACTTTTGGCTAGATTGTGTCTTCAACACAGACCTGTGTTAGCAGTGGGTTTGAATGGAAAAGTAGGCATTAATATCTGTTATTTTGTTCCCTTCTCGCTATCTGTTGTTCGATTTTGTGGTCAACACAGACCTGTGTTAGCGGTGGATTTGAATGGGAAAATAGGCATTAATATCAATTTTCTCTCTAACTTTGGCTAGATCGTGTCTTCAACACAGACCTGTGTTAGCAATGGGTTTGAATGGGAACATAGGCATTAATATCTGTTATTTTGTTCCCTTCTCGCTATCTGTTGTTACATTTTGTCTTTAACACAGACTTGTGTTAGCAGTGGATTTGAGTGGGAACATAGGCATTAATATCTGTTATTTTGTGTTTCCCTCTCAGTATCTGTTAGATTTTGTCTTCAATCCAGTTGTCCCCGAAGAAGTGTTGGCGGAGACCGCGACATCCCATGAGGTTTGGTGGAAAGGGAGGATTAAATTCTCGACAAAGTCCATTATAGACAATTAGCTACCTACTCCAAACCAACACTTGGTCCACCATAGGCTAAATAACCTTAAAAATCTACCTAAAATACACTGTTGTTTCCTTTGAAAATATTTCGAAGATGCCCTTAAACCTGCCCCCGACGAGGCCCCAGTGTGGCTCACCCCCCGCCCTCCCCAACCACCCTTCACCTCATCCCCCAACCACCCTTCACCTCATCCCCCGCCCTCCTCAACCACCCTTCACCTCATCCCCCAACCACCCTTCACCTCATCCCCCAACCACCCTTCACCTCATCCCCCAACCACCCTTACCTCATCCCCCAACCACCCTTCACCTCATCCCCCGCCCTCCCCAACCACCCTTCACCTCATCCCCCAACCACCCTTCACCTCATCCCCCAACCACCCTTCACCTCATCCCAAACCACCCTCCACCTCATCCCCCAACCACCCTTCACCTCATCCCAAACCACCCTTCACCTCATCCCCCGCCCTCCCCAACCACCCTTCACCTCATCCCCCAACCACCCTTCACCTCATCCCCCGCCCTCCCCAACCACTCTTCACCTCATCCCCCAACCACCCTTCACCTCATCCCCCAACCACCCTTCACCTCATCCCCCAACCCCTCTTAGTTTATCACTAACTTCCGATGGAAAACAAACAAGCAAGTAAATAAACAAGCAAGACCTCTGGCGGGGACTGCGCGTACATTTTACTCATTGTCGTAAAGATAATTATGTGGAGTATATAAAAACACCACTGTGTTCAAACTGGTCGATTTTCTGGAAACCATTCTCAATGAACTGTGACCGAAGAATGTTGGGAGTATGAGAAGGGTGAGCTTTGAAACTAGGTCTTTCGGCTGTAACCCCCCCCCCCCCCCTGACGTGCTAACCCCCCGCCTAACACACAGACAGACAGACAGACAGACAGACAGACAGACAGACGCCCAGACGCACGCACACACACACACACACACACACACACACACACACACACACACACACACACACACACACACACACACACACACACACACACACACACACACACACACACACACACACACACCCCATCCCCGAAAAAGAAGAAGAAGAAAAATCTTACGTGTTTGCTACCACCATACTTTGTTTCAGACCCAAACATGCTTCAGATACGCAATACACTTTTTTTTTCCTGATCTAGAATAAGCAAACTCTACAATAACTCAAGGTTGCACCACACCCCTGTAAATTTTGGCTGGAGAATAAACAAAGTACATGTGATTAATTGTGGTTGTTTATAGGGTTATGAGTGCACTGTTGCAAACACGTTCAAGCAAGCTAACACGCGCGCGCGCGCGCGCACACCCACACCACACACACACACACACACACACACACACACACGCTCTCTCTCTCTCTCTCTCTCTCACCCACCACACACACTCTCTCTTACACACACACACACACACCACACACACACACCACACACCCCACACACACACACACACACACACACACACACACACACACACACACACACACACACACACGAGCGAGCATGCACTTGCTGACAGTACGATGAAAACTAACGTCAAAAGTGGACAACAAAATATCCTGTTCACTGTGCTTCTCAGTAACATAAATTAATCTGCAAGTAATTAATCTGCAAGTCTGCCTTCGAAAAGAGAACAGATCCAAAACAGCAGCTGCTGCAGAAACAACAAACAAATAAAACAAAACAAAAAACAACAACATAAAACTGATTAAAAAAATCAGTTCAAAAATACGAACTTAGCAAGAAAAACCCTGACAACACTCAAATGAGCAAAACGGGATCTCCGCGGTTTTCAGTGGTGTATGAGGACACAGCAAATCGTGTGCAGACACAGCAAACCGCAAACTGCAAACTAGAGTGGAGAAAGACCCTAGCCCGCCACCATACTCAAGTTGGCCGTGAGAGAAGAGCAGCAGAAAACCAAAAAGCATAGCGAAAAGTAAACGTCGTTTTATTTGGTTTAAACAAAATTTTATTCATTCATCGTAATCATAAGCTCAACAAATAAGTACAGGAAACACAAAAGCAATATGCTTATTTGAGTGTTACCTATAGATAAAAT
>JABMCL010000004.1:1840000-1860000 GCA_018857735.1 Alviniconcha marisindica
TCACAATTTGTGAAGAGAAAGGAGAGCCGAAGCGGTATCGAACCGAGGTCCCTCCGCTTACCAGTCTAACAAACGCCTCGCCGCTAGGCCAAACCGGTAGGTAGGTAGTGTTGTTTATGTCCTCAGATGTCAGTTGACATATTAGGGACAAGCTGAAAACCAATGCCGAAGCACGGTTCAACATTGCTTTACGTCCACGGAAACCAGAAGGCTCGTTAGGACGGACAGCCCAGGACGGCCACCTCCACTCTCACACAGCTCCTGACACACAGAATAGAATATATAAGCACTAAACGGCAGCTGCTTGAGTGCATAGTTCAGGAGCGGGAGAGTCAGGTGCCGTCTGAGCTATCCGTCAGCTTCTGCCAGTAGATTTATTTAACCATGCTTTGGATGGTCCCCTGTCTAATATAACGGATCGAGGGCATTAGCATCACTTCCTCACTTCCTCTCCTGCTTGAGTGACGCACCTCTTCCTTCTCCGGCATGATCTTCTGCAGACCCCGGAGTCGCTCGGCGCCGATGCGAGCCTGCTGCCCCTCCTTGATCATCTGCACGACCTCTTCGTTGGTGGCCTTGAACTGCTTGAGGAAGATGTTGGCGTTCATGCTCCGCTTCGTCTCCAGCAGGTTCACCTGCAAGGCCAAAGGCGACACACTCGTACTCACACAGCGTCGATGGTGACGGCAGCTTAGCATCAGCTTAGATTAGATGGTGTGAATGGTAGAGGCAGCTTAGCATCAGCTTAGATTAGATGGTGTGAATGGCTGAGGCAGCTTAGCATCAGCTTAGATTAGATGGTGTGAATGGTAGAGGCAGCTTAGCATCAGCTTAGATTAGATGGTGTGAATGGTAGAGGCAGCTTAGCATCAGCTTAGATTAGATGGTGTGAATGGTAGAGGCAGCTTAGCATCAGCTTAGATTAGGTGGTGTGAATGGTAGAGGCAGCTTAGCATCAGCTTAGATTAGATGGTGTGAATGGTAGAGGCAGCTTAGCATCAGCTTAGATTAGATGGTGTGAATGGTAGAGGCAGCTTATGAACCACTTATTGTGGCTGGTAATGGACACCATACAATGACCAAATTAGACAGTGTGTTTGGTAATGGTTACCACTGATTCACTCAGTGTTGATGATGACGATGATGATGATGACGTGTGTGTGTGTGTGTGTGTGTGTGTGTGTGTGTGTGTGTGTGTGTGTGTTGTGTGCGTGCGTGCGTGCGTGTGTGTGTGTGTGTGTGGGGGTGGGGGTGGGTGGGGGTCGCGGCGGTGTTCAGTGGTGTGTGTGTTGTGTGTGTGTGTGTGTGTGTGTGTGTGTGTGTGTGTGTGTGTGTGTGTGTGTGTGTGTGTAGTCGTGTACGCGTGTGTGAGCGTGCGCACGTGCACAAGCGAGTTACCTCAGTGGGGACTTTGGCCTTGGGCTGTTCCTGGGTCTTGGCTACAGTGGCGGTCTTCTGGCAGAACAGCTCCTCGATCAGTTCGTATCGGACCGTGACCTTGTCATCCATCTCCGACACCTCCTTCCACACGTTATCGTCTGCTGCGAAAAGGCAAGCCACGAATCAGCACGTGAAGAACACCCCAAGATCACGTATCTAATACAAGTCACGAATCAGCACGTGAAGAACACCCCAAGATCACGTATCTAATACAAGCCACGAATCAACACGCGGAGAACACCCCAAGATCACGTATCTAATACAAGCCACGAATCAACACGTGAAGAACACCCCAAGATCACGTATCTAATACAAGTCACGAATCAGCACGTGAAGAACATCCCAAGACCACGTATCTAATACAAGTCACGAATCAACACGTGAAGAACACCCCAAGATCACGTATCTAATACAAGTCACGAATCAACACGTGAAGAACACCCCAAGATCACGTATCTAATACAAGTCACGAATCAGCACGTCAAGAACATCCCAAGACCACGTATCTAATACAAGTCACGAATCAGCACGTGAAGAACACCCCAAGATGATACTTACTGACACACTTGACAGACAGCATATAATATATATATATATATATATATATATATATATATATATATATATATATATATACCATAGATAGTTATTGACACACTTGACAGATAGCATATATATATATATATATATATATATATATATATATATATATATATATATATATATATATGTGTGTGTGTGTGTGTGTGTGTGTGTGTGTGTGTGTGTGTGTGTGTGTGTAACACTCTCTCTCTCCCCTCCACCCATCTCTCCCTCCCCACCCACCTTACCTCTCTGTCCTTCCCCCCTCTCTTTCCATCTGTCTCACCATAGTGCAAAATGAAATAAGGTATCTGCTTGTTGTTGTTGTTGTTATTGTTTTTCCTGTTGTTGTTGTCTTTGTCTTTTGTTTGTGATCTGTTTTTGGTCTCTCGTAGCTTCACATATTATACACTGCTTGTAAGTGTGCGTACTATTTTGTTACGTCCTTACTGAGATTATCTACTCGCATACCTAATAATCACTGCGTGGCATATACGTGTATGTATGTATCCAATAGAAGCCACGAATCAGCATGTAAAAAAAACACCCAAAACTACGTCCCCGTTACAAACACATAGCACGCACGGATAGCTTTATAACATTTTTTTTTTTTTTTTTTTTTAAATTTCGCACTGTTATTGGTCGTTCTTAAGTGACATCATGACAAGTGAAAGGTTAACAGCATCCACCCTCCAGAAATGGAGATCAGTCTACGGAGACGGCGTATGGGTACTCTTGTGGTGGAATACTAATCAGTTTTTGTGTTTACAACAACAACAACAACAACAACAACAACAAAAATTAACATCGTGGGGCGTTTATTCAGAAACATTCATCCATCGTTACAATATTCCTCTCTAAACAATCCGCACTCGGCTAACGTCCCTGGAAAGGACGAGAAGTGCCATTGTCAGTCAGACAAAGAGAGGAACTGTTTCAAAGGCAACGTTGAGGAATCCGCTGAGACAGGGCCATCGCCAGTCAGACGAACATTGGAAGTTTCAAAGGCAACGTTGGGGAAACTTCTGAGTGACGGGGTGGATCATGGAGCGCATATGGGCTTTTCCGAGCGCACAGCTACCGTCTTGAACTGAACTGAACTGAGAGACTGGATGGGTGCAGCGCATATGGACCTTTCCGAGCTTATAGGTACCATCTTGAATAAGTGGAACTAAAAGAAGTACGCCTGTCTTCTTTTTTTTATTAATTTTTTTTAAAGCATGAAGCCACCGCTATTGGTTTATTTGGGTGTAAAGATTATGATGGGCTATGTCATCATTTAAAAACTAGCATGTGGCATATTAAATATAACTAGTTCAACATTAAAAGGTAACCATATATATGCGCCGTCCCTTTAAGCTGACTTTCCATTGAAAAGTCAAGCACTCCATTTTTCCATTCAAAGGAAAACGTGGGTGGCACTCGCACGACACCCGTACGTGCACGCAACAAAACAGCCAGAATAACACAGAGTAATAAAAGAGTTTAGAATAACAAAGTTACTCCCTAAACACACACGGAAAGCGAAAACGAACACGGAAAGGTAAAGAACACCGAGCCTTGTAATATCAGCATCAAGGAATATGTCCATGGGAAAACAAAAACAACAACAACAACAACAACAACAACAAATTCAGACCGACATTAAGCAATAACGCCCGCATAGTCAGAAGCAGGCCAAATTAACGCGCAATTTCAGCTCGAGGGCGCGTATCAAGTGTCAGGAAAAGTGCAGCTGACATGAAAAAGTTTTTTCTTCTGAATCAGGACTGAGACGATAAGGAGGAAGATAAAATGTCAATTGATCTGTGGTCCCTATTACATTATCCTTTTCTTGGATATTGCGTCTGTCACGTGCAATGCCGTGTTTCCAACCTGACATTTTACTTCTCTACACCTGCTTTCGTCAGTAGAGTTTACAATCTTTAACAGTGCAAAATAATCAATCCAAATTTCCATTCAGTAAAAAAAAAAAAGGCTTATTAAAAGGAGTAAAGCGAAGAATAACATCAGTATATATCGTCAGTATGTTTTGATAAGTTTATGATAGGCACATCACGCCTTTTATATTTTAGTGTGAAAAAAACTTTTATTAAAATCAATCGTTTATCCTCTAGTACTGGATCTAGTACATCACGTACTGGATCTAGCTCATCAAAAAGAGCGCGTTACTCTCTGGTACAGTTAGATCCAGTTCTCTCCCTTCGGCGAAGGTGCGCTTTCATGACCACTCTTGATAAAGAAATTCAAAAGCCAGTTTAAGCGCTTCGGCAGCAGGTCTCCAAGTATTTAAAAAAATAAAAAAATAAAAATAAAATAAAATAAAAGAAGAATGCTGTTTGAAAGAACGCCTCATAATTGCAACACTGGCAAACAGAAAAGTAAGTAATTCGATTTTCACGTCTGGTCAACCACACAGGATCAGCGTAGGACGTTCAAACTCAGTCATAAGATAATTCCATACACAAATATCAAAACAAAACATACACACAAACATCAAACATCAATTTTCGAAGAGTTAGCCTAGTCCCTTGAATAACGTCTCGATTAAAATCATTGGTTTCGCTAGGATATGCTGGCATTGCCGACCTTTCCATCTGATTTACTGATATCAGATTAAAGAAAATTATAGAAAAGAATTGGACCGAAACACGGGGGAAAAAATGATCATATAATACAAATGGAAAACACCAGTGACCCCCCTCTCTCTCTCTCTCTCACTCACACACACACACACACACATTCTCTCTCTCTTCTCTCTCTTCTCTCTCTCTCTCTCTCTCTCTCTCCACACCACACACACTCACTCTCTCTCTCTCTCTCTCTCCACACACCACACACACACACACACACACACACACACACACACACACACACACACACACACACACATCCACACACACACACACACACACACACACACACACACACACACACACTCTCTCTCTCTCTCTCTCTCTCTCTCACACACACACCTCCATCTCTCACACACACACACCTCTCTCTCTCTCTCTCTCTCTCTCACACACACACACACATCACACACCACACACACACACACACACACACACACACACACACTCTCTCTCTCTCTCTCTCTCTCACACACACACACTCTCTCTCTCTCTCTCTCTCTCCCCTCTTCTCTCACACACACTCCCCTACACACACACACCTCTCTCTCCTCTCTCACACACACACACCACACACACACACACACACACACACCACTCAACTCTTCTCTCTCTATCTCTCTCTCTCTCTCTCACACACACACACACACCACACACACACACACACACACACACACACACACACACACACACACACACACACACACCACCATCATCTTCTCTCATCTCTCTCCTCTCTCTCCTCCACACACAACACACACACACACACACACACACAACCACACACACACATCACCACACCCATCCGACACACCACCAACCATCACGCCCAGCTGCTCAACAAAACGTACAAAAAACCTATATCCTAACGAAAGTTACCGGAGAATTTCCTGGAAAAAAGTCAGGAGAATGCAAAAGACAGAAAGAACAATGGACTAGGCAGAAAAACAAGAGCGGAGATGGGAAAGGGAATCAAATGACAGCCCTGAGATTCCAGACACGAGGAAGAGACATGCGACATCCACAGCCTCGCTACAGGGGAGAGAGAAAAAGCGGAAGGATCGAAAGGGTGGAGTGGAGTGGTAGTGGTGGTGGTGGTGGTGGTGGGAGGGGTGGGGTGGGGTGGGGTGTGGCATAACGCCAGCTATACAAAATTAAAGAGGCGAGATTTACACACGTGAATTTGAAATTAAAATAGGAAACGTGAAGACTGTTTATGCACTAGTCGTGGTGGTGGTGGTGGTGGTGGTGGGAGGGGTGTGATGGGGTGGGGTGGGGTGTGGCATAACGCCAGCTATACAAAATTAAAGAGGCGAGATTTACACACGTGAATTTGAAATTAAAATAGGAAACGTGAAGACTGTTCATGCACTAGTCGAAGTCCTAAGAAGTAATTTAAGAAAATGTATGACTGACTGAATGGTCTTTCACACACAAGAATAAGCATGACACCCCCCAACACACACACCCACACACACAAGAATAAGCATGACACCCCCCAACACACACACCCACACACACATGCACGCACGCATATAAACACACACACACACACACACACACACACACACACACACACACACACATACGCACGCACGCACGCACCCCGCACACACACTCTGTGTGTGTGTGTCTCTCTCTGTCTCTGTCTGTCTGTCTGTCTGTCTGTCTGTCTGTCTGTCTGTCTCTCTCTCAGAAAAACAAACAAACAGAAACACATGTGCAAACAAAACCATTTAAGGCAGGCACACAGACCGAAACCACCACACCACACCACACCACTACCAAACCACCACCACTGACCCTACTCCACCTCATACAACTTACTGCTGTTGAGCGCTTGCGCCGGGAGCTTGGACCAGTTGAAGATCTTCATCTTGTGCTTCGGTTTGGGCGTCGTGATGGGACTCAGGGCCGGGCTGGACACGAAAGCTCCGAACTGCAGGTTCGGCGGGCGCGGCACTCCCGGCGGAGGTGGAGGGGCGGGGGGTCCAACCCCCGGGGGAGGAGGTGGGGGAGGAGGAGGAGGCGGAGCCGCACCCCCGGGCAAAGGAGGAGCAGGCGGTGGTGGGGGTATGGACGACGAGGACCCAGGGAGAGGCGGGGCGGGGGGAGGTGGTGGGGGAGGGATGGCGCCCCCAGGTAAGGGAGGGGCCGGGGGTGGTGGGGGTATGGACGACGACGCTCCAGGGAGGGGCGGGGCGGGGGGAGGGGGAGGGACCGCACTGCTGCCTGGAAGTGGCGGAGCCGGAGGGACGTTCGTAGCACCAGATGAAGATATCACAGACTTTTGCATATGAAGCGGAAGGGGCGGGGCGGGGGGAGGCGGAGGGGGGACCAGTCTCGCCAGGTGGGCGGGAAGGGGCGGGGCCGGGGGCACGGCCCCCGAGGCTGTCACAGCGTGAGCACTGCTCGGCACCGCCCCGTCTCTGGACAACTGCACAGTCTCCCCTGTGGAGGGCGAGACGAGACTGTCATCGTCTTTGACCCGAGCCAACCAGGCTGGCTCCTCCGTCTGCACCGACTGGTCAGCCACGTCGGCTGTGGGCCGTTGCGCCAGCAGCAGTTTGTCCACCAGACCTGGGTCCACCTTCTCCAGCCGGGAAGCGTCCAGGTGGAGGGTCCTCTGTGCGGCCAGCTCCAGCACCGACCACTGGTTGTCACTGGAAGCGGAAGTGAGACTGAAGAAGAGATGATCAGAGACCGGAACAGTGGAAGTGGAAGTGAGAGTGATGAAGAGATGACCAAAGACCCAAATGGTGGACGTAGAAGTGAGACTGATGAAGAGATGACTATGACCCAAACAGCGGAAGTGGAAGTGAGACTGATGAAGAGATGACTATGACCCAAACAGCGGAAGTGGAAGTGAGACTGAAGAAGAGATGACTATGACCCAAACAGCGGAAGTGGAAGTGAGACTGATGAAGAGATGACTATGACCCAAACAGCGGAAGTGGAAGTGAGACTGATGAAGAGATGACCAATGACCCAAACAGCGGAAGTGGAAGTGAGACTGATGAAGAGATGACCAATGACCCAAATAGTGGACGTAGAAGTGAGACTGATGAAGAGATGACCAAAGACCCAAATAGTGGACGTAGAATTGAGACTAATGAAGAGATGACCAAAGACCCAAATAGTGGACGTAGAAGTGAGACTAATGAAGAGATGACCAAAGACCCAAATAGTGGACGTAGAAGTGAGACTGATGAAGAGATGACCATGACCCATTCAACGGAAATGGAATCGAAACTGATGAAGAGATGACCATGACCCAAACAGTGGAAGTGAGACCGATGAAGCGAGACTGATGAAGAGATGATCAAAGACCTAAACAGTGGAAGGGGAAGCGAGAATGATGAAGAGTTGATCAAAGACCCAAACAGTGGAAGTGGAACGACACCCGAACTCGAACTCGATCCCTTTATTTTACAAGGATTGTAGTTTCTGTTTAGACAAAACCTGTCTAAGAACTAGTCCTTGCTAAGCTACTAATGGATAACAATAATACTGAAAAAACAGACAGACAAACAAACAAACAAACAACAACAACAACAACAAAAACACCAGACATCATTCATGTAC
Source organism: Alviniconcha marisindica (assembly GCA_018857735.1). NCBI lineage: Eukaryota > Metazoa > Mollusca > Gastropoda > Provannidae > Alviniconcha > Alviniconcha marisindica. The sequence continues at coordinate 1,848,241 of JABMCL010000004.1, forward strand.
ATATATGAAGCATGAACAACTGAGTGTTTCTATACATGACGCTGATGAAGCGAGACTGATGAAAAGATGATCTAAGACTCAAACAGCGGCAGCAGAAACGAGACTGATGAGGCGAGACTGATGAAGAGATGATCAAAGACCCAAAGCCAAACAGTGGAAATGGAAACGAGACTGATGAATCGAGATTCATGAAGAGACGATCACAGGCCCAAACAATGATACAGAGGAGCAAGCCCAAAACACACCAGACGTTTTTTTTTTTTTTAAAGAACAGTAAAAAACAACAACAGCAAAGCTGATTAATTTCCAGTGAAAAACACTTTTTTGAAACAAAAACAGACAAATACTACCAAAACAACAACAACAACAACAACAACAACAACAAAAAACGATGATACGGATGATATTTGCCTATTCAGAGAAAATCCAGAGATCTTACATTTTATACGGAACCTTAGCAGTCACGGGAATAGATGAAAATAAACACTTTACGGGAAATATTCCACCCACGCACAGCCACCCCCCCCAGCCCACCCACCCAACCACCCACCCACAAAACAAACAACAAAAAACGTAAATTTGTTGACAACTTTCGGTTCCAAAAATAAAAGATTACAAGATTGAAGTCAATCGGGCGGTTTTATAATCAAATTTTCATGCAATAAACTGACATGTGTAATGATCATACTACTTCCAATTATCGTGGCCTGTGTAATGATCATATTATTTCAATTTATCAGTCAGAATCAGGCAGAAATTGCTGGAGAGGATTTGAGAAAAGAAAATTACAGATTATTTGTCTGAATAGAAGACCTGTCATAGAAAATCTCAAGGCACAGCGCGTAACAACATTATAACGACGACAAACAGTAGATACAATTATGAAAAATGCTTTCGACGACTGGAGCATATACACATGAAACGCTTTCGACGACTGGAGCATATACACATGAAACGCTTTCGACGACTGGAGCATATACACATGAAACGCTTTCGACGACTGGAGCATATACACATAAAACGCTTTCGACGACTGGAGCATATACACATGAAAACGCTTTCGACGACTGGAGCAAAAAATACCCCCACTGAAACGCTTTCGACGACTGGAGCATATACACATGAAACGCTTTCGACGACTGGAACATATACACACGAAACGCTTTCGACGACTGGAACATATACACATAAAACACTTTCGACGACAGGAGCATATACACATGAAACGCTTTCGACGACTGGATCATATACACATGAAACGCTTTCGACGACTGGAGCATATACACATGAAACGCTTTCGACGACTGGAACATATACACATGAAACGCTTTCGACGACTGGAACATATACACATAAAACGCTTTCGACGACTGGAGCATATACACATAAAATGCTTTCGACGACTGGAGCATATACACATAAAATGCTTTCGACGACTGGAACATATATACACCTTTAATCAAACTAATGACCTATCCACTGCGTTTACGTGAACAGGGACAGATTTCAGCACGGTCCACCGTGAGGTTGAAAGCAAGACCACAGATAAACCGGAGCCGTATCATCACAGTATGCCGAATGACTCCACGAAAATCGATCCTCGCAAAAACAACTACTTAAAGGCGAGAGAAAAAAAGAGAAAAAAAGCACCAAAAAAAGCAGAGTTTACATTGATTAAAACTTTTTGTTTGTTTGATGGAATGTGACAAGAGTCAACGGCCAACGCCCGCTTAAAAAAAAGATTTAAAAAAGAAAGAAAAAGAAAAAAAGAAAAAGAAAAAGAAAGAAAGGATGGAAACATAATAAACAGCGGATTTTATACATAAGACATAAGACTTTCATCCATGACGTCAGCGCTTCTGCGTCATAATTCTTTGCAACAAGCAATCTTCTCACTCCTTTACTATACACTCACAATGTTTGAAAAATGAAAGAAAAAAAGAAAGAAAAAAAAAGGCTGAACGAAATCAAACAAACAAACAAACAAGCAAGCAAGCAAACAAACAAACAAAATACCCAACCAAACAACAACAAAAAACATACAAAATTACAAAAGACAGAAAATGATTGATTGATCGCTGCAATATTATTAACCGCTCTATAATGAGAGACTATGCATGCAGCTTTGCATCGCGTGTTTGAATATCCACCGAAGTGGTGTACTTACAGCACGGATTATTGGTGGCGACATGGCTGGGCCCACGAAAACCCATGCGGCCATGCACCAGTTTACACTGTTATTCGTAGCCATTTACTGAGTTCGGCTTACCTGAAGGCATTGTCCTGATCAAACTGTAGCAACGACTGGAGAATATGGAGGAAGACATCAGCCGTAGGTGTGTTGTAGACCTGAGGAATGGACCGAACAATCCAATCAAATACGTTCTAACTGTGATAAACGATGTAGAACTAAACGTTCGGAACTTTTGTCCTATGGATGTTTTAGAGCTGTCTTGGTAGGAATGCATGTAAGAATCTCAACACTGTTCCCAACGCAATGAGCATTTCAGCCCTAGGTTTTTAAGAATGTGATCACAGCTAAGAAACGTTGATAATGAGCAAATGGGGCTTTTCAAAACAAACCCTTTCACCTCAGGTTCTGATTTTGATTTGATCTCTTCTAAATGTTAGGCAATGACGTGTTTTGAGAAGACTAGTTCTTTTAATGGGACCAAGCCCCTGTCTGCTAAATGCTGTAGCGACTATGAAAAATGTACATACATGGGCTCGAATTATACCTGATACAGATTATGGACGAGTAATTCACAAAGAAGGTATGAAAGAGCCTCGACAGAGCAAACACGTTTGTACCAAGGGTTGCGAGGATTTTGCAATCTCATGGTTTTCTGCAAGTAATTAATTAATACTCAAGGTGTTTAATACTCAGAGAGGCAGGAAGGAAGGCAGCGGGACACGTGTACGCGCAGATGACGTCACAAATTGTACCTTTTGAAAGACGGCGTCAAAGACTGCCCTGTGGTTGCTGATGTCAAGATCCAATGACATCTCAGCCGACAAAGCCTCATCGTCAGCCGTTTTCTCATCATCAAACACGTCACACTGGATGATCAAGTCGTCGTCCTCCTCGTTGCGAAGGTTGTGGATGATGTCCAGGAGATTCAGACCTGCAACAGGAGCTCAGTGAAATATTTTTGATCTAACGACGTACGCACAGCGCGTATATGTATTATGCGTGTCGTAGGAATCCAGCCGACCGGGCAGGCCTTGATAAAGCTCTCATGGGAGACAATTTGGATTAAACGTTTCTATAGAAAACCAGGACATGCTTGGACTGTTGTTCTACACATACACATACACACACACACACACACACACACACACACACACACACACACACACACACACACACTCTCTCTCTCTCTCTAGTGTGTGTGTGTGTGTGTGCGTGCGGGGTGTGTGTGTGTCTGGTGTGTGTGTGTGTGTGTGTGTGTGTGTGTGTGTGTGTGTGTGTGTGTGCCGGGTGTGTGTGTGTGTGCGTGTGCGTGCGTCGCGCGTGTGTGTGTTGTGCGGTGTGTGTGTGTGTGTGTGTGTGTGTGTGTGTGTGTGTGTGTGTGTGTGTGTGTGTGTGTGTGTTGCGCGCGCGCGTGTGTGTGTGTATGTGCGTGGGTGCGTGCGTGCGCGCGCGTGTGTGTGTATGTGCGTGTGTGTGTGTGTGTGTGTGTGTGTGTGTGTGTGTGTGTGTGTGTGTGTGTGTGTGTGTGTGTGTGTGTGTGTGTGTGTGTGTGTGTGTGTGTGTGCAGTGTGTGTGGTGGTGCTGTGGTGTGTGGTGTGTGGTGTGTGTGTGTGTGTGTGTGTGGTGGTGGTGTGTGTGCGTGCGTGGTGCGTGTGTGTGTGTGGTGTCGTGGTGCGTGCGTGCGTGCGTGCGTGCGTGCGTGCGTGCGTGCGTGTGTGTGTGTGTGTGTGTGTGCGTGTGTGCGTGTGTGCCCGCGCGCCCCTTTCATTCGGTTGCTTCTGAATTACTTTCCACTGGACTCATTACTTCTGCAACAATGTTTGAAACATTGTCCTTTGGGAATAATAGTAGCTTTTGTTAAACAAGTGAACGGAATCTGGAATCACCGCCCCCCCCCCCCCCCCCCGCCCCTCCCCTCGCCCCAGTGTTTTGGGATGCGTTTTCGGATGTGTGTTTGTTTCTCGCCCAAGATTCAATGAGCAGTTTTTTATTTTTTTATTCCTGTTATTAATGTATTTGCAGGGCGTCATTGTTTGCTTGCTTGCAAAAAACCCGCATCCTCTTTTGTGCTTTCCGGCGCCGCGAACGCGTTGTGTGAAAGTGGATTCTTTTTGCATGCTCTATAAATCAACATTGCAATACGTTGCAGAAGCCGTCAGTGAAGTGTGTTTAAGCTTGCGATTATTCTGTGTTGACCCTGCTGCAAAATGTTTACCATAATTCTCTTGCTATTGGACACTGCGTCTTTCAGTGTGTTCTCTAAAGGCGCTGAAACACCAAGAGCAGTTTTGGCCGTGATGTTGTTGTTGTTGAGGAGAACACTGTTTTGGGACCTTGCACCGCACAGTTAATAAAACATTAAAATGGCTCTCGATCATCACTGCCCATCTTAATGCAGAAATGGGATGGTGACAGTGTGGTGTTAGGTACAATCCCCCCGCACTGTTAATGAAACATTAAAATGGCTCCCATTACTGCCCATCTTAATGCAGAAATCATTGAGGTGGTGACAGTGTAACCTTTGTTTTGTTTTGCTCTCACTGTGTTGGATTTCGGTACGCGAAATCGTCGACCACATGGAAGTATCTCGTAACATTTAGCACGGACACTGGTCCCAGCGTTAGGTTACAGTCCCCTGGCCCCATCCCTGGGAGCTTGGTCCCCGCCAGTACCTCTCTGGAGACAGCTGGGCGTTAAACAGGTCTAACGACATAGTGTCTGACTGACGACGCCTCTGCCGTCGCCACGTCAGAGTGTTTTCTCTGCAGGGCGCAAGGCTGAACGCGTGGCAGCTGTCCATTAGTGACCTTCTCTGGCTCCGTGGTCTTCCCTTAGCTTAGCAACGACTAGTTAGGCGGGTTTTTCACCGGACCTAAACTACAGTCCTTCTAAAATAGAAACACACACACACATACACGCACACACACCACGCCCACCCACCACGCCGCACGCACCACACCACGCACACACACACACAGCACGCACCACACCACGCACACACCACCACACGCACGCACCACCACAGCACGACACAACACACACACACACACACCAACTACAAACAAACAAACAAAAATCCAACCACAACAACAACAACAACATCAACAACCCAACTAAGCATGCTTTGTTTTGTTCTAACAAATAGCGTTCTTTGAAAATTTTACGTGTTTGGATATTGTAAAATAAAGTTTTCTAGTTCGAGTTCGCGTTCCCTGGCCCCCGCTGTGATCTCCAAATCCACCCAACGCCTCATTCGTACGACCGTGACCGCTAAGCTGCTCAACTTCTCAAGGACCACGACGACGCCGTCCTTACACTGCCACACAACCTCTGAACCAGACACTGATCGCCTCAGATCAGTGAACGCTAAAGCGCCCTGTCCCCTCCACCCGCTACTCCGCTCTCCTCAGTTCAGTAAACGTACCCATACCCCTAGCAGCAATGATGTGTAAATATGATTGGCGTGAATGTGAGTGTGTCAGAGGTCAGGAGCTGTGTGAAATTCGAGGTGGACGTCCTGGGCTCCCGTCCCTATTAAACCTACGGTTTATTACACCATTACACCAGCAACACATCAACAACAACTGTGAGTGTGCCTGACAGACTTAGAATTCGCTGCAGTAAGACTACATATGATACCTCGGGGACCTCGTGAAGAGGCAATTTTTATTTTCATGTGATATGCATAGCTTATGTCTGTTGGATTTCTCAGGTATTTATATTTATGAATGACTTTTTACCTGGATGCTTGTTTGCTGTTGTAATTTAATGATGCTTTTATGATCGGTGTGAATGTGTGATGAGTGTACTTGGCACCACAAAACATTCCCGTGCAATTGTATTGACACTTGGCAATGAAGTTATATTGTATTGTATTGTATTGTACCTACAGTCATTCATTCCAACATCCATTCGGACACACCATCAACAAACAGCAGATAAACACAACACCCAACGGCTAGAGATGGTGATGCGTGGACGGTGAGGCTGGGATAAAATGGAGGAATGTTTAGGAGTGAATGGGGGGTAGGTGTTGTGCGAGTGTATTGTAATTTGGAATGAGAACATGTGCAATGCGTTTCTATACAGTACGTTTTTACGGCTTACCGTGTAATTTCCGTAATGGATTAATAAAGCTGTCTTGCATCTTGTTTCTTGTGCCATGAAATATTCGTGGTGCAATGACGTTGACACTTGGCAATACAGTTGTATTATTGTATTACTTTGTTACCTATGATATCGCTACATTATTAATACCCATAAGATGTGAAGCGTCCACAACCCTGAGATCATAAAACTGAAAGCATTATTATATGTTTTAGTGTACAGTAAATGATTTAATAATATTTTATAGAGGCGTGTGGATGTGTGCGGAAGGGGGGGAGGGGGGGGGGTATGAAGTGTGTTACTGTGTGGCGGGGAAGGTGAGGGGTACATGTGTCCCTGGGTGCGTGGGTGTCATATTGTATGTGAGAGGTTTTAATGCGTTTAACTTAATTTAACTACATTATTTTATGTGGCAGAGCTGGTGTAAGCGAAGAGGAATTTCCGTTTAATTGTTATGATTGCAACGGACAATAAAGTATTTTGAATTGAACTGAAGAATCAAAGTGTCCATACCCCCGAGACCAGTACATCACATAGTCAAAGTGTCCATACCCCCGAGACCAGTACATCACATAGTCAAAGTGTCCATACCCCCGAGACCAGTACATCACATAGTCAAAGTGTCCATACCCCCGAGACCAGTACATCAATAGTCAAAGTGTCCATACCCCCGAGACCAGTACATCAATAGTCAAAGTGTCCATACCCCCGAGACCAGTACATCAGATAGTCAAAGTGTCCATACCCCCGAGACCAGTACATCAGATAGTCAAAGTGTCCATACCCCCGAGACCAGTACATCAGATAGTCAAAGTGTCCATACCCCCGAGACCAGTACATCAGATAGTCAAAGTGTCCATACCCCCGAGACCAGTACATCAGATAGTCAAAGTGTCCATACCCCTGAGACCAGTACATAAGATAGTCAAAGTGTCCATACCCCCGAGACCAGTACATCAGATAGTCAAAGTGTCCATACCCCCGAGACCAGTACATCAGATAGTCAAAGTGTCCATACCCCCGAGACCAGTACATCAGATAGTCAAAGTGTCCATACCCCCGAGACCAGTACATCAGATAGGCTAAGTGTCCATACCCCCGAGACCAGTACATCAGATAGTCAAAGTGTCCATACCCCCGAGACCAGTACATCAGATAGTCAAAGTGTCCATACCCCCGAGACCAGTACATCAGAGAGTCAAAGTGTCCATACCCCCGAGACCAGTACATCAGATAGTCAAAGTGTCCAGACCCCTGAGACCAGTACATCAGATATACAGGAGAGCAGCATAGGTATACTGTCAGCAAACACAAAACGCTACACTGCCTTACCTATGAATTCATTTCTGATACGGCATCTCTCCTGGAGGTCGTCGTCACAGGAGACGAGGATGCAGTTGACAAACGCCATCAACGTTGTCTTGTAAGCCACCAGCTCCGTGGTTCTCAGCTCCGTCACCAGCAGACTGAACCGGTACCTCAGCTTCTTCATCGTCTGGGGGGGAACAAAAGGAACCGGGAATGGCCCGAGGAAATACTGTACGCCCCCATGGGGGCCCCCGAGAACATTATGCACACTGTACAAAAATTTTTTAAAGAGAAAATTATGCCCCACTTGTTTTTCAAAAAATTTTTTAAAGGAAAATTTAATGCACAAATGTACACTGAGGACATTATGGGGAACACATTTACACTGAGAACATTATGCACACTGTACATTGAGGACATTATGCACACTTTACACTGAGAACATTATGCACACTTTACACTGAGAACATTATGCACACTGTACACTGAGGACATTATGCACACTTTACACTGAGAACATTATGCACACTGTTCACTGAGGACATTATGCACACTTTACGCTGAGGACATTATGCACACTGAGGACATTATGGAGAGAACATTACACACACCATATGCTGAGGATATTACACTATACACTAATGACATTACACGAACTATACACTGAGGGCATTATGCACAGTATACACTGAGAACATTACACCCACTGTACACTAAGGACATTATGCACACTTTACACTGAGAACATTACACACACGATACACTGAGGGCATTATGGGCACTTTCCACTGAGAACATTACACACTATACACTGAGGGCCTTACACCGACAATACACTGATGACATTACATACACTATACACAGAACATTACTCACACTATACACTGAGGGCTTTATGCACATTTTACACTGAGAACATTACATTCACTGTACACTGAGGACATTATGCACACTTTACAATAAGAACATTACACTATTCACTGAGGGCATTATACACACTATACATTGAAGGCATTATGCACAGTATACACTGAGAACATTACACACACTATTCACTGAGAACATTACACGCACTAAGGATATCATACACTCTATACACTGAGGGCGTTATGTACAATACACACTGAGAACATTACCCACACTATGCACTGAGAACATTACACACACTAAGGACATCATACACACTATACACTGAGTGCATGCACATTATACACTAAGCACATTACACACACTATGCACAGAGAACATTATGTACACTATACACTGATAACATTACACACACTATGCACCGAGAACATTACACGCACTATACACTGAGGGCATTCTGCATACTATACACTGAGAACATTACACGCACTAAGGACATCATACACACTACATATACACCGAGAACATGAAGCACATTGTACACTAAGAACACTGTACATACAATACATAGAAAATGATACACACTATACACTGAGAACAGTCTACACACTATACATTTGAAAACAGCGTTTTTTGATCATGTTCAGGGGAAGGTCGGCTGAGAGAGAATTGCAGTAGTCTGTGTTATACTTACAGCGCTATCTGATTGTTACAGGACTGGTATCACGCGAAAGCGATTGCCATAATTATGAATTCTTTCCAAAGGAAGCTGTTTGATTAACATCCTTGAGGAAAGACCCCCCCCCCAAAAAAAAGAAAGAAAAGAAGAAGAAGCAAGCATTAACCACGCCAAAAAAAAGAAAAAGACAACAACAAAAAGACGAGGTATATTGCATTGAGCCACCATAACTGTCCGTACTGAACTGCATAGTGATATCGCCCCGATACAACCGTACCGGTTGACTGGCGTAAAACACCAAGTTACTTAATTACTGCATAGTGATGTGATTACGGCAGTGCTACTCTTGCTGACGTGGCGAAGCATTAACATTGTCACTTCCTCAAAATATAAAAGCGCTTCGGGGGAGAATGAATGCCAAACGAGGACGCGAAAGCGATGGCAATTCCTTTTAGGAAACGCCGCGCTCGTCAACAGACTCGGAAGGGTCCCACGGAGGGCGCTGACGCTGAGGGCAAGGGCGCCATCTGCACCAGGAAGAACTAGTTAACGCACCCAGAAAAGGCCCCGATATGCCTGGGCTGAAACAGCGAGAGAAGGCAGGGACAGAAACACCGACACAACGCAAGGGCTGAAACAGCGAGAGAAGGCAGGGACAGAAACATCGACACAACGCAAGGACAGAAACACCGACACAACGCAAGGACAGAAACACCGACACAACGCAAGGACAGAAACATCGACATAACGCAAGGACAGAAACACCGACACAACGCAAGAACAGAAACATCGACATAACGCAGGGACAGAAACACCGACAGAACGCAAGAACAGAAACATCGACACACACAACGCAAGAACAGAAACACCGACACAACGAGGACAGAAACACCGACATAACGCAAGAACAGAAACACCGACACAACGCAAGAACAGAAACACCGACACAACGCAAGAACAGAAACACCTACACAACGCAAGGACAGAAACACCGACATAACGCAAGAACAGAAACACCTACACAACGCAAGGACAGAAACACCGACATAACGCAAGAACAGAAACACCGACACAACGCAAGGACAGAAACACCGACATAACGCAGGACAGAAACACCACACAAGAAGGACAGAAACACGACACAACGCAAGAACAGAAACACCGACACAACGCAAGGACAGAAACACCGACACAACGCAAGGACAGAAACACCGACACAACGCAAGGACAGAAACGACACAACGCAAGACAGAAACACGACACAACGCAAGGACAGAAACACCGACATAACGCAAGAACAGAAACACCTACACAACGCAAGGACAGAAACACCGACATAACGCAAGAAGCAGAAACACCGACATCAAAACGCAAGGACAGAAACACCACAAACGCAAGAACAGAAACACCGACACAACGCAAGGACAGAAACACCGACATAACGCAAGAACAGAAACACCTACACAATGCAAGGACAGAAACACCGACATAACGCAAGAACAGAAACACCTACACAATGCAAGGACAGAAACATCGACACAACGCAAGAACAGAAACACCGACACAACGAGGACAGAAACACCGACACAACGCAAGGACAGAAACACCGACACAACGCATGGACAGAAATAAATAAAGCACAATAACAGATTATTGTGAAATAAAACACAGTAACAGAAACACTGACACAACGCAAAGACAGAAACACCGACACAACGCACGGACGAAAACATCGACACAACACAATAACAGACAGCTGCCGCATGAACAGCGACGCAACACAATAACAGACATACGCCGCAGAAACAGCGACGCGTAAAAGGTTCACAAGAACGCTATTTATTAGGACAAAACACTACTGCAAATTTTCGGGGTAATCCTCTTTATCAAGCTACACAGTGACACTTATACGAAACCGGTGAAAAAACGTGTGTGGGTTTGTTTTTGTTTTGCGTGTGTTTTTAACAGAATAGCTGGGCCGTACCACAAGCGTACCTGGGTTTACATAATATTTATTTCATCTTATTAATACCAATACATTAACAACAGAACAGCTGGGCCGTGAAACAAGTGTACCCTGGTTTACACAACATTTATTTCATATTATATTCATACCAATACATTAACAAGAGAACCAAACACATAAAAGCTTCAAAAGAATGCTATTTATTAGGACAAAAACAACTGCAAATTTTCGGGGTAATCCCCTTCATCAAGCTACAAAACCACACGTTAACAACAGTTAACCGGTAAAAAACGGTGTGTGTGTGTGTGTGTGTGTGTGTGTGTGTGTGTGTGTGTGTGTGTGTGTGTGTGTGTGTGTGTGTGTGTGTGGTGGTGTGTGTGCGTGTGTGTGCGTGCGTGTGTGTGTGTGTGCGTGCGTGTGTGTGTGTGTGTTTAACAACAGAACAGCTGGGCCGTGCACCAAGTGTACGTACCTTGAAGGTTTCCAGAGCGTCCAGCGCCAGACGATGACCTTCTGGAGAGTAGACACAGAGCGCGGACAGCAGCTCTATCACCTGCTTCTTCACCATCACGTTGGTCGTGTCCAGAGCTGCAACACAGCAACACAGTCGGTCCTTTTAATCAACAGTTCTGCTGTTTG
>JABMCL010000004.1:1870000-1880000 GCA_018857735.1 Alviniconcha marisindica
AGACAGGAGAGAGAGAGAGAGAGAGGAGAGAGAGAGAGACGAGAGAGAGAGAGAGAGAGAAGAGAGAGAGAGAGAAGAATTTTCAGACAGACAGACAGACAGACAGACAGACAGACAGACAGTCGCAAAGCGTACACTTTTTTTCCCACGAGAATATCAAAACGGGCGTCCACCTCACTGCCAGTGCAAAGCGTATCCCCGACCCCATTGTGAACACCTACCTAGCTCTTCGTTGGCTACACCCCGGGACACACATCCCTATAACCTTCGCACAGCTAAGCCAGAGCACACGCGAGGTGACTGCGGGTAATGACTACTTAACATCCGTCGGGCGAGACACAGTTGCGTGAAAGAACACGAGAGAAACAATTAACCAAGTCATATTGAGGGGGAAAAGGAGAAAAATGCCAAACGTAGAAGACAGAGAAGGAGAAGTAGAAAAAGAAGAAGAAATAAGGCGAGGAAAAAAGAAAGGAAAAAAATAAAATAAAATAAAATGAAAAACTAAGGAACAATAGAAAGAAAGAAGAAGGTGGAGGAGGAGAAGAAGAAGAAAGAAGGAGAGAAAAGAAAGAAAGAAAGAAAGAAAGAAAGAAAGAAGAAGAAATAAGGAGAAATAAAAAAGGAAAGAAAGAAAGAAAGAAAGAAAGAAAGAAGAAGAAGAAGCAGAAGAAAAAGGAGAAAAGAAAGAAAGAAAGAAAGAAAGAAAGAAGAAGAAGAAGAAGAAGAAGAAGAAGAAGAAGAAGAAGAAGAAGAAGAAGGCAGTCCCGGAGACCTATACATGTACAGATCTATACCCACCAAGGGCGAACTTGGAGGCGTAGGACCTCGTGGCGATCAGATACTCCAGCCCAATACGAGAGTTGATGCACGTGCGGATGCAAAGCACGCACTCCAGCCTCATGACCAGCACCTGGAAACCGCCCACCTGCTTGGACAGCTGCCCCAGGCACTCGAAGAGCAGCTCCAGGCCCTGGTTCTCCAGGAACTCCTCCATCCATCTCTTGTCGGAGCTGCCTAACTTCTTCCGGAGCCGACACAGGTTGAACACGGACGGGTGGTGAAGGAAGTAGACGCACGATTTGGACAGGTAGCAGTCATACGCCACGTCCGCCATGCGCGACTCGGAATGACACCTGGGTCGCATGGCCGGGTGGGCCGGGGAGAGGAAGATGTCGGGAGAAGGTGGGGAGCTCATGCCTGAGTGGAGGGGAGAGGACTCTCCCCGCCGGAGTCTGCTCAGGCCGAGGAGGCTGCTCCGGCTGTCCGTTAGGATGGCGCGGGACCGGCGTTTCCTGGTCGGCGACAACAACGCCCGCAACGTCGTCTGCTGCTTCGAGGATCCCGCAGAGCTCGACACCGCCACGGTGGGCCCGCACTGCTGGGTCTCCTTCATTGGGGGCTGTTGCACGTGCGACACACACGCGAGTCAATCAGCTCGGGCGGCGTACACTTCGAAGGGTTTCGCTTCCTCAGTGGTGCTCAAAACTGGATCTCAGCCCTCGGGGAAGCCCATACGCGGGGCATCCTGTCCGCGAAGAAGTTCTGTTATGCTGTTTTCCGAGTGTTATCTTTCGGTGAGACTCGTCTCCTCTAGTACATGAAGTGTCAAAACTCGCATGATGTACACCTGTCAGTTCAAAAGAACTGCTCTCACAGTCTTACGGATCACAAGCTTTTTTTGTTTTGTTTTTCACTCCCATTCGCTTAGCAATCTCCGGTTAATGTCACCGGGCTCCATGGTGCTAGAAAAAGGAGGAAGCAAGACCGGCGTCAGAGAACCAGTTTCACAAAAAACAAACCACGCGTGGCTGCACACTGTGCACGACGTACGTCACCCAATAGGACTTCATTAACAAGCACACGCTAATTAAACAACGCTCGTGTTGTCCGAAATGTTACACCGATCTTGGCCAGTTTTACCTGCGCTGTAAGTCTGAAGTCACATTGATACCTATTACCGGCTACCCAGCTGGCAGTTAAGTCCTTTTGACCCAAAGTTGAGTGTACTAGGAACGAGAATCGCTAAACTGTGGAAGTCAAATGTTATAATTATCTGATACTGATATTTCGCATTTGTGGAAACAAACGACAGACCGCCTAGCGCTCTGTCTAGGAAAGGAATACTCGATGACATCCATGCAGCAGCGGGAACTCCTAAAGACCTGTACACATCGCAACGTCACATGCAAAAGCAGGCCCCAGAGAACACCGGCGGCGAGATCACAAAACGCACAGTCCCTCACACATACAGAAACCCCGAGTTTCTATTAACTCAGCACCACGGCCAAACGTGGCATCATGCACTCCCCTACCGCAATATCTGAAAACCTTCGAACACACGAGAACAACTTATATAGTTACGTTTTACTGGAAACTGTTTTCGTCTGTCATGCAAGGAACCTGCAGTCGTCTATCTGTTTCGTAAGGAACCTGATGTCGTCTGTCTTGCAAGGAACCTGCTGTCGTCTATCTGTTTCGCAAGGAACCTGATGTCGTCTGTCTTGCAAGGAACCTGCTGTTGTCTATTCGTTTCGCAAGGATCCTGCTGTCGTCTGTTTTGCAATAAACCTGCTGTCGTCTGTTTCGCAAGGAACCTGGTGCCGTCTGTTTTGCAAAGAACCTGCTGTCGTCTGTCTGTTTCGCAAGGAATCTGTTGTCGTCTGTTTGGCAATAAACCTGCTGTCGTCTATTTCGCAAGGATCCTGTTGTCGTCTGTCTGCCTTGCAATGAACCTGCTGTCGTCCATCTGTTTCATTACGTTTCACTGGAACCTGCTGTCGTCTGTTTGTTTCGTTACGTTTCACTGGAACCGGCTGTCTTCTATCTGTTTCGTTACGTTTTACTGGAACATGCTGTCGTCTATCTGTTTCGTTACGTTTCACTGGAACCTGCTGTCGTCTATCTGTTTCGTTACGTTTCACTGGAACATGCTGTCGTCTGTTTGTTTCGTTACGTTTCACTGGAACGTGCTGTCGTCTATCTGTTTCGTTACGTTTCACTGGAACATGCTGTCGTCTATCTGTTTCGTTACGTTTCACTGGAACATGCTGTCGTCTATCTGTTTCGTTACGTTTCACTGGAACATGCTGTCGTCTATCTGTTTCGCAAGGAACCCTGAGCACGCTGACCGTCAACAAAAAGAAGCTGTAAAAACTCCCGGAAAGGCGAGGAGTACGCGGTGACAGCAGCCTGCTCGCATCGTGTCAACTGTGGAAGACACCTCCAGCCCAGACTGGCTTCCAGCACCGCCCAGGCTGCCTGTCTGCCTCACGACACGGCACGGTGCGGCGCAGGACTCCACCAAGCTGACGGAGACGACAGACGTACGTCGCCACGCCGAGACCTGGGAGCCAGCGTGTGAATTATGGAAGGCAACGAGTGCCGATCGTCACACTATTGATCTGACGGGTACTGACCTTTCAAACTTTCTGCGCCGGCCAATGGTCAGTCTGGAACGGGGGATAAGCAACAATGAGGTACTGTAATTAAGTGGAAGGGACCAGGTGACTGATGCCGTGCCGTTTTGACCATGAATGAGGTGGCACAGTGACAAATTTTTGATGAGGTGCCATTTCAAAGGTGACTAAGGTGACACAGAGACCAGGTTAATGATGCGGTGCCGTTTGGACTATGAATGAGGGGGCACAGTGACCGGGTTAAAAATAATGAGGTGCCGTTTGAAAGGTAAATGATGAGGCAGCACAGAGACCGGATTATTGATGAGGCGCCGTTATGAAGGTTACTGTAGCGGCACATTGACCAGATTATTGATGAGGTGCCGCTTTAAAGGCTACTGAAGCGCCACAGGGACCAGATGACTGGTGAGGCGCCATTTTGAGCGCGAATGAGGCAGCACAGGGACCAGATTACTGGTGCCGTGCCATTTCGAGCGTGACTGAAGCGGCATTATTTGAGAAGAAGCTGGAATGCGCCCCTTTAAAGATAAGTGAAGCGGCACTGAGATCAGACTATCGGCGAGAAGATAGGCGGGGGCCGTTTTGAAGACGAAGGGTGCGAGCCGAGACAAGATCATTTTGAAGATGTTGAGAAGCTCCGTTTGCAAGGTACGTGTAACCGAGGCGACACAGACCGGCAGACACAGACTGTCAGACACAGACCGTCAGACACAGGCCCACAGACAAATAGGCACAGACCGACAGACACAGATCGTCAGACACAGACTGACAGACACACAACCAGACACAGGCCGACAGACACAGACTGACAGACACAGATCGTCAGACACAGACCAACAGACAGACAAACAGACACAGACCGACCTATCGCCAAACGAAGTAGCATGGAGTTAGCGTTCTGGAAGTTTCTTGTTGTAGCAGTGGGCGTTACCAAGTGATGTTCTGATGCTGACTGAAGTGACAGATATCAAGCCAGGCATGGGTCGCAAATTAAGTCCTCAGAGAAGCATTTTTCCATCATCCTGAATTTCCATGGGACTGAACTAAACAACGTACTGCTTCAGAATACGTTTGAACTTGAAAAATTGGTTCTGCTAAATGAACTTACCTAAAGTACATCCGTAATATTCGTAACGACGCAAAATTTGATTCACGGGGGAAAACAACAACAACAAAACAACTACAACAACAGCAGCAACAACAACTACAACTACAACAGTTAAACAACAACACCAACAACAACAAAACAGCAGCATCACCAACAACAACATCATCATCAACAACAGAAGAAAAAAAACAGCAGCAGTTGCAGCGGCGGCAGCAGCAGCAACAGAAACAACTACAACAGATAAAAACAACAACAACAAGAATAAAACAGCAGCAGCAGCAAAAACAAGAACAGTAACTACAAAAGAACACCAGACTTGTACATAAAAAAAGACCAGCCCAGCCTTGGTTGCCACCTGGGTGTTTGCGGCAAAATGGAAATAACTAAAGTCATAAACTTCAGACCCGTAAGTAAACATGGTGCTTAACGTCCACAGAAACCATGAGGTTTATTAGGGACGGGGAGAAGGGTGTGTGTGTGTGGGTGGGGGGGGGGGGTATGGAGGTGGGGGGAGAAGGAATGGGAAAGGGAGGGAAATTATATACCTATCGCTACACTGTCACCACCAGAATGATTTCTGCATTAAGGTGGGCAGCGATGAAAGCCATTTTAATGTTTCATAACTGTGAGGGACAAAGTCACAAGACAGCGTCCAAAGACCACAACTTTTGAAGAGAAAGGAGAGCCGACAGTCGCACGTCACCAGTAACAAGACCTGTTCGCGTCACGACTGACACAGCTCAAGCTTAGCGCCGCTTCACAGTAGCAGCAGCAGCAGCAGCAGCAGCAGCAGCCGGTAAGCTAAGATGGACTATAGCTTGCTGCTTGCGTACCACCACGCTCCGAGAAAGACAAAAATAGCTGACTGTCTAGGAGGGAGATCGTGTGTCATTATACCTGCGTCACTGCCAGCGCTTTTCGCACGCATCGAGTAACAAAAGACTCCGTCAACAACGTACAACATAAATACAAAATGCTTGGTTTCGTCACAAACTTGTTTAACGCCGAGATGTCTCGAAGGACGTACTGGCAAGGACTGGCAGGGGTCCCAGGAGGTGGGGAATGGAAGAGGGAGACTGTACCTAAAGCTACACTGGGGAATGGACGAAGGAGACTGTATCTAACGCTACACTGTCACCGCCAGAACGACTCCTGCAGAGCAGAGGAACAGTGAGAGCCATTTTAATTATTCATTAACCCCTTCACTGCTCCAGCCTTTGAAATTTCCGGGCTACAAAATGCACACATACACGCCTGAAAACAGTATATCTGATGGTCCTATAACAAATCTACCGTCAATACTATGCATTTTGATAGAAATCATTTCACGTGCTCATGCAAAAGGAGAAAAAAGCCTTAGCGGTTTCAGATTTGGCATTTTGGTTGGTCGTTTTCTGAGTGAAAGCATGGCAGTGAAAGGGTTAAGTGTGAGGGATGAAGACGTAAAACAGTGTCCACAGACCACATTTGAAGAGACACGAGAGCCGAAGCGGAATCGAACCGAGGTCCTTCTGCTAACCAGCCTAACTAACGCCTAATCACCGCTAGGCCCAGCCGGCTCACGATACAAAATATATGAACAGGTAACCTAACCTAACCTAACAGGTAACGGTCTTTTGGACTTCCACGCACGGGTCTGAACGCTACAGTGAGGAAAAGAAAGAGTATAATCTTCCTGAAGTCTAGTTCTAACAAGGATCTCGATGAATCGATCCGAATTCGTTCATTTGACAGTTAGGTGTTCACAGGACGTCGGTGTCGCATAAAGCTTGACATGTCCATGGAAAGAAAGGCGATGGAGTGATCACTGAAAATCCCACCTTTTGTACAGCTTCGCCTTCATTCGGCTTAGGCATGGACAGCCTACGGTTCTGGGCCAAAAAAAGAGAGAGAGAGTGAGAGAGAGAGAAAAAGAAGATAAGGTAAGATAATACTTTATTACACAGGGATAAAGGTTTAAGTAGGAGTTGGCTTTTTCGCAAATCTGTCCCTGATGACAAGCAGAGAGAGAGAGAGAGAACAAGAACAAGAAAGTTTATTTGTTTTTAGGCCATTAGCCTCTTTCACAAAGAACATGAACACACTGCATATTTAGGCTGCACAATACATTTAAACTGCTTCCTTTTACTCCCCCCCCCCCACACACACACACACAGCACCTAACATACAACTACGTGCCGCTACTATTCCAAATCAGTCAGTTATCTGTCTCTTTTTCCCTGCCTTGATAAGAAACAATGCAATCTGCTGCAAACGGCATTGATTAGTTGTTTCCATAACTGAATGGTAAGGAACACTACTCCCCCGACCGTCACGCCTTAAAAAGTCGGGTCTAATATTATTGTACGTTGTACATTTGCACAGAACATGCAGCTCGTCCTCTGTCTCGTGTGGGCAAAACGGGCATGAGGTATCTGCTCCAGGCTTAAAACGGAATCTGTGGACTTTTATCCACGACACTCCTGCTCTAAATCTTAGTAATGCGTCTCTCAAGTGTCCTCTCATTGAACAGATGTACTCTTCCATACCAAAGTTTTGTTTCATGAGTTTGTATTCAAAGAACCTGTCACTTGATTCGAGCTTGTCATGCCGGGTTTGCCCAAAGCAATCTTTTAAGCGTTGAGAAAAGGTCCTAAGAAACTTCTTTTCGTCCCCTGCTCCCTGATTGTACCACACTTCGCCAAAACCTTGCTTTAGTAGCAGCTCTTTCACTCTTCCAGCCCAAGATACCTTGCCCCTTTCCGCCAGATTCTGAGAACATCGGTACGCCCCAAAAGGCAGCCGATCTCGATTCAGTTTCAGGAGTCTCAGCCAGTATTTTATGCTGCGTATCTGGGAGCTGACGGCCAGCGGGTACCTACCGCTTTCACCATACACTATGATGCTAGGAGTTCTGTTGCTTAACCTCAAGAACCTCTTGATGGCAAATAAGTGAACCTTTTCAACTGTTTCCACTCCCCCTGTACCCCATATCTCAGAGGCGTAAAAAAGCGCTGGCTGTATTTGGGCATCAAAGATCTTACTGAACACTCCCCAATCTGTGCAATTTATCTTTCTGAGTGCTTTCAAAATGGTGATAATCTTCCGTTTAGCCTTTGGTATAAAATCTGCTACAGCTTGCGTTGTGCTAAGTTTAGTAGTTAACGCTATGCCTAGGTACTTGTACGAGTTTACTACTTCAAGTTGTACATCCCCGTAAGCCATCTTTCGTGTCGAGACAGGTGTCCCCCTTTTCTAAACACTATGATGCTGGTTTTGCCAGGTTTACTTCCAGTTTTAGTCTATCTGCTTCGGCCTTGAGGTTATTCAGCTGGTTTTGCAGACCCCCTGGTGTTGAGGACACCAGCGCACATCATCTGCAAAAAGCAGTAAGAAAACTTCTGCCATGCCCTGAACAAACTGAACCCCGTGAGTACCCTTGTCCCTTACGGTTGTGGCCAGCTCGTTAATGAAGAAGGAGAACAATAATGGGCTGCTACACTCCCCCTGCTTGAGCCCGACTGGGCAGGAGAACTCTTCTGTCGTACAGCCTGCATCCACTCTGACAGAAGCCACAACAGAGCTGTACATTGCTCTCAGTGCCCTTAGCATCTTTCCCCCCGCCCCCGCCCTTCGTAAGACATCCCACAATATGTTCCTGTTCACGGAATCGTATGCTTTACGGAAATCCACAAAAGCAACATACAGCTTGCCTTTTGATTTTGCCAGGACCTTTTCTACCATCGAAATCATAACAAAAATGTGGTCCACAGTTGACCGTCCCTTCCTGAAACCACCCTGCTCTTCTACCAGCTTCCCCTGACTTTCTGCCCACACTTCAAGTCGCTTATTTAATACATATGTATAGCACTTGCTCAAAATACTAAGTAGGGATATGCCACGGTAGTTATCCGCGTCGCTAATGCTTCCCTTCTTGTGTATGGGGACCAGCAGCGCTTTTGACCACTGTTCCGGGAAGAGGCTGTTGTTGAACAGGTGATTGAAATAGCTTGTCAAGAAAGGGGCTACAGTCTCCTGGAGTTTTTCAAGAGCTCGCCCAACACACAATCTTGACCTGGTGACTTGCCATTCTTAAGGTTTTTTATCGCTGCCCGTACCTCGTCTTCCCTAATGTCCTGGTTCAGATCTGCGTCATACTCAGAGGCATATGTATCATCATCACTATCATCCTCACTTGTGTTTTCAGAAAGATTATCCTCACACGAGTTTGTACCAAAAACTGACTTAAAGTGTGCTAACCACTCCTCTACGGAAATATCGTTGCCTCTGCCCGCCCCCCTGTTTATACTCTTGACTGCTTTCCAGAACGACTGCTGGTCCCGAAGATTTTTCGTCAAGCCTTCACACTTGTTTTCTTCGTATTCCCTTTTTTTCTTTTGGAGCAAACTATGGTGTTTTGTCCGCTCTGTTACATAAGTAACCCTATCGCTACCACCCTTGGTTCCTTTCCATCGTCTCAACAATCGTTTCACACTTTGTTTGGACTGCCTACATTCACTATCAAACCATGGAGCCCCTTGCTTTTTTCCCTTGCGATTGAAAAACGTTTTCTTCATTGGCTCAGCAGCGTTCAGCAAAAGAGACACAAATATGTCAAGCGCCTTGTTCGGATCACGTGCAATCTGTTCAGTGGCCTCTCCCAGAGTATTTGTAAACACACTTGACCTGACATTGTTTTGGAAAGTTCGTGTCAGGTTGTCTTGCCAGACGAGTTTTGTACCTACAGTGGCTTGGTCAGCAGTTGCACGTGCTCCGTGTTGGCGTGCCGTGTTTAGAGTGAGTGACACCGGCATGTGCTGCGATTCAACACGTGGAGAGACATGGACCTGCACTATTTTGGACTCGGGAAAGTCCCAAGGACACAAGAAAATAGTCATTCACGCTGGACCCACTGTGTGACACAAACGTGAACTCTCCCTCTCTGTCACCATCGCAGTCCCCGTTCAAAATTCGCATTTTGTGAATGTAACACATGTCAAGCAGTTCTGCCCCAAAAGTGTTCACTGTTTTGTCCATGGACTTCCTACCCCCGCCTTCAGATTCACTGTCTGAATTTTCGTCGGGGACATCGTTATTGCAATAGTTGTTTCTATCGGCAGTGCGAGAATTCAAGTCCCCACAGACAAAAACATAAGGGCAGTCATATTGGGGGGAGAGAAAAGAGAGAGGGGGAGAAAAAAAAAAGGGGGGGGGAGAGCACTGCAGACGTCTCCATCTCTCTCGGTCTGTCTGTCTGTCTGTCTGTGTGTCTGTATCTCTGACAGAAATCACACACAAAAAAGGGAAAAGCGCGACCACTGCAGACGTCTCAATCTCTCTCTCTCCGTGACAGAAATCACACACACAAAACTGAAGGGAAAAGCGCGACCACTGCAGACGTTTCCATCTCTCCCTCTCTCTCTGACAGAAATCACACACCGAAAAACTGAGGGAAAAGCGCGACCACTGCAGACGTCTCCAGCTCTCTCTCCGT
>JABMCL010000004.1:1885000-1907500 GCA_018857735.1 Alviniconcha marisindica
GACTAAAAAGAGAGAGAGAGAGAGAGAGAGAGAGAGAGAGAGAGAGAGAGAGAGAGAGAGAGAGAGAGAGAGAGAGAGAGAGAGAATCCTTCCGGTACGTTGAATTGTGCTCGAGGGTCTCATCGTGTCTTTTTCATTCCTTCCTTTCAGACACCTCAGGAAAGTTGTGAAAGAAAATTAGCATACTGTTTTCATCCACACTTTTTCGTGGTAAAAATGGGGTGAGGAACACAACAGTAGTGGGATGAATTTTGTTTACGCTTTTGTGTGTGTCTTCTCGATTAGACCTGATTACTCGGCCGTGTTGTCGTCTGCAAAGAAGACCTTACACATTCCAGCCTCGCCTTCGATCTCGACACCCATTGCGACCTAGTCCATTAAGAACCATTAAGAATGGTCTGTAGGCATACTGTGTCCTCTCACCTACGTTCTCCGCTTTCTGGTCATCTGTAGAAGAGTGTGCAGGATACTGGCGACCCATACGGTTTTTGTATGGACATTCATTTTCCAGATTGTCGGTGCTAAACTCACGGCTATTGAGTGACCTAATCTGATGCCATAGCTTCCACCTATAGTCTATGTCTGTCTGTGTGTCTATCTGTCTGTCTGTTTGTCTGTCTGGCGGTCTGTCTACGTCTTTCTCTCTCCCGTTGTTAAGACTGGCCCAAATGGTCTTAGCGCTACTGTCCTTGAGTATGGAAGTTTTCGAGTTCGAGTTGAGTTCTCTCTCTGTCTCTCTCCGAAAATTATTTGCTACAACAATATAACCGTACTGGTTGACTGCACATAAAACACCAACTTACTTACTTACTCCATACATGACATTTTCCTCTACGGACTCTGAAGTCACCAGAGGGGCCTTCGGGTGAACACATCCCCCCCCCACCCCCCATGTCCCCCTCCCCTTCCCCCCCTTCCCCCTCCTCCAAGCCAAGGAAAGTTAGCAGATTCCTTGTACTCATCGTGTCTTCAGCCGACTGTCGGACGCGCCTAGCCGTGAGTGGACAACTCCTGCTGCCGCCTGCCGAGGCCATCGGACGAGGACCTCAAGCTCTGAACTCTAAACCTGTGTGTGGCCTTGGCCGTACAGCATTAGCGGTTCTTCCAGTATCTTACGTGGTTTCGCTCTGTGTGTGTGTGTGTGTGTGTGTGTGTGTGTGTGTGTGTGTGTGTGTGGTGTGTGTGTGTGGTGGTGGTGGGGGCTGGTGGTGTTGTGGCCCGGGATTTTGTGTTGTGGGGGCGCATGTGTTTTGTGTGCGGGGGGTTGTTTATTTTTGTCCGGCCGGGGTTTTTTGGTTGGGTTTGTTGTTGGTATGGGGTGTGTGTGTGTGATTGGGTGTGTGTGTTTTTTGGTGTTGATGTGTGTGTGTTGTTTTTTGGGTGGTGTGTTTTGTGTGTGTTGGTATTGGTGTGTTTTGGTATTGTGTGTTGTGTTTTTTTGTGTGTGTTTTGTGTGTGTGTGTGTGTGTGTGTGTGTGTTGTTGTGTGTTTTTTTTTTTTTTAAATTTTTTTTTTTTTTTATTTTTTTTTTGTGGTGTGTTTTGTGTGTGTGTGGTGTGTGTGTGTGTGTGTGTGGTGTTGTGGTTGTGTGTGTGGGGGCCACCCGTATTTATGCGGTGTGTGTGTGTGTGTGTGTGTGTGTGTTGTGTTGGTGGGGGGGGGGGGGGGGGGGGGGGGAAGGGGGGGGGGGGGGGGGTTACAACTATTTTGTCTCCCGGGGTCAACTGAAGGGAACTCTAAAGTTTTAAACCCTGGTAAGTTTGGGGTCAATTTGGGGCCCTTTTAAAGGGGGGGGGGGGGGGGGGGGGGGGGGGGGGGGGGGGGGGGGGGGGGGGGGGGGGGGGATTTCGTGTTTTGTTAACTCTGGGGTCAAAAAGTCGTGTTTTTTTCCCGGGACAGCGCAGCAGGCTTCACAAAGGGCAAAATTTTACTCTTTTCTTGTGAAAATGTTTCCTTCGACTAGTTTTTTCCCATTTTAAAAGGGGCACTTCTCTGTCCTCAAATAACAAAACCGTAACAAAGACTAGTTTTTAAACACACACACACCCCCACACACACACACCACACACAAAACACAAAAACAAAACCCCAAAACCCCCAAACCACAAAAAACACACCCCCACACCCCCAAAAACACACACAAAAACACAACCCCCCCCAAACCAAACCCCCCAACCCCACACCCCAAAAAACCCCCACAACCACCCCCCCCCCCCCCCGGGCCCCCCCCCCAACCACCCAAACACAAAAACCCACACAAAACCCAACCCCAAAAAAAAAAAAAAAAAACGCACCCCCACGCCACGCACGCCCCCATACACCCCCACACAAAAAACCACACCCCACAAAAAAAAAAACCCCCCCCCCCCCCCCCCTTTGTGGGGCAAAAAAAGGCCAGGGGGAAGACTGGGGAAACTCACCCCCTTTGGGCCCCCAAACTCAGTAAAGGGAAAATCAACACACAAGGGATTTAAATTTGTTTAAAAAAATTCAGAAAAACAAGCCGACCCAAAAGAAACTCGGTGCCGCGAAGACAGTGAAAAAAAACCAATGAACTGGCTGCCTTGTGCAAAATAAAACTTCCGTGCTGCCCTTTTAAAAGACGGTTTCCCCGCCCCGAATATAGGGGTTCCTAAAAAACAAAAACAAGTTTATTCCCTGGTAGCTTTGGCACTCCCCAACGCACTATCATTAACGCGAGCTGCAAAAGTATCATTTTGTCTCAAAAAACCAGTTTTTTGTCCCGACGAAAAATAGTTTGTCGCGACAAAATTATTTTGTCGGGACAAATCGGTTTGTCGCGACAAAACGTTGTCGCGAAAAATTTTTGTCCCCCTTTTTGTCGCGACTGTTTTTTGAACAAGGATATTTTTGTATTTGTCGCAAAAACCAACCCGCGCAAAACTATGCTTGTTGGAAAAAATTTTTGCCCGGGGGAAAAATTATTTTTGTCGCGACAAAACTTTGTCGCGAAAAAAAATTTTTGGGCGCTCCCCCCCGGTGCACAGCCAACCCCCATAATGATCATCAAAAAAAAATTGATAGCCCGAAAACCTCTCCCCGGCTGAGAAAAGGCGTGGCGTTTCAAACAACACGAACACAAAAAAATTTTATCGGTTTTAAATGCTGTTTTTTTCGCAATTCAGAATCCCAGTAACCTATATTATTACCAAAAGGATTTTTTATTTGCTGGAATTCGCGTGTCAAAAAAAAAAATATATTCCCTTTTGGATCCCGAAAATACTGTCCGGGAAAACTTCTTCAAGTGAATTAATACTCCCCATCTCAAAAAGACATCGCAATTTTAATCCAAAACCCCCGGTCTCCCCGGGGAAAAACACGGCTTAGCGCCCCCAAATTTCCCAAACCTCTCCCCACAACTGCACACACACCCGGGACTAAAACACACACAACACACACACACACACACACACACACAACCACACACACCCACCAAAAACACACACACACACACACACACACACCCAACCACACACACCACACACACACACACACACACACACACCCACACCACACCAAAACACACACACCACACACACCCCACCCCTCAACCCACACACACACACACACACACACACACACACACCACACACACACAACAACACACCACACACACACACACATTTTAAAAAATTAAAGGAAAAAAAACACATTTCAGCAAAAATTTCCCAATGTTAAAAATTTTTTTTTTAAAGCAGATCGTAAAACAGAAGAAAAAAAGAGGTGGGGGTTTTAGTTTTGAAAAAACAATACCTTTAAAAATTTCGACTCAATATTTCAATTTCTTCTGAGAAAATCAAGGGGGAAACCATCCGGCATGTGACCTTTCCACAAACCCGGAAGCAAATATATATTTCAGTTTAAAATCATGAAAATAACTCATCTTCCTGGAAAGGGCCTGACAAACTCACTCTTTTTTCTAAACTTTGGATTCTTTTCGCAGCCCTTCCCCTTTCCCCTACAAAAATCGACGGGTTTTACTGAAAAAAGCGCTTTTCTCTCTTTTCTCTCTCTTTTTCTCTCTCTCTCTCTCTCTCTCTCCTTTTTTCCCCCCAACCACAAAACACACACACACAACATCCCCACACACCCCAAAACACATACCCCCACACAAAACCGCCCCCCCCCCCCCCCCCCCAAAAAAAAAAAAAAAAAAAAAAAAACCCCCACACACACACACCAAAACACCCAAAAACAACCGACCACACACAAAACACAGTCTCTGACTCTCTCTTTTTCTTTTTTTGGGCCCCCTCTCTGTCTTTTGTTTTGTATCTCTATCTTTGTCCCTCGCCCCCCCCCCCCCCCTCCCCCCCAAAATTTTTTACCCCGGAAAACTCTCTCTCTCCCCCCCCCCCACATCCAGCACTCTTTAACTTCTTCTTCTCTCCTCTCTCTCTCTTTCCTCTCTCTCTCTCCTCTCTCTCCTTTTTTGGGTTTTTTCCATCACTTTTTACGTTTATTTAAGCATAAATGATGCCTTGTGACGTTTTTTCTATCGGCTTAACCCCCACACACACACACAAAACACACAACCCCCAAAACACAAAACCCCACACACACACCCCCCCCCCCCACAACAAAAACTAAAAAACACATAAAACAAAAACAACCACTCTTTTCCTCTTTCTCCTTTTTCTCTTTTTCTCTCTCTCTCTCTCTCTCTCTCTCAGAGGGGGCACACCACACCACACACACACACCTGAGTAAAATCCCCCCCCCCAAACACACCCACCACCCCCACCACCACAAAACAACAAACCCCCGGGAAATAGTAAACACAACTAATGGGGTTTTGTATCAAACGTCAAAAACTTTCTCCCCTGGTTGACACTCAACTAACCCCCCCCCCCCCAAAACCCCCAAACCCCCCCCCCCTTTAACCCCCCCCCCCCCCCCTTTTCCCCCCACTCCCCTCTTCCTGTTGATGTCATAGATCCTCTGGCGACTGACAGGCCGTCTCCGTGTCCTTCCCACAGAGTGACCATGGACTTATATCCACAGGTAGGTAGGTAGGTAGGTAGTGTTGCTTAATGTCCTCAGAAGTCAGTTGACATATTAGGGACAAGTTGTGACCAATGCCGAAGCACGGTTCAATAATTCTTTACGTCCACGGAAACCAGAAGGCTCGTTAGGACGGACAGCCCAGGACGGCCACCTCGACTCTCACACAGCTCCTGAACTATGAGCCTATATCCATGGAGTGACCAAGAGGTTTATACTCTGTTATAAATAACGTTCACCCACCATGACGGCCGAGTCATCATGCTCCACTGAACAGCAAGATGTCAGTCACCTCGTCACGCTAAGGCTCAAATTCCTCATTTGCATATAGGAGAGAGAGAGAGAGAGAGAGAGAGAGAGAGAGAGAGAGAGAGAGAGAGAGAGAGAGAGAGAGAGAGAGAGAGAGAGAGAGAGAGAGAGAGAGAGAGAGAGATTGTATCGTAACTTCGCGTTGATATGTTGATGTTGTCTGAAAGAGAAACTGAAAGAGATTTAAGACATCACAAAATTTATTTCCAGCCTCATCAGCGTTGGCACCAAGATGTTAGTTCTTGGATATTAACGCCCCGTCAACCGATTTGTGCCACTTGAGGACGAACCACAGTCAAAATTCCTTTACACCTGTTCAAAACAAGTTAAAAACACGGGAGCTGTGCGGACACCGTAAGACAGTCTGCACAGGAAGTTGACTCTGGGAGAAGTATCCCTTGTCGCACCGGGGACTCGAACCCGCGTCAGTATTGCGCCTGGCTTTTCAGACCGCCGCTCTGCCCACTGAACTACCCCGTCCCTTAATGCCGACCTTACACGCATGCAAAACTAATGGAACATTCCCATTTCGAATGCAACTTAAGGTTAAAATGCATTTCTCTGCTTGTGTGTGTGTGTGTGTGTGTGCGTGCGTGCGTGTTGCGTGCGTGCGTGCGTGCGTGCGTGCGTGCGTGTGTGTGTATGTGTGCGTGTGCGCGTGTGTGTGTGTGTGTGTGTGCGTGCGTGTACGTGTGTGTGTGTGTGTATATATCTTAGTATAGATATATATATATATTCATCTTCTATATATATATTATATATATATATATATATATATCTAGTATATTATGTTCGTGTTTGTGTGTGTGTGTGCGTGATGTGTTGTGTGTGGTGTATATATATATATATTGTGTGTGTGTGTGTGTGGTGTGTGTGTGTGGGGTGGTGTGTGTGTTGTGCTTGTTGTGCTTGTTTCTGCGGCAGAACCCACCATTTTAGACCAAGGTGTGAAAATCATTTTTGGTCTGGCTATATACATATGCCTACGACAGTAGGAGCTGAAACATCAAAACAGTCTCCTGAAAGGTGGCATCCGGAAGAAGACATGACCTACAAAAGGATGAGCCTGAATCCCAAACCTCTGAAGCCAGTCCCGCCTTCTTAGGCAGGACACGTAAACGTCACTGAAGGCCGGAACAAAGGCGTTTATCATTGGCCGCCACCGAGCAGCGTCAGCTGAGAATTAGCACCACTATCGGCTGGCGACCAAGCCATCGCTGACATCGCACGGAGCTGAATATTTCATGCGGCAGTGCCGGGCAATGAGATTAAAGGAACGCGGTCTGCCTTTCTAGTCTGCAGAGATTGACGATCGTGATTCTGAAGACGGACAGACAGATATAAATAGGGGTGGGGGACTCAAAGAATTAGGAGGGTTTGTAAACGGGGTGGGGTGGGGTGGGGTGGGGCTGCAAGGCATGAGGACAGACAATAAAAATGGGGTGGGGTGTTCGTGTGGGGCTGCAAAGCATAGGACAGACAGACTAAAGGGGTGGAGGGTGGGGGTGTGGCTGCAGGCATAATTATTTTGTGATAAAAAATGGGTGGGGGTGGGGGGGTGGGGCTGGGGGGTGGGACAAACAAATAAAAATGGGTGGGGTGGGGTGGGGGTGTGTCTGGCCAGGCATAGGACAAAAAAAATAAAAAAAAGGGTTGGGGGTGTGGGGTGGGGTCTGCAAGGTGTAGGATTTGCGTGAGTGGCTTTATATTTGGGTTTCCTCAAGTGGTCTCAGTCATCTCTCTCTCTCTGCTCTCTCTTCTCTCCTCTCAATCTGGCTCTCTCTCGATCTGTGTGGTTTGTTTGTGTGTGTTTGTGGTGTGTTGTGTTGGTGGTGTGGAGGTGGGGTGTGTGTGTTGAGTGGTAGTGTGTGTGTGTGTGTGTGTGTGTGTGTTGTGTGGGTGTGTGAGATGTGTGTGTGTGGGCGGGTGTGTGTTGTGTGTGTGGAGAGGAGAGAGAGAGAAGAGAGAGAGCGAGGAGAGAGAGAGAGAGAGGAGAGAGAGAGAGAGAGAGACAGACAGAACAGACAGACAAGACAGACAGACAGACAGACACAGACAGACAGACAGACAGACAGACAGAGAGACAGAGACAGAGACAGAGACAGAGACAGAGACAGAGAGACACACAGAGAGAAGCACAGGTGGCAGGTTACAGCTAAACACACAAGCATCCTACGTATGGCTTAATTTGCATGAATGACGTCACATGGCGCAATGGTTGTACGTGTACACAAAACACCTATTTTACCATACATGTATACTACGCATAAAGTAACCACCAAACAGCGCTGCACATACACTACTTCGGTGGATACTCAAAATGTGCCATATAAAGCGATAGTCACTCATTCAGAATCCCACATAGTTCAGGAGCTGTGTGAGAGTCGAGGTGGCCGTCCTGAGCTGTCCGTCCTAACGAGCCTTCTGGTTTCGTGGGACGTAAAGCTATATTGAGCCATGCTTCGGCAATTGGTCACAGCTTGTCCTAATATGCCAACTGACATCTGAGGACATTAAGCACACTACCTACCTTGATTTCACAAAATGCAAAAAAGAAAAGTAAATGAAAAAAGAAATAGAAAAAAGGGTTATTCCATGAACAGGCCGATCTGAAGTGCAGACACAGTGACCACAGAGACTGACCATAAGAACTATTAGGGAGGAGATGGGAAGACCGGGGCGACCACTGCGACTTTCACACAGCTCCGAGCTCTGATTCTTCTGTTGAGAGCGGAGAATAGCGGAGAATAGCGCTACATAACAGCGGTCATCAATCATCACGGCGTGCTTTACGGATGCTGTGTAAAATTTCACTGTAGAGCGCCTGAGGCATAAGGGTTAGTGACGCTGTATGAAATCTACATGTAGTTAATTATTAGCATGTTACTTATTTGAGTATGTTACCGTATAACGGTAAGGCAATCCTTTACAGATATACGGCAAACTACGGGTGGTTTGTAAGCGACACAGGAGCACGAGGTAACAAACAGCGGCCCCCCCGCGCCAACCACTCCTGCGGGAGCCCCCCCCCATGCACCCCCAATACCACAACACCTACAACACAGCACACACACACACACATAGGCGGCTCGACCCACGACACACACCATAAACACACACACAAACATACCATACACATAAAACACACACCACACACACACTCGAACACACACACACGCGTACCACACACACACACACACACACACACACACACACACACACACACACACACATCCCCACAAGTGTTCCCACGGCTGTATAATACATGGATCCGTCTCACTGTGGTCCCCTTGTCAATTACACGACATGGGTGTGCGACTTCTAACAGCTTGAACGGCAAAAACAGCGTGTTTACAAAATGACCTGAACTGAGATTCAGTCAAGCGTCTACCGATAACGTACGTGGGGCCCATTGTTGGAATGTTTTCAACCGTGGAAGGCCCCTGTATCTCAGTGAAGGAGGGAGGGGCAGTTGACTGAAACTGAAGCGAACAAAACGGAGGAAATAAAAGTGACAGTAACCCTTTGCTGTTAAATTTGCCAGCCAGTGTCGTCGAAGTCAACCTTTGACGCTAAGCCTGGTAAGCAAGCAAGCGGTATAGAATTTCCTTCTGTGAAGTCAGTCGCATAGATGTTGAGCAGGTAACAACAACAACAACAGTGAAGAGACTTAGCGGTCTATTTAAAACACTACTGAAATCGTTGTGAAAAAAGATGAGGTGCAAGCTTTTAAAGAAAAGAACACTACCGGTTGTCCCTTTGTCAAACATGGGGGAGAGGAGAAAGAGGGTGTGTTGGTGGATGGAGAGAAAGAGTGATGGAGAGTGTGAGAGAGGAAGAGAGAGGGAGAGAGGAAGGGAGAGAAGGGTGGAAAGAGAGTGAAGGAGGAGAGATAGGGGGGGATAGGGGTGGAGGGAGAGAGAGTGAAGGAGAGAGGGAGAAAGGGAGAGACAGGGAGAGAGGGGGGGAGAGAGGGAGGGAGAGATGGGTGGAAGGAGAGAGAGAGAGAGAGAGAGAGAGAGAGAGAGAGAGAGAGAGAGAGAGAGAGAGAGAGAGAGAGAGAGAGAGGCGGGAGGGGAAGAAAAAAAATGAAGAGCCAAGGGAGAGAACGAATGTCAGTGGTGGAAGAGAATATATACAGAGTTCTCTCTCTTCGAGTCGCGAATGGTTAACTTTCAGTCCGCAGGCAGTAATCTGCGTCTGTCTGTCTCTCTACTCAGTAGTACTGTAGCAAAGGAAGACATGCGAGTCGACCTTTGTTCTGAGGAATAGAGTTCAATATGTCAATCAGTCAATCAATCTCTCTGTCTTTAACAGAGCGAGAGAACGCGCGAGAGTGTGTGTATGTGTGTGTGTGTGTGTGTGTGTGTGTGTGTGTGTGTGTGTGTGTGTGTGTGTGTGTGTGTGTGTGTGTGTGTGGGTGTGTGGGTATGTGTGTGTGTGTGTGTGTGTGTGTGTGTGTGTTGTGTGCATAACAACGAGTCACCTAGTAAGAAAGACACAAAGACATGGAAGCAAACATACGCTAACAAAGACAGACAGGCTGCCAGACACAAAGACACGCAAGCAGACACCAACATACACAGACATGTAGACAGGCAGGAAAACAGACACTAACACAGACAGGCGGCAGACAGACAGAGGCAGGCAGACACCAACAAAGACAGACAGGCAGACACAGGCAGGCAGACAGACACACACTGACACTCTCACTCACACACAGAGTCTCCAGAACAGACCTAATGCTACTATCCTTGACTGTGTTTTTAAGTTTTCCACTCTTCATCACCTCCTGTACTAAACCCACACCTCGATGATGATGATGATGAAGTGATGCTTAATGTCCTCAGATGTCAGTTGACATATTAGGGACAAGCTGTGACCAATGCCGAAGCACGGTTCAATAATTCTCTCCGTCCACGGAAACCAGAAGGCTCGTTAGGACGGACAGCTCAGGACGGCCACCTCGACTCTCACACAGCTCCTGAACTATGACACACCTCGCTCGACCCCCATCCCAAATAATCAGTCTGTCCAAAGCCCGTCTGTCCAGCCAGAGATAGTGTATAAAGTGTTCCTGGTGACCTCACTCAGAATCCAGCAACACGAGATGATCGGTGAAGCTGCAGAAGGAATTACGGGCATTTTTATCACCTTCGCAATGCGGCTGTAGATAGCAAAGCAGGATATGAGATAGCGATGACGGACAACAATATTGTGCTCTATGAAACACGGCAACGCGAACATTCCACCGTGGTTAATGGACTAGCTACAGCGTCTGTTTTGATTTCTTTATAAAGAGCACATCGGCTGTAGTTTGAGGGGAGAAAAGGAACACTGTACACGCGTGCACAGACAGACAGACAGACAGACGGACAGACACAGACACGCACGCATGCACACACACATACACAAACACAGACACACACACACACATATATATACACACACGCGCGCTCTTTCAACAACTGTTTTTTTTTGCTTCGATATAGTTACTTAATCGTATGAAATACAAATTACGAATGGCCGTGTGTGTGCGTGCGTGCGTGCGTGCGTGAAACCACCAAAAGAAATTATGCAAAGAAGTATGCACGAGACAGTGAAATCTGACTGCAAATGATGGAGCACCTCACCGAATAAAAGCCCTAGAAAAAAGAAATAGGGCCGGAGGGGAAGAGGACGCTGGTTGAATCATCGGTCCCAACAGGACTCCTTGCGACCGTGCTAAAACTCTTGCTATTGATTCGCGTACGTGCCTGTCGTCTTGGTCTGTTTGAACTGCACGCCGCTGCTGTATCTGTGGTCTTGGTCTGTTTGAACTGCGCGGTGCTGCTGTTTCTGTGGTCTTGGTCTGTTTGAACTGCACGCCGCTGCTGTATCTGTGGTCTTGGTCTGTTTGAACTGCAAGGTGCTGCTGTTTCTGTGGTCTTGGTCTGTTTGAACTGCACACCGCTGCTGTATCTGTGGTCTTGGTCTGTTTGAACTGCAAGGTGCTGCTGTTTCTGTGGTCTTGGTCTGTTTGAACTGCAAGGTGCTGCTGTTTCTGTGGTCTTGGTCTGTTTGAACTGCAAGGTGCTGCTGTTTCTGTGGTCTTGGTCTGTTTGAACTGCACACCGCTGCTGTTTCTGTGGTCTTGGTCTGTTTGAACTGCACACCGCTGCTGTATCTGTGGTCTTGGTCTGTTTGCACTGCACACCGCTCCTGTTTCTGTGGTCTTGGTCTGTTTGAACTGCACACCGCTGCTGTATCTGTGACCGAGGTTTCTGTTTAAACTGCATGCTTCTTTATCTGCAGCCGTAGCATGCTTTTTAAACTGCATGTTGCTGTATCTGATACCATGGTCTGTTAAACTGTATCTGTTGCTGTATCTGCGACCATGGTCTGTTAAACTGTATATGCTGCTGTACCTGAGACCATGGTCTGTTAAAACTGTATCTGTTGCTGTATCTGCGACCATGGTCTGTTACACTGTATCTGTTGCTGTATCTGCGACCATGGTCTGTTAAACTGTATCTGTTGCTGTATCTGCGACCATGGTCTGTTAAATTGTATATGTTGCTGTATCTGAGACCATGGTCTGTTAAAACTGTATCTGTTGCTGTATCTGCGACCATGGTATGTTAAACTGTATCTGTTGCTGTATCTGCGACCATGGTCTGTTAAACTGTATCTGTTGCTGTATCTGCGACCATGGTCCGTTAAACTGTATCTGTTGCTGTATCTGAGACCATGGTCTGTTTAAACTGTATCTGTTGCTGTATCTGAGACCATGGTCTGTTTAAACTGCGTGTTGCTGTATCTGCGACCATGGTCTGTTTAAACTGTATCTGTTGCTGATGCATCTGCGACTGCAGTCTGTTAAAACTGCATATCGATGTATCTGTGGTCATCATCCGTTTAAACTGCACGTTAATGTATCTGTGGCCATCATCTGTTTAAACTGCATGTTGATGTATCTGCGACCGAGGTCTTAATAAACTGATTGCTTCTGTATCTACGACCATGGTGTGTTAAAGCGTTGTTGTTGAAGCAGACTGTCTGGTCTGAAGTCATCTTCGTCTGACCTCTGCTACAATCCTCATCGAGTCTCCTGGTCCACCATTAAGCATACATCGTCAACCAAAATGACCTGACCGGTGTAGATTTCAGCAAATTACAGACCATGTATGACAAGCTGACAACGCCTGCTGTCAGAACGACAGCAGGTCCGCAAACCCATCAAAAGGGTATGTCTGTGCGTTGAAATGTGGACCCCGTATTTAATACACAAAATTGTATCCAGGCACACGAACCATTCTTAGCTCAACTTAGGCCTTGCCCTCTGGACCATTAGACATCAGACAGGTATCTTCACGCACAGGTGAGACCTATGCGTGAACTTTGCTGGGATCAAGACGATTCAGTGAGTCTGACAGGTGAGTGACAGAGCGTGTCTTTGGGCTTTTGGGAACAACGCTTTTCTTCAAGACTTCAAATAGCGAGAAGCGACGAACAATGATACGAAATTATCAAAAGGATAGAGGAGCATGGGCATTTTGTGTCCACGTCTAGTGTACACAAGTATTCCTTCACTATTGCGTAGCTTCACCAGGACATTTATTTTCTTGGGCAAAAACCTTTAACTCACCAACGACCTGCACGAAAGCAAGGAAGCAAGTTAGTAATCGGATTTTAACCTCCCATCAGCCGTACAGGGTCACTTCAAAACGAGGTGATTTTGGTACTCATGGTACAGCAAAACAAAGGGTCGACAATATCTAATAAGTGGTTAAGTGATAATTTTTGACCAGTGATGACAGGGTCAACAGCCCCCCCCCCTCCACACACACACACACACACACACACACACACACACACACACACACACACTTCGAGCCTCCGCTAACTGATAAATGCTGTGTACGTGTTTCAACACGTACACAAGCCCCACTAACACGCAAGACAGTCCCAGAGTACAGAGAACGTGTAATGTCTCACCGAAAGGCTGACATTAATTCAGTGTACTAGACCTGCTGGTGTTGCCCAGCATTATCTCAATCAGGGTCAGTTCAACAGCTGAGTTTAATCAGCCTACAACGAAGCGTTTATCAAACGACGGCATGCTCGGGACAGGGCCAGCGACGCACGTGACGATGACCGAGGCTCTCAGGTTTCCCAGGCCGGACAGCCTGACCCTGACTGAGATAATGCTGGACAACACCAGCAGGCCTAGTACATTTATATAATGTCAGTCGTGCCGCTGCTGCTTTTTTTTTTCTCTCGGTAAAAACTACTCCGATATTTCAAGAGAAATGCTGCTGCTGGGACCGAGACAATGAAAACAACAGACACGTACGTCTGCGATCAGAGGCTGTATGGCATTGTCATCATATCAGTACCCAGTTTTGCTACAGTCAGTGTGTGTGTGTGTTTTGTGTGTTGTTGTGTGTTGTGTGTGTGTGTGTGTGTGTGTGTGTGTGTGTAGTGCTTACTTTATGAATGTTTTGTGTAGGATATGTCTGTGTTGATAATGTGTATGTTCATGTGAGCGCTCAGGGCGTTGATGACCGCATGATAAATGTACATTATTATTATTATTATTATTATTATTATTATTATTATTATTATTGGCATCTAGGCTAATTGTCACTACTCAGAACGTTGGGGCTGAAGCAAAATGCTTGTTGTGTTAAGAGTTCCACGCCAGGGTTACTTGCAGCCTTAGAATTCTGAAGCAAAATGCTTGTTGTGTTAAGAGTTCCACGCCAGGGTTACTTGCAGCCTTAGTAATCTTCTTCACATGACGAACTCCATTACTGAAATCCCTGAAGATCCAAACACATCAAATGTTACAAAGAACGCTGTTTGTTTTGACAGAGCACAACATGCGAATCTTCGGGGTAATCCCTTTATTCAAGCTACATTTTTCATTGTTTAACTTTTGTTTATGTGTTGCTTTGCAGCTTGAGAAAGTGGATTACCCCGAAAATTCACATGTTGTGTTTTGTCATAAGAAACAGCGTTCTTTTGAACCTTTCATGAGTGTTTGCAATTTGTTTTAAAACGCTAACAGTCATTCTGGTTCAGATTTTTTGAAATCCCCGAAGACGAAGTGCGGATGCCGGAGTGGCGGTTTGTATGATACACATATGACAGTATGCTGCACACGCTACCTTAATTCTCACTCACGACTGGGCGAAGCTGAAGGGTACAGCTGAGGAATTACGGCAAACAAACAAGCACAACAACAGATCAATAATGAGGTTTTCTTGTCCGTCTCTGTGCTGCAATGAATCGGCCCCAAACTGTGCCGATGTTGAACGTTAACCGGTCATACGCATGCAGAAAATTATACGATTCATTCAGTCTCGTATTCACACAAAAATGTACAACAACAACAAAAACAACAACGATGACGACGACAGCAACAACGACAACAACAACAACAATAACAGCACGAGATGTTGGCTATGAAAGTAAAGTCAGAAAACAAAACGAAAAACAAACAATAACAATAACAACAACAACAACAATGACGATGACGAAGCAACGACAACAACAACAGCAACAACAGCGTGAGATGTTGGCTACGAAGGGGGGGTGAAGGAAAAACCGGATTCGTCTGAACTACTGTCTAGGGCGGCGTTTGGCAGGCCGTGGAAAGGAGGAAGACGGGAAAAAAGGCCAGACGACCTTCAGAATTAAAGCCACTTTTCGCTTGTGTGTTACGTCCTGGTCAACCTCCTTCCGCGCACGCTTATTTGACACCGTCGTCTGGGCAAACAAACATTTTATTAAGCCCTCGGCAAGACAAGTTCACTGGGTACAGGTATCTCTCGACGACAAAAGGCTTTTGTTCTTAGACTTGCTTCATAGTGCCAAGTTGAAGACGTACTGGTAGATACAGAAAATCACAGGTTTATGCTGAAGACGTAGTGGTAGACATAGGTTTATGGGGAGAGATGAACTTTCCACCCACGGCTACATCGTCAGGATCAGAATGATTCTCCATGGATTGAAATGGACAGAGGTTCTGCCCCTATTTTGCAATTTCATTCACTCTGCAGCTTGAAGTTACTGGACAGTATGTATTTTATAATAAACAACGACATCGTCACGGATAAGACTTTCATTTTGTTTATATATACTTTAAAGAATGGACAAACAAACAAACTAAAACAACAACAACAACAAAACCACACACACAAAAAGACATCACAGAGAGAGAGACAGAGAGAGAGGGGAGAGAGAGGGGGGGGTGGGGAGAGAGGGGAAGGGGGGGGGGAAGAGAGAGAGAGAGAGAGAGAGAGAGAGAGAGAGAGAGAGAGAGAGAGAGAGAGAGAGAGAGAGAGAGAGAGAGAGAGAGATTAGAAGTCATATCAAAAGTTAATGAACAGTGATTGACAGGAATTCATACATTCCCAATCACCCTGTCACATATCGCCCTGATATAACCGCACTGGTTGACTGGGCGTAAACAACTGAGTTACTTACTTACTACCCTGTCACATGTGACACATCTGTCAGCCTAGCTTTTTTTGTTCGTGCCATCAAACAGATCGCGTGCGTTCGAAACAATGACACTGGACACAACAAACAGGCGGAAATGGAATAAGAGATGAATGAAAACCACTCCTGGCGTGACAAAGTGACACCGTTACAAAAACTCCAACAACTCTTTGATGTATTCGGTTCACGTACATGCACTGCTGTGACTATCGTGACTTTCTCCCTCTCTGTCTTTGTCTGCATGCCTGCCTGACAGTCTCTGTTTGTCTTTTAACGTCTCTCTCTCTCTCTCTTGGTCTGCCTCTGTCTGTCTCTCTGTATTTCTCAGTCTGCAAGGACTAGTTGTTAGACAGGTTTTTGACTGAACCTAAACTACAATCCTTGTAAAATAAAGTTTTCGAGTTCGAGTTCTCTGCCTGTCTGTTTCTGTATGTCTAACTCTGCCTGCCTTTTAGTCTCTGTCTGTCTGTCTGTCTGTTTCTGTTTCTGCATGTCTGTCTGTCTGTCTGTCTGTCTGTCTGTCTGTCTGTCTGTCTGTCTGTCTGTCTGTCTGTCTGTCTGTCTGTCTCTCTCTCTCTCTCTCTCTCTCTCTCTCTCTCTCTCTCTCTCTCTCTCTCTCTCTCTCTTTCTCTCTCTCTCTCAGTTGTTTCTGTCGATACCAAGGCATCCTCTGAAATAACCTGTCTTTGCACACGCCTTGGTTAGTTTTTATCAATGAGTTGACAGGTTGGGGCTGTATACTGATAGACCTACGCTGACTGCATGAGAAGGAAGACAAATTTAAAGTCCATCCTAATTGGAACGTTATGGACTAGATAGCTATCCGTTTCCAGCAGAGGCTGTCGCATAACGAGTCGACTTTTTCAATCAGTCTCCTCAG
Source organism: Alviniconcha marisindica (assembly GCA_018857735.1). Classification (NCBI taxonomy): domain Eukaryota; kingdom Metazoa; phylum Mollusca; class Gastropoda; family Provannidae; genus Alviniconcha; species Alviniconcha marisindica. The sequence goes on from JABMCL010000004.1 coordinate 1,901,703, forward strand.
TCCTGGCACTGAGATGAACAGACACAATCTGGTGTTGCGGACATTTCTCATCCTGTCAGCTCTGATCAGTACTGTAAGCACTACTTCTCGAAGAATTCGGCACTCACGACCACACTCGTGTCAACAACGTGAATGCACGATCGATCCAGTACTGTAACGGCAAGACACGTGGCTTAACAACCATCAACCAACTCTCACTCGTTGAAAATCTACTGTTAACTCGGTTCGGTTGTGTTGCTTAATGTCCTCGGATGTCGGCTGACATATTAGGGACGAGCTGAGACCAATGCCGAAGCATGGTTCAATATTGCTTTACGTCCACGGAAACCAGAAGGCTCGTTAGGACGGACAGCCCAGGACGGCCACCTCGACTCACACACGCTCCTGAGCTATATCTACTGTTAGCCTACCCACCACATCATATATTTGTAATTTTGAGCGCCTCATATAAGTTTACTTGTTTGACACTCCCAAAACTATTCTCCTTCTGTTATTGTGTATTGGTATGCTTCCATTAATAATACTGCTTAAACCAACAACCAACGAGAGGCTATTCCACATTATTTTAAACTTTTTCTTGGCCTTTGATGTTGAATTCAATACGTAACCGAAGGACCTACAATACAATGCAATACAATACAATACAATAATACTCTATTAATCCTTAAAAAGGAAATTCAGTTGTCTGCCTTTGACAAATAATAACAAGTAGATAAAAACGTAAATAAATACTATACAGATTCACTGACTTAATTGGAATAAAAACTTAATACAAATCAAATGAATAAACAGTAAGAAAAAAAGTTCAGTTGCAGTCACAATGGTTCCGGTATCGTTCACACAAATGCTAAAACATAACAGGCAGTGTCACCACCTGAAAGAGGAGTTAGTTTTTTGGATTTTAACGCCCCGTCAACAGCATAAGGTCACATCATAGTTGAGGAACTGTGTGAAAGTCGAGGTGGCCGTCCTGGGCTGTCCGTCCTAACGAGCATTATGGTTTCCGTGGACATAAAGCAATATTGAACCATGCTTCGGCATTGGTCTCAGCTTGTCCCTAATATGTCAGCCGACATCTGAGGACATTAAGCATCACAACCGAACCATTAGGTCAGCTCAGGGTGACGCTGAAAGAAGACAGTTGTGTCGGATTAACAGACTCACAAAACCGGATCAAAACTGGAGAAAGCGAACAAGAATGTATATTTTTGCAAAAATCTGAAACAAGAATGACTGCTAGCGATCTAAAACACGATCCCCCAGACACATAAAAGGGGCTAAAGAACGCTTATTTCAAGCACTGGACAGGAAAACAACAGCTCAACAACAACAACAAAACTAAACAAAACAAAAAGAAGAAACAAAACAAAAAAGAGAGAAGTTATTTCGCTTCTCATCTCATTTTTTCATCGTTTTTAACCATTTAACTGTTGTTTAAGTGTCGTTTTGTAGCTTGACAAAGAAGATTACCCCGAATATTTGCAGACTGTGTGTCTGTGTCATAATAAATAAGTCTTCTTTTGAACTTTTTAGGTGTTTGGATCTTATATATTTTTTACAAACTATGCTAAAACTTTCAAGAACACAATGACTGTTCATTGGAGGTCCTCAGACCTATACAACACAGGCAAAGAGGAAACAGCGAGGGAAATATTTCAGTTCATGAAAACCCGTCTCTTTTATTCCGCGGGCACACCAATTTGTGGTGGCTGGAGGCACACTCCGAGCATCGCTTTCCGGCACCTTCCTCCAAACTCTGCCAGATTTAGTTACGCCACTGAAGTGGTACTCTTTATCTCCGCGCAGCTGTCCACCGACGCGGTCAGCGCCCTCCGAAAGGTTCGGGTACTAATATGACTGTAGAAGCAACCTAGCGCCAAAGCACGTACGTAAACATGAGACGCATCCACCCCGGGTAAAAAAGAAAAAAAGAAAGAAAAAAAAGAGTTCCGTCTCGATTCAAACGATTGTGGTTTTATTTGTGCCGGTGTAAACTTTGTTGGCGGCTATGAATGACGCGCCTTGTTTTATTTGAGTTATTTGTAACAAACTTACTACTGTTTGAGCACCACCAAAAAAACTGCTCGTTAGCTGACTGTTTTCTGGACCCTATGGCGTAACTAAATACGGCAGTGGTTGAAGGAAGGATGTCGCAAACCAGTGCTTGGAGTTTGGGCTGGAGGACCACAACTCAGAGCCCAGGAGAGACGAAGAGCAGGGAGGTGGAGCTGGGCTCTCATAGCTGGACGGATTATCTTGCTGCTGAGTTGTTCCTCAACAGTTGCTTCTCGGACACTTTGTGACTTTGTTCCGCGCAGCTGTTGAAACAGCAATTAGCGGAGCATAGTAGTTGCTTCGCACTGACGGGGTCCCCACCTCCTTAACATTGCTATTTTGGAACTGGATCGCCGTCTCTTCGGTCCTTGACGGATCGGAGCGCTGGGACGAGCTACTCATCCCATCTTTTCCCTGTCTCTGATAAGCCTTATGGCTTCTGGGGACGTAAATCACAATGAAAGAAAGAAAGAAGACTGGCCCCAGCTAATGCACTCCTGCACACCGCTTTGTGTAGCTTATAGACTGGCTAGAGAATCCAAGCTTATGCATTCCTGCACACCGCTTTGTGTAGCTTATAGACTGGCTAGAGAATCCAAGCTTATGCATTCCTGCTCAGCTGGAGGTGGGAGTGGCGACGGCCGACCGAGGTCTAAACAGCTCTTGTGTTGAAGCAAAATAGAACAGTCATAAAATGAATGAATAAATAAATAAACGATGAGCGCCGGCAGTCCCAAAACAAGCTGTAAATACAGAGAGAGAGAGAGAGAGAGAGAGAGAGAGAGAGAGAGAGAGAGAGAGAGAGAGAGAGAGAGAGAGAGAGAGAGAGAGAGAGAGAGACAGAGACAGAGACACAGAGAGACAGAAGGCGAGAGAGAGAGACAGAGACAGAAAGACAGAGAGACAGAGACACAGAAGGAGAGAGAGAGAGAGAGAGAGAGAGAGAGAGAGAGAGAGAGAGAGAGAGAGAGAGAGAGAGAGAGAGAGAGAGAGTTACTGGCCTTGCCTGGACCAGCTATTAAAAGCACCACTTGTAATGCAAAACTAGGAAGACCAGTTTTTCCGGAAATCTCTATGGAGGTCGGCGGAAGGTGGGGAATGGGAAAGGGGGAAGCGTCCGTCGAAAACACGAACACACCAACCATGAAACTGCCATTCCTCATCAGTGTTTCGGTACCGTCAAGCAAAAAAACAAAAAACAAACAAATAAAGTTCGAGTGAACAGGTGCGCACACAACGTACGCAAAGGCATCACAACCACGGGAGAAGAAGAAGAAGAAAAAGAAGAAGGGGGGGAGGGGGGGGGGGGGGGAGGGGGGGGGGGGGGGAGAGAGAGAGAGAGAGTAGGGGGGGGGGGAAGGGGGGGGGGGGGGGGGGGAGCTGCATGGAGGTACAGCAAGGCAGTGATTTATTTCAGATATTTTTATCCATCGTAACTGAGTATACATATGCTTAGTATGAATTGTTTTTTCATATTCAAAAACATTCATCCATTATTACAATATTCCTCTCGCTCACTCATTCACGCGTCTGTGTATGATTGTTTTCTCTCTCACAATGTGCTTAATATGAGTTGCTACGGATGTTTTCCTTTTACGATTGCACCTCTCCGTAAGACAGAAGTAAGTAAGTAGACATGGCGCTTAACGTCCACAGAAACCATAAGGCTTATTAGGGACGGGGAGAAGGTGGAGGAAGGGGGTGTGGAGGTGAGGAGGTGGGGGAAGAGGGAGATTATATACCTATCATTACACTGTCACCACCAGAATGACTCCTGCATTAAGATGGGCAGCGATGAGAGCCATTTTAATGTTTCATAATTGTGAGGGACAAAGTCACAAGACAGTGTCCACAGACCACAACTTGTGAAGAGAAAGGACAGCCGAAGCGGATTCGAACCGAAGTCCCTCTGCTTACCAACCTAACGCCGTACCGCTAGGCCAAACCGGCTCACACAGACCAGAGAGCCGGCTTGGCCTAGCAGTAAGGCTTTAGGCTGATAAGCCGAGGGACCTCGGTTCGATTCCGCTTCGGCTCTCAGTTTTCTTCAAAGGTTGTGGTATGTCGACACTGCCTTGTGACCTTGTCCCTCACAATTAATGAAACATTAAACTGGCTCTCATAGCTGCCCATCTTAATGCAGGAGTCATTCTGGTGGTGAGAATGTAGCATTAGGTAGTCTCCCTCTTCTCCCACCTCCTGGGATCTCGGTCCCCGCCAGTACCTCCTCGGAGACAACTCAGCGTTAAACCCGTTGAACCAACCAACCAACCAACGAGACAGAGCAATCAAGACTCACCCCACTGGGGGCACTGTAGCGTGACGCAATCAGCTTGAGAGGCCAACGGCATGTGAAAAACAAGTGGCACAGAAACCGTACGGCTACCGTATTCTGTTTGCTCTGCAGCCCAAACAAACCACTCGTTCACTTGATTGTTTGATTTTAGAAACTAGTACGTAATTGGGTTGTTTTGTTTACGACCCGTCAACCTGTTCAAAACGCATAAAAGGTTAAAAAGAATGCTGTTAAGGTTAAAAAGAACGCTATGTTAACAGGTCAAAAACAAAAAACAAAACAAAAAATTCTGAAACAAGGATGACTACTAGCGTTGTAAAACAAGATCCAAACACATAGAAGGTTAAAAAGAACGCTATTTGTTATGACAAAACGCAACATGCGAATTTTCGGCGTAAGACCGTTTTTCAAGCTACAAAAGGACACTTAAATATTTGACTGGACACCAAAACAACATAACAAAACAGCTCAACCAAAAGCAGATGAGTGTCCTACGTCTCATTTTTCACCATTTAACTGCAGTTTTGTAGCTTGAGAAAAGGGGCTTACCCGGAAAATTCGCATGTTGCGTTTTGTCATAATAAACAGCCTATCTTAGGCATTCTCGAAAGTTTCAGTAATATTTAGGCATTATAAGGCCTATCGCATAGGGGTCCTATACACAACCAGGCTCTGGGGCGGCCTGCAACTAAGTCATATTTGTCATCCCGCAGGCGCATGTTGTAGAGTAGTACATAATAATAATAATGTACAGTTACCATGCGCTCATCAACGCCCTGAGCGCTCACATGATACATATTAACCTACATATGATATTCTATACACATGTAGAACATAGTCCTACAAAACGATTTACATAAAGTATTATTTAAAAAAATACGCACTACACACACACACACACACACACACACACACACACACACACACACACACACACACACACACACATACATACACACACACACACTGACTGTAGCAGAAACTGGGTACTGATATTATATTAGTTAGGATGGAAATACTGTGAGAAGAGGAAGGTTTCAGTTTGGCTTTAAAAGATGACAGGGTTGAGCAGTGTCTAATGTCTTGTGGGAGTGAATTCCAAATGTGGGGTCTAAAGCAGGAGAAGGTGCGAAAGCCATGAGTCTTGCGTTTGTATTGTTGGATCTCCAGCATGCGGGTGTCAAGAAGAAAGCGTAGTGTGCAAGACGGAGTGTAGACATGCAGCAGTTCAGAGAGGTAAGCAGGACCAGAACCATTTATAGCACTGAAACACATATAAGCGACTTTATACTTAATACGTTCTGAAATGGGAAGCCAGTGCAGTTTTTCCAGGAGAGGTGTTGAGTGGTGGTGACGGGGTGCCAAGAGAACAAGTCTTGCAGCAAAGTTCTGAATTTTCTGGAGCGGTTGGATGACAGAATTAGGTGTACCCATGAGGAGACAGTTG
>JABMCL010000004.1:1912500-1915000 GCA_018857735.1 Alviniconcha marisindica
AACCCACAAACATGGACAGGAAAGACAGACTGACTGACAGACAGACAGACAGACAGACAGACAGACAGACAGAGACAGACAGACAGACAGACTCTCTCTCTGCCCCCCCCCCCCCCTCTCTCTCTCTGTATCTCTCTGTCTCTGTCTCTCTTTCTCTGTCTGTCTGTCTGTCTGTCTGTCTGTCTGTCTGTCTGTCTGTCTGTCTCTCTCTCTTTCTCTCACGCGTATGTGCAAGAACAACTGGTAGAGGCCAAAGACCTTTTCTGAGTGTGTTGACACAGAATTAAGACTCGCTAACGCCTGCGCTGTAGGCTATGGTTCAGATTATAAAGACAGTGAGGTTTTCACATAACGCAAAATCCCGTCAGTATAATCATACCGTCCATGGCCTAGAAACGCACGGGAAATCAAGCTGGCCCTCTTTGCAACCTGCCACCACGGCCGCCGTACAGCCACCCATTCAAACTCCGGCTGAGACTTTGCAAGTTTAATCGGCCACTGATGGACCCTGGCTGTGAATCGATCGACAGAGAGCGCCGGAACATTTACACGTCTATTCCTGGCGCATCGTTGATTACTGTCACTTCTCAGACCATATGTTTCACTCTCGACCTGATGTTCCTATAACTGTCCTTCCTCAAGACGACACAGAAATGAAAGGACAGAAGAGAGAACTTTCTGTCAGGACAAATTCCCCCTCCTCGTCTGCGACTCCTCCTCCCTCCTTCCCCGCTTCCGCACCCCCCCCCCCACCCCCCCTCCCCGTCCCCCTCACCATCTCTCACCATTTTCAGGGACTTTCACAATACGGACTATTTCCGCTGATGCAAGCAAATAGTGGCAATTACTTAACAAACAACCAGCGTTGGGTTTAATTACTAAGTGAAGTGGAGCACCGTATTTGGAAATCTGCAGTGGATAAACTGAGGTTGCTGAACTGAACTCACTCTCAGTGTCGTTGATGAAAATCTGCACAATGCCAGTTTGGCAATTTCCCTATCCTCAGATTCTATCATGGTTTGCGGTTTACTTTTTCTTTAGCTGGAATACGTTGGTAGGGGGATTACAAACCTCACCGCTCCCTTCCCTCCCTCCTCCCCTGTTTAGCATAAAATTAAGTTTTACATGCGCAATCCTGACTATTTTAAATGATTACAATTAAGTTTCACATAGGTCTATGCCATGCTGTTTTACAGGATTTCGGTTAAGTTTTACATAGGCAATGCTGACCGTTTTACATGATTACAATTAAGTTTCACATAGGCCTACGTAATGCTGATTGTTTTACAAGATTTCAGTTAAGCTTTACATACGTTATGCTGTTTTACATGATTACAAAAAGGTTCCACATACCTAATGCTGTCTTACATGACAACAATTACATTTCACATACGTACTGCTGTTTTAATAAATTATTACTAGTCGCATTACACACACACACACACACACACACACACACACACACACACACACACACACACACACACACACACACACAAACACAATTTGTGTGAAGTTGTATTAAGAGCACCAAAACAGACTCGTATGTCCTATGGCCCCAAAATAGCCACCAATCCAAAAGGAAGAAGAGAAACAATAAAGTTTCGCCGACGCTGTCATAGTTTTAGGTGTAAATGTGGAACTGTTTCAAGCAGTTTGTCCTTAAATTTGGATTTGTTCAGTCTGCACTCTTCTGTACTTGTTTGACCGAGTTGCGGCATCGATCTATAGCCGAAACGGAAGGAGAAGTTCTATAAAACGCTTAGAGACAGTGGTTGTAGAATGATCTCTCTCTCTCTCTCTCTCTCTCTCTCTCTCTCTCTCTCTCTCTCTCTCTCTATATATATATATATACAAACATACACGTTTTTTCCCTTTTATTATAGCCTGATGACATTTTCGGGAGGGGGGGGGGGGGGGGGGGGATGTGGAGGGGGGTCAGAGGGAGAGAAGCATGGTGCTGTTGTAGGCCATGTAGAAATAATGTGTTGTGTGTGTGTGTGTGTGTGTGTGTGTGTGTGTGTGTGTGGTGTGTGTGTGTGTGAAAGAGAGAGAGAGAGAGAGAGAGAGAGAGAGAGAGAGGAGAGAGAGAGAGAGAGAGAGAGAGAGAGAGAGAGAGAGATGGAAAGAACGGGTTAAAATTTGACCGAATCTATTTTAAGTTTAAGGTGTGTAAGGAGAGATGCGATACATATTCTCAATTATTATTACGAAGCACAAGCAGCACAAACATGAAAACACCAGCAACAGAGAGAGAGAGAGGGTGGGGGGGGGGGGGGGGGAGAGAGAGAGAGAGAGAGAGAGAGAGAGAGAGAGAGAAATTACTATCGCCGTTAAACAACTACACTAACAGCGGGATTAAAACCACTCCACTGCAACAACAACGTTAGTACATCCGTGGAACTTCGCCAGCTGCAGTAATAAAACCAGCAGCACTAACAACAGCTGCAACAGCAGCAGCAGCAACACCAACCCATAATCACCACCAACACCACCACTA
>JABMCL010000004.1:1920000-1925000 GCA_018857735.1 Alviniconcha marisindica
CTCTCTCTCTCTTCTCCTTTTGGGTCTCACTCTCTTTAAACGTGTTTCAGTGCTAACACAATGCCTTAATAACCAATTACCTCCTTATTTTTTGTCCACCCTGCACTTCGATCTCTCTCCTTCCCACCCCAACCCCCATCCTCCTGTCCCCCCCCCCCCCCCCCCCCCGCCACGCCGGTCCCCCCACCGTACCCCTCTCTGTCTGTGTGTCTGTTTATCTCTGTCTGTCTCTCTCTCTTTCTTGCGTTGTATGCTTTGCTTGTGTGTCGCTATTGACACTGCTTTGTATTTGGCGTGTCTATGCTCAGTAGGTTTGTTTTGTTTTGTCTTTCTTCCTGTTGTACCATGTAGCTTATATATTCTAGCACTGCCAGTTTTTGAGTCTGGACTAGGATTTTGCTTTGATCTTTTTTGTCATTTCGGCTATGCCTCTATACTTTGCATAGATACGTGTGTGATTTTGTTATTAATGTTGTGTTTTAGCAAGGACATAATGTATTGTAAGACTAGGCTTGTGCCCAAACTCTTTATCCTTGAGTATTAAAGTTCTCTCTCTCTCTCTCTCTCTCTCTCTCTCCTCTCTCTCTTCTTCTTTCTGGCCACGTGCGTGCGTGCATGTGATATATACATATATATTTCCTTGGAAAATATTTTTTCGAGTTCGAGTTCCTCTCTCTCTCTCTCTCCTCTCTCTCTCTCTCTCTCTCTCTCTCTCTCTTTATCCGTGTGTAATAAAGTATCATCTTATTTTATATATTATCTTATCTCTCTCTGTGTACGCGAGGGTATTTCAGGATAAAATGAGGATCGCTACGTTTTTAACATTATCCTCACCGGTAAGACTAATGTTTTAATGGAGCTGTTCAAAGTAATTCCTCCTCTGCAGTCACACACTTAACCTTCTCTAGTTCTATCCGCTGCGGAAATGTAATATATTCCACTGTAGCAGTTTTTCCCCCTACCAGGCCCTTGTTGCAGATATTTTACACTCGACACCCCCCTCCCCACTTCTACACTCGACACCCCCCTCCCCACTTCTACACTCGACACCCCCCTCCCCACTTCTCTCCAAAAAAGGCGCAGTCAAACCAAGAGAATAATAGAAACAGATTTTCACCATAACTGTCGAATAAGCCGGCAGATGTCAGTAGTTACTAGGGTTCATTGTGCTTAGGTTGTGCATAAATTTGGTTGATCTTATTGCTTTTGTATAGTGCGCTTTGGGCTCACGTAAGGTGTAAGCGCCTTACGTAACTAAACATGGTGCTTAACGTCCACAGAAACCATAAGGCTTATTAGGGACGGGGAGAATGGGCGGGGAAGGGGGTATGGAGGTGGGGGAAGAGGGAGATTATATACCTATCGCTACACTGTCACCACTACAATGACCTGCATTAAGATGGGCAGCGATGAGAGCCATTTTAACGTTTCATTAATTGTGCCCTGGGACAAAGTCATAAGACCGTGTCCACAAACCACAACTTTTGAAGAGAAAGGAGAGCCGAAGCGGTATCGAACAGTCTTATCAGTACCCAAACTCCAAGCACTGGTTTACGACATCCTTCCTTCAACCACTGCCGTATTTAGTTACGCCATAGGGTCCAGAAAACTGTCAGCTAACGAGCAGTTTTTTTTTGTTGGTGCTCAAACATAGTAAGTTTGTTACAAACAACTCAAATTATATCAGACGTTTGTTTTATGACTGACCATGTTGCTTACGCCAGCTCAAATAAAACCACAATCGTTTGAATCGAGACGGAACTCTTTTTCTTTACCCGGGGTGGATGCGCCTCATCTTTATGTGCGTGCTTGGGCGCTAGGTTGCTTCTGCAGTCTTCCTGTACCCGAACCTTTCGGAGGGCGCTGACCGCGCCGGTGGACAGCTGCGCGGAGATAAAAGAGTGCCCCTTCAGTGGCGTAACTAAATCTGGCAGAGTTTGGAGGAAGGTGCCGGAAAGCGATGCTCGGAGTGTGAGCCTGTGACTGTCTCATCCCAGGATTCAGGGGTCACAGAGTTCGCACCACACTCCGAGCATCGCTTTCCGGCACCTTCCTCCAAAGGAAGGATGTCGTAAACTAGTGCTTGGAGTTTGCCTGTGACAGTCTTATTCCAGGTTCCTGGGGTCACAGATTCCGTACCTCCGTCCAGGAGAACTTTAGCAAAAAGCACCCTATTCCTGTTGTCTTGAGGCGTCAAGGCATTCTGCTGCACAGAACGCGCAAACACTTTCCTGTACATACATGCCAACATTCTTCCAAGCACTGAACAGGAAAACAATATAGCTCAACCAAAAAATAAAAAATAAAGATAAGTTATTTCGCTTCTCATCTCATCTGTCATCGTTTTTAACCGTTTAACTGTTATTTAAGTGTCATTTTGTAGTTTGACAAAGGGGATTACCCCGAAAAGTTGTGTGTCTGTGTCCTGATCAATAAACGTTCTTTTGAACCTTTTATGTGTTTAGATCAACTTTCACAGGAAAGTTGATCCACACACATAAAAGGTTTTTTGTTTTTGTTTTTGGTCAATATTCCAAAGGCAGGCGACATTACATTCAGCAACCACTGCAAGGCCAAGTGTTGGGTCTGCGTCAGCAGCTGCATGGACGGACACGAGCAATGCGTTTTTCTTGTTCTCTTGGAACCCATTCTTTCAGGCAGAAAAATGCTGTAGCCACCGAACAACTCAAAGCGTGTGATGGGGAGAAAGGCAGGGTCAACGTACAACGCATGTCGGCCAGTATGTGCACCGACGTCCACCCTCCCCCTTCCCACCGTCTTTCACGGTGCTTTATGTCCACAGAAACCATCGTAGGGACGGATAAAGGGGTGGTGGGTACCCATGAATAGCTCGCCCCAGCGCTCCTGCCCTTGTGGGTCGGTCTGGCCTAGCGGTGAGGCGTTAGGCGGGTAAGCAGAGCGACCCCGGTTCGAATCCGCTTCGGCTCTTCTTTCTCTTCAAAAGCTGTGGTCTGTGGACACTGTCTTGTGACTTTGTCCCTCACAATTAATGAAACATTAAAAGGGCTCTCACCGCTGCCCATCTTAATGCAGGAGTCATTCTGGTGGTGACAGTGTAGCGATAGGTATATAATCTCCCTCTCCCCCACCACCACCACCTCCATACCTTCTTCACCCCACCCCCTTCTCCCTGTCCCTAATAAGACTTATGGTTTCTGTGGACGTTAAGCACCATGTTTACTTACTCCGACCCTTAAAGACCGAAAAGACCACCAGAACAGTAATGTTAAGGCAGTGGGGACCCCTCCAGTGCCAAGCAACTTGTGTACTCCGCTAATCGCTGCTTCAACAGCTGCGCGGAACAAAGTCACAAAGACAGTGTCTGAAAAGCAACTGTTGACACCTGAGGCAAAGTACACTCCAACTCGCTGTGAGAGCCCAGCTCCACCTCCGTCCTCTTGCTGCTGCTGCTGTTGTGTTGCTTAATGTCCTCGGATGTCGGTTGACATATATTAGGGACAAGCTGAGACCAATGCGTGAGCACGGTTCAATATTGCTTTACGTCCACGGAAACCGTAAGGCTCGTTAGGACGGGGAGCCCAGGACGGCCATCTCGACTTTCACACAGCTCCTGAACTATGACCCGTCCTAAGTAAGTAAGTAAGTAAGTAAGTAAACATGATGCTTAACGTCCACAGAAACCGTACGGCTTATTAGGGACGGGGAGAAGGGGGGGAAGGGAGTATGGAGGTGGGGGGAGAGGGAGATTATATACCTATCGCTACACTGTCACCACCAGAATGGTTTTGCATTAAAATGGGGCAAATGGGCCATTTAATGTTTCATAGGGAAGTGATGGACAAAATCCCAAGACGAAAAACCCCAACCTTTTGAAGAAAGGAGAAACCCCATGGGGGCCTTCCGCTTCCAGCCTAACCCTTTCCCTCCAACCGGGTCACTAACCCCCCTATGTGATGATGCTTAATGTCCTCAGATGTCCAGTTGACATATTGACAAGCTGTGACAAGCCAAGCAGTGGTTCAATATAGCTTTACGTCAACGGAAACCAGAAGCTCGTTGGACGAGGCAGCCCAGGACGGCCACCTCGACTCTCACCGGCTCCTGAACTAGTGTTGATGAAGTGTTGCTTAATGTCCTCAGATGTCAGTTGACATATTAGGGACAAGCTGTGACCAATGCCGAAGCAGGTTCAATAATTCTTTACGTCCAACGGAAACCAGAAGGCTCGTTAGGACGACAGCCCAGGACGTCCACCTCGACTCTCACACAGCTCTGAACTAGATTGACGTATGTTGATGATGAAGTGATGCTTAATGTCCTCAGATGTCAGTTGACATATTAGGGACAAGCTGTGACCAATGCCGAAGCACGGTTCAATAATTCTTTACGTCCACGGAAACCAGAAGGCTCGTTAGGACGGACAGCCAGGACGGCCACCTCGACTCTCACACAGCTCCTGAACTACGATTGACGTATGTTGATGATGAAGTGATGCTTAATGTCCTCAGATGTCAGTTGACATATTAGGGACAAGCTGTGACCAATGCCGAAGCACGGTTCAATAATTCTTTACGTCCACGGAAAGCCAGAAGGCTCGTTAGGACGGACAGCCCAGGACGTCCACCTCGACTCTCACACAGCTCCTGAACTACGATTGACGTATGTTGATGATGAAGTGATGCTTAATGTCCTCAGATGTCAGTTGACATATTAGGGACAAGCTGTGACCATGCCGAAGCACGGTTCAATATTCTTTACGTCACGGAAACCAGAAGGCTCGTTAGGACGGACAGCCCAGGACGCCACTCGATTCACACAGCTCCTGAACTATGATGACGTATGTTGATGATGAAGTGATGCTTATGTCCTCAGATGTCAGTTGACATATTAGGGACAAGCTGTGACCAATGCCGAAGCACGGTTCAATAATTCTTTACGTCCACGGAAACCAGAAGGCTCGTTAGGACGGACAGCCCAGGACGCCACCTCGACTCTCACACAGCTCCTGACTAGATTGA
>JABMCL010000004.1:1930000-1945000 GCA_018857735.1 Alviniconcha marisindica
ACAGCACACCCAACACACACCACACACACACACACAAACCCAAACACACACACACACACACACACCACACACACACACACACAAACCAGCACGCACACACCACACACACACACACCCACACACACACACACACACACACACACACACACACACCCCACACACACACAAAAAAAAAACACAAAAACAACACACACACAAACACACCCACACACACACACACCACACACACACACACACACACACACACACACACCACACAAAAACACACACACACACACCACACACACACCACACACCACACAAAACACACACACAAAACACACACACACACACACACCACACCACAAAAACACACCAACAAACACACACACACACCCCCAACCCCAAACAGTGGCAAACTAATAGCTCTAGCTCTATACATCGCTTAAAACGAAAGGCGACTAAACGGTCTGTAAAAATGAAGTTAGGTTTCCATGCGGTCAGTTTCCCGCGTCCCAAACCCCCCCCCGGGCGAGTCCATTTTTCAGTGACCTGTTAGGCTGTCACTGCGCGTCGCCGTTCGTCCATGCCCCCTTCTCTGCAGACCCTTACGGGGGGCAGCGTTTTTTTTTATTATTATTATTATTTTTAATTTTTATCTGCTTTTATATAGCGCTTTCTCTGCTCTCGACAGCTCCCGCCTTCCCATATTTTGTCATTTTTTTTTGTGTGTGTGTGTGTGTGTGTGTGTGTGTGTGTGTTTTGTGTGGGGGTGTGTGTGTGTGTGTGTGTGTGTGTGTGTGTGTGTGTGTGTTTAGGGGCGGGAGAAGGGAAGGAGTGTGTGTGTGTGTGTGTGTGTGTGTGTGTGTGTGTTGGGGGTGTGTGTGTGTGTGTGTTGGGGGGAAAGGGGGAGGAAGAGAGAAGGAAGTGTTGTGTGTGTGTGTGGTGTGTGTGTGTGTGTGTGTGTGTGTGTGTGGGTGTGTGTGTGTGGTGGTGTGTGTGTGTTGGTGGTGGGGGGGGAAGGGGGGGGGGGGTGTGTGTGTGTGTGTGTGTGGGGTGTGTGTGTGTGTTTTGGGGGAGGGTCCACAAACAGAAAGGGGAAGGGGGGGGTGTGTGTGTGTGTGTGTGTGTGTGTGTGTGTGTGTGTGTGTGTGTGTGGTGTGTGTGTGTGTGTTTTTAGGGGGGGGGGAAAGGGGGGGTGGGTGTGTTTGGGGGGAGAAGGGGGAGGGGTGTGTGTGTGTGTGTGTGTGTGTGTTGTTGGGGGGGGGGTTTTGTGTGTGTGTGTGTGTTTGTGTTTAGGGGGAGAAAAGGATGGTGTGTGTGTGTTTAGGGGGGGAGAAGGGAAGGGGGGGGGGGGGGGTGTGTGTGTGTGTGTTTAGGGGGGGGAGAAGGGAAGGAGTGTGTGTGTGTGTTTTGGGGGGGGAGAAGGGAAGGGGTGTGTGTGTGTGTGTGGTGTGGTGTGTGTGGTTGTGGTGGAAGGGGGGTGGGTGGATTTTTTTGTGCCCGTCTTATGCGCGTATTATTAAAATCCACGGAAGTGATGCTGGTAGCCTCTTTTGGTTTTTGCATGGCTGGTGCAACGTGAAATGTGCCGTCTCGGGGCAAGTTCTGTGACACCCATTCAATCATCACCCGTTTTAGTGTCCTTCATTCAAAACCCCATAGGTAGGGTGTATTGTGGTTAGCTGTAACCTGCCACTGCACTTTTGGCAGAATGACCGGAACTTTTACGTGCTACTGCGGTAAAAAACGGATACAGAAATAAAATCGCACAGAAAATTTACCTGGGGAAAAAAATTCTCCCGGCTCCTGCCGGGGCTCCCCGGGGCCTTTTGATCAGATCCGACGCTCTAAACTGAGCTATTTCCCCGCTTTTCCCCAAACAAAATGGGAGTTAGTTAGTTTTTGATTTTTAAACCCCCCGTCAACCCCTTACGGGCACCTGAGGACGAACATGGAGGCCAAAGGTAAGGTGATCGAAACCGAAGTCGAAGACAAACATCCACAACAGTGAACGACTTTGTCGTGTGATCCCCAAACAAACTGATGGCTCACCAAAATGTCTTTGTGCAGAGGGAGATCTGTGAAATTTCCCGATCCTCGATTTAAAATTAAAAAGAAGAGAGAGAGAAGAAGAGAAAGAGAGAGGGAGAGAGAGGGGAAAAGGAAGACAGAGCAGACAGACCGACAGACAGACAGACAAGAAAGAGAGATAAAGAGAGAGAGGAGAGAGAGAGAGGAGAGAGGAGAGAGAGAGAGAGAGAGAGAGAGAAAAGAGAGAGAAAAGAAGAGAAGAAGAAGGAGAGAAGAAGAGAAGAAAGAAAGAAGAAAAAAAGCAGAATAGACTTACTGTCATTCGAAATAATGTTCAGAATCACACATTGCGCTGTCAGTAATAAAGAGCTACAAGAACACAATCTCAAGAGAAAGTTTGTATGGATTTCAAGACACACACAAACAGTTATTGCAAAATTGAATGACATTGTAGGCCTGTCATTTCTTTCCTCCCTTTTGGTTGATTTAATTGAAGTTAAGTTTATGCTTTTATAGAATGTTGATCTGGTCTGAAACGACTAAGCTCGGCTCTACATAGAAAACACAACACCACACAACAACAAAAAAAAAAAAAAAAGAGGGAAGGGGAGGGGGCGTTTGATGACTAATTTGTGTATGTCAATAAATTGTGTGTTTTCATGTCGGTTGTTTTTAAGTTGCGTATGCAATGTACATGTCTAGGGCTTGGGCTTATTTGAGAAAGGGCGTTCTAACACCCCACTTTACCATTATTATTATCATTTAGTTGTATTATGATCTTCTTTGAAACCGATTCAAAGGCAACAAAAGACGTGCTTTGTCGCGACAAGCATACATTTGTCGCGACAAAAGACGTACTTTGTCGCGACAAACACGTGCTTGTCGCGACGAAAATGATAGTAGCTAGCCTCCCAGCCGCGTGGCTGTTGTTTCACCTGGGGAAGGTCTGTGCAAACATCACGCGCGTCGGCTGATTCAGAGCATCGCAGAAAAAAGAAAAAGAAAACAAAGAAGCTTTTTTAAATTCGATATAACATCGATAACGCCTTTCAAAACATTTTTTTTTTTTAGCCTAATGCTCTTATTTTGAATTTTTCAACCCGCCAAACAGGGAAGCCTGGAAGCACACTGTATATTGCTTAGTTTGGCAATAAAGATTCAAATGAACACACGCACGCAAGCACGACCTCCTACCCCCCCCCCCCCCCTCCTCCACCCCCTCCCCATCTCCTCCCCACACTTCGACGTATCTCTGGGAGATGGGACGAATAAATGTCTTTTGAAAAGAGAAAGGTTTTCAACGATCCTTTGTAGGAACTGATTGGGGTAACGTGACGAACAGAAACTGGGAGTACCTAGATGTGTATGTGAAACCACCAGAATGAATTATGCAAAAGAGAGAGAGAGAGCGCCAATCGATTGTGATGGGTGGATGCATGCTACCGAATGCTGTGCTTCGAAAAAAAAAACAATCAACAACACACACACACACACACACACACACACACACACACACACACACACACCACACACCAAGACCCCGCACCACGCACGCCGCACGCACCACGCACGCCCAGCCCCACGCCCCGCAGCACGCACGCACACACCACCACACACACAACACACACAAAGGGTAAAAAAAAAGGGGTCTGCAAGTCCCTTAGAAAAAAAGAGAACAAACAAAAAACAACCAAAAAAAAAACAAAAAAAAACAAAAAAAAAAAAACAAAACCACAACAAAACAAAAGGAAAAGGAAAAGAAAAGAAAAAAAAAAAAAAAAGAAGAGAGAGAAGAGAGAGGAGAAGAGAGAGAGAGAGAGAAGAAAAAAAGAAAAAAAGGAAAAAAAAGGAAAAAAAAGACAGACAGACAAAAAACAAAAGACAAAAACAGACAGACGACAGACAGAAAAGAAAAGGGAAAAAGAGGGGACAAAAAAGGGGAGAGAGAGAGGGGGAGAGAGAGAGAGAGAGAGAGAGAGAGAGAGAGAGAAACAGAGAGAGGAAAACAGAAACAAACAAACAAAAAACAGCATCACACGAATGAACAAAGAAAGAAACAAAATCCAACGGCCAGCCGGAAGGCACTTGCGCATACTCACTTGCGGTCTTTCCGCTTGTTGTCCGGCTGGTCAGCGTCCTCCCCGCTACGTGTCCGGTCTTTCCGGCCCAGTCTGGCCACCAGGTTGGACACGCGGCGAAACACGCCCGACATCCTGCCGCACGCCTGAAACAACAGCAGTTCAAATGATGATGATGGCGATAATAATAATAATAATAATAGGCGGGTTTTAGAGCGCCCCTTTTCAAATGAGTCCTAGGTGCGCGCGTATATATTTCACACTCAATTTTTTTTTTTAAAGACATCAAAACACACAATATTAACATACACAGAGTGAAAAATGATTTGGTACAACATACGGCGCGCCGGCCACCACCACCACACCAACACCACCACCACACACACCACACAACACAAACGCGCGCGCGCGCGCAAACACACACACACACACACACACACACACACACACGAAACGCGCCCCCCCACACACCACAAACACCAAAAAAAAAAAAACCCCCCACACGCCCCCCCCCCCCCCCCCACCACCACCACCCCCACCCCACCCCCCCCCCCCCCCACCACCCCCACGCCCCCACACGCACGCCCCACGCACGCACGCACCCCACCACCACCACACCACACACACACACACACACACACACACACACACACAGAAAGATTTACTTCAGGCAGGCTGGACACAGTTAGAAGTGTCAGGAGTAAGAGACAGAGGAAAAGGGTGAGTCTAGACCCGTGACTTGAAGGAAGACAGAGTCTAGCATGTCGCACAGAAAAAGGGGAAATTTGTTCCAGACGGAGGGCCAGTGAAAAAAAAGGGCGCGCTGTCCTTAAATTTTTTGAGTCTGTTTGGAACACGAAATCGGATTTATCAGCGGAGGAGCGGGGGTGTGTTTAAGGGGTGAAGGTCGGAGGAGCAGTGAAAGTGGAACCTGAAACCAGACTGTTGACCACGCCGTCTCAATGACTGGCACTCTCGTGTTTATTGTGTTTTTTTTGTGTTGTGTGTTTTGGGGGGGGGGGGGGACAAACAAAAAAACCCCAAAACCCACACACACACACACCACACACTCACACACACACACACAACACACACACACACACACACACAAAAAACCACACACCCCCACACACACACACACAAATGTAGGGGGGAAAGAAAATTTTATATGTGTCTTATTATTACTATATTAATTATTTATCATTGTAAGAGCTCTTCTTATTTACATCAGAGATCTTGCTCCACGACTGAAATCAAAGTTCTTCTTTTTTTCAGTTTGAAAGCACCGGGCTTTGATCTTAATCTAACAAACGTCCGCTTCTCAGTTTTCAGCAAAAAACGGGGTTCTCACAGGTTACTCGGATGCCAGAAAAAGCTTTACCGATCCCGGGAAACCCGGAATTCCCCTCGAAATTCGGCGGGTAGAACGACGAATAAATTTTAAAAACTGCAATCCTCTCAGGACTTCCCCAAAAGTGAAATTCATCATCACGACGACCTGGCCCAAGGCGCACAACAAAAAACACTTCTTTTTTTTTTTTTTTTTTTTTTTTTTTTTTTTTTTTTTAAACACCGGCCCAACCCGTTTTCTGGTCCGCCCCCCCCCCCCCCCCCCCCCCTTCCAATCTCCGCCCCGCGGGACAAAAATATCAGCCCAGCAAACATTAAAACCTTTCCAGAAAGAAATAATGGACCGGCGTACAACAGCTTTATTTATCTTCCTAAAAAAAAATCGACAGAGAAAAAGGCCCAGAAGAGGAGAAGAATCAGAAAGAAAAACGGCAAGGAGACGCGAACAGCAGCAGCAGCAGCAGCACAACAACAACAACGACGACGACGACATCCCCGGCCGCCAAAATTAGAACAGCAATTCAATAGCCCCATTACAAGATAGGTATAAAAAGGCAACAACGCTTCCGGCGCTAGCTGAGGTAAGCATGCGTAAAAAGAAGCAGTGACAAAAGGTCGGGTGTACTTGAACTACCCGATTTAGCGCCGAGACTTCTGAGAACTGGAAAAGCGTGGGAGGATGCTGAATTCAGGTTAATAAGACGGACGCGCGTGTCTGCAAAGGCGCTGTTGTTGTTGTTGTTGTTGTTTGTTTGGTCTGTTTTTAGGTCAGGTTTAGTTTTTCAGGTCTCTCTGTCTGTCGCTGTTTGTCTGTCTGTCTCTCTCTTTTTGCCTATTTCACTATGAATATCTTGACTACTATTAGTACTGTAGCAACGGCAGATATATGAGTCGGCCATTGAGCTAATATCTTCACCGTTGAGAAATCAAGTTTAATCAATCACTCATCCCTCTCTCCTCTCTGTCTTTTTTCTGTCTTTTGTCTGTTTTTTTGTCCCTGTCTGTCTTTTTCTTTTTTTTTTTTCTCTCTCTCTCTCTCTCTCTCTCTCTCTCTCCCCCCCCGTCTGGGCTGCCATTGCAGTGATTTGTCATTTGAGGTGTCTCACTATCGTGTGCAATATGCGAGTGACCTTTTGCTCCGAAATTCCTGGAGAGAGAGAACTCGAACTCGACTCGAAAATTTTAATACTCAAGGAAGTAGCGTTAGGTCCAGTTGGACCTATTAAACACAAATACCACGAGCAGATACTATAAGTACGAATAAGCAAAAGGGAAAAAAGGGAAAAAGAGAAAAAAGAGAAAAGGAAAAAGAAGAGAGAGAGAGAGAGAGAGAGAGAAAAAGGCCCCCGTTATAAACTCATAATACACCAAAAACAAACAACACACACACACACACACACACACAAACCCCAAAAACCCCACACACACACACACACCCCCACACACACCCCCCACACACACACACAAAACACACCCCACCCCACCCCCACTCACCCCAAAAAAAAAACACACCTCCCCCCCACACACACACACACAAACCCCCACACACACACACACACACAAGTGACCTAGTTGAGTGGACCGCCCGTTCAACAAAAACATAGTGACATACACCATCGACCAGCTTCCTTCAACAGGAGGATGTGTCAGTGGCTGCAGCAACGACCAAAAAATCTCTCTCTCTCTCTCTCTCTCTCTCTGATGAACGAAACCTAACCAACATACACGATCGACCCCACTGTTCAACAAGACAACGCCTTTATGACTGAAGCAACAGAAAACTCTCTCTGTCTCTATCTCTGTCTGTCTGTCTCTTTGTCTCTCTGTCTGCCTGTCTGTCTGGCTGTCTCTGTTTCTGTGTGCCTGACTGCCTGCCTGCCTTGTTGCCTGTTTGTCTGTCTATCTCTGTTTTTATGTCTGTGTCTGCCGGCCTGCCTTTCTGTCCCTGCGTCTGCTCTTCTGTCTGTCTGACTGTCTGTCTGCTTTTCGGTCTGTGTCTGTCTCGCAATTGAATACTGCTGACAGCGTGACAATCGGCATTCTCCTCACTAGAAAAACAATGCTCTCTCTCCCTCCCTTCCTCTCTCTCTCTCCCACCACCCACGACCCCACTCTCCCTCTCTCCCGTCGTCCTGATGTGACCTGTGTGGCTGAGTGGATGTTAAAAGTCAGGACCTAACTAGTTCTCTCCCTGTCGCTCCGTTTCACACCAAACCAATGACCAACGTGCACACTTCAAAGCAGGCAGAATTGTGCCAGCTACGTGACTTTGTCTAGATGTGCACGTCCGCGTGGATCCGTTAGATGTTAGATTAGTCCTGAAGCAGGCGATCCTTACCACCCCAATCAAGAGAGAATGAAGGAAGAAACATCTGCAGCAGCTACAACCTGAGACAATGAGAGTAAAACCAATGTATCAGAGCTCGGTTCCGGATAAACGCAGATTACATAGGGGACAAAACTCGTGACTCACTCACGACGCGCACGCTTTTCCATGAGTATTTCCCCCTGGAAAACTCCTTGGCGATAGTCTGCGCGCGTGTTCAGTAAAGGAAATAAAACTCTTTGAGTAAAGTAAGTACAGAGTCTCTGTGAGCCGGTTTGGCCGAGTGGTAAAGCGTTAGGGTGGTAAGCAGAGGGACCTCGGTTCTAACCCGCTTCGGCTCTCCTTTCTCTTCAAAGGTTGTGGTCTGTGGACACTGTCTTGTGACTTTGTCCCTCGCAATTTATGAAACATTAAAATGGCTCTCATCGCTGCCCGCCTTAATGCAGGTCATTATGGTGGTGACAGTGTAGCGATAGGTATATAATCTCCCTCCCCCCCCCCCCCCCCCCCTCCCACACACCTCCATATTCCCTTCCCCCCCTTCTCCCCGTCCCTAATAAGCCTTATGGTTTCTGTGGACGTTAAGCGCCATATAACAACAGAGTCTCTGGGGCGTCGGCCCACGTGACTCTCCGGCATCGCTGCATGTCCATCTTAATGCAGAAATCATTCGGGTGGTGACAGTGAGTGTGGTGTTACGTATAGTCAAGTCGCCCCCCCCCCCCCCCCCCCCCCACCTCCCCAACCCCACCTTTTCCAGTCGGGATCTCGGTCTCCGTCACTTCAGTGGCAGACTGGCAACTCCGCGGCGTCACAGGAAAGTCTGACGAACGTAGCAGCAGCAGCAGCAGCTGTAGTAGTAGTAGTAGCAGTAGTAGTGGGACTTAGTGTTCACTGTAGCAGTAGTAGTAGTAGTAGTAGTAGCAGCAGTAGTGGGACTTAGTGTTCACTGTAGTAGTAGTAGTAGTAGCAGCAGCAGTAGCAGTAGCAGCAGTAGTAGTAGTAGTAGTGGGACTCAGTGTTCACTGTAGTAGTAGTAGTAGTAGTAGTAGTAGTAGTAGTAGTAGTAGTAGTAGTGGGACTTAGTGTTCACTGTAGTAGTAGTAGTAGTAGTAGTAGTAGTAGTAGTAGTAGTAGTAGTGGGACTTAGTGTTCACTGTAGTAGTAGTAGTAGTAGTAGTAGTAGTAGTAGTAGTAGTAGTAGCAGCAGCAGCAGTAGCAGTAGCAGCAGTAGTAGTAGTGGGACTCAGTGTTCACTGTAGTAGTAGTAGCAGCAGCAGTAGCAGTAGCAGCAGTAGTAGTAGTGGGACTCAGTGTTCACTGTAGTAGTAGTAGTAGTAGTAGTAGAGTAGTAGTAGTAGTAGTAGTAGTAGTAGTAGTGGTGGGATTCAGTGTTCACTGTAGTAGTAATAGTAGTAGTAGTAATAGCAGTAGTAGTGGGACTTAGTGTTCACTGTAGTAGTAGTAGTAGTAGTAGTAGTAGTAGTAGTAGTAGTAGTAGTAGTAGTAGTAGTAGTAGTGGGACTTAGTGTTCACTGTAGTAGTAGTAGTAGCAGTAGTAGTGGGACTTAGTGTTCACTGTAGTAGTAGTAGTAGTAGCAGCAGTAGCAATAGCAGCAGTAGTAGTAGTGGGACTCAGTGTTCACTGTAGTAGTAGCAGCAGCAGCAGTAGCACGGTAGTCGTAGTAGTAATAGTAGTAGTGGGACTCAGTGTCCTCTGAGGTCAAACTGACACATTCAGCAGGGACAAGCCGAAAAGAAAAACTCTTAAACATCTAATTTTTCTGACACGGTGTGGCTGTACAACTAGCAAGCATGTAGCCTGTTCCTTAGCAGTGTCACGCTTGCATCATTACCCTGCTCCCCCACCCCCCATCTCTACGCCCCAAATAAAATCAGTGTCGGTCCACGTGTCCCCGACCTAACTCACCACATCCCGGAAGACACATGCCTGGGCTGACGGTGCCGGGAAAACCGGGCTTTTACTGTCTGGTGACTGAACTGTGACTGATCACAACACTGACTCATCGCACACAAACTGAAGACAAAGCGACAGAAGCGAACCGTGCTTCGGCATTGGCGGGTCACAACTTGTCCCTAATATGTCAACTGACATCTGGGGACATTAAGCAACACTTCATCGGGCGTCGGAAGCCTAGACTGCGCGGGAATCCGCTGCCTCTCACTTAGGTCTGGAAAAAAAGCAAGCTGACGTACCTTTCAGTCGAGCTCTCACAGAGGTTGGTCTGTAACTGGTACCGTCTCCAGGAACGAAAACCGGGCCACCGCCGTCATGTTTCCAACAGCTGCACCGCACGAGGCTGTCCTCCGCGTAACGTGGAAACTAGAGATTTGTCAGTGACTTCACTGAAGTTTCCCCCCTACACTTGAAACGGCAAACACGGGTCGGATATCCTGCTGGTGACAGGTCAGACTGCAGACACCGCCGATAAGGGGTGTTGTGTTGATTATGGGCATACCTGTCTCCCTCCCACCGACCCACCCTACCACCGACATACACAGTGCAGCCAGCTCTGACTCACGCCAAAAAAACAAGCGACCAAGGCAGTCAATTGAACAGGAAGCGAAAACGTAAGGCGCTATCAAAGTTTGTCATCTCGGTTCGGTATAGACAAGGGTAGGGGATGGGTGGGTGGGTGGGGGCGGGGGGGGGGGGGGGGGGGAGAGAGGAGGAGGAGGGAGGGAGAGAGAGAGAGAGAGAGAGAGAGAGAGAGAGAGAGAGAGAGAGAGAGAGAGATATCCGTATCTCGGTGTGTACAGAAAGAACTGAATTCAGTGAGCGGCGTATGTCACACTGTTGCCCGTCTGTTTGGGCTTTGGTTCGGAGTAGGACAAGGATGGGCTACAGGCAGGAGTTGAACATGCTATATGTATTATGAGCACTTACACCAGGGCTTGTGAACCGGTTTGGCTTAGCAGTAAGGCTTTAGGCTGGTAAGCAGAAGGACCTCGGTTCGAATCCGCTTCGGCTCTCCTTTCTCTTCAAACGCTGTGGTCTGTGGACACTGTCTTGTTTGTGACTTTGTCCCTCACAATTAATGAAACATTAAAACGGCTCTTATGGCTGTCCGTCTTTATGCAGGAGTCATTCTGGAGGTGACGGTGTAGCGATAGTATATAATCACCCTCTTCCCCCACCTCCATACCCCCTTTCCCCCATCTCCCCGTCCCTAATAAGCCTTGTGGTTTCTGTGGACGTTAAGCACCATGTTTGCTTACTTACTTATTTACACAAGGGTGCTCCGTGTTTGTTACATGTCAGCCAGTTTGACCCTTCTTAGCGCTAGCGAGCCAAGCCCATTGCCCACAAGGCGCCGAGATGTTAACGTCAATGTGCTGACCCCACTGTACAAACTCACAATAGCTTATTCAGCTGTCCTTGAAGAGATACCATAATCAGCAAGAGGACTGGCAGCATACACAGTGGACAGAATGTTCACTCGCTGAGCATTAAACGGGTTCATTGTAACCAATAATATAGTCTGTCAGTGAGACCCCTGAATAATCAGTGTCCGAGTCGTATTACGATAATGAAACCAGCACACAGACAAACACGCACGCACACACACACGCGCACGCACACGCACTCACGCGAGCGCGCGCGCACACACACACACACACGCACACACACACACACACACACAACACACACACACACCACACTAAACACACGCGCACTCACGCACGCACTCATGCACACCAACACACACACACACACACACACACACACACACACACACACACACACACACACACACAACCACACACATACACACACACACGCACGCATACACCACACACATACACACACGCACGCCCCCCCACGCACACACACACACCACACACACACATTTTACATTGTGGCGATTCCGGAAGCGAAAGAGAATTGTCTGCAGAAGGGGATTCATCTACAGCCAGCAGCAGTCACCGAACTCAGTTACGACAATCCCTTACGATGCGCAACAGGGCGAAAGCTACCGACTGCTTTTCCCTCGTGCCTATGTAAGGCATGGCCACAAGACGGCAGCAACAGAGCAGCCCCTTCCACGATGACCCGACAGGAACACCAGCACCGGAAGGAAGCCTGTCCACTGCGCTGCCGCGAAACGGCAACACGCACTTCCGGTGCAATGTCACTGAGCTACCGCCAAACGGCAACACGCACTTCCGGTGCAATGCACCCACTGAGTCACGTGGAGCTACCGCGGTGCAATGTCACTGAGCTACCGCCAAATGGCTACACGCACTTCCGGTGCAATGCACCCAGAGCAGTGGGTAGCTGTGTGAAGGTGCATGCTCGTCGAATGTCGATTTTTGCTCGCTATTTTCTGCCCCAGCCGTACTCGTTTCAGCCCGTCTCCCACTCATTCTTATCCGCAGCCTCTTATCAAGTCACGTAAAGCACAGTGAACCAGTTCTTCGCATGCTGCTGAATTACTGGTATGTCAGTACAACAGGCAGCTAACATGGCGTCTGTTTCTGGGATCATGAGGTGATATCTGGTAATCCCCTTTTTTTACTGGGGGCGGTAGGGAGCTTCAAATGCCCCCCTCCTCTTCCCCGACGAAAACACGAACCAAACCACGAACAGCATTTTGTTGTTAAGTGCTCAGCCATGCTCTTCACGTCATTAAAATGATACCATCAAGAAAAATGCTACGGTCCGTTGACCTTAAAACTCGTATGCCTATATAGTGTATGGCTGCGTTTTAACCTGAACGGGCTTTGCGTATGGCTTCGAGTTGACCTGAGTAGGTCAGGGGTATGGCTACCATTTGGACCTGAATAGGGGCGGTTAGTGTACGGCTTCGATTTGACCTGAATGTATGTAGTGTATAGAACAGCTACCAGTTAACTCGAGCATTATGTTTAACCTGAACATACTCAGCGTATGGCTACGCTTTCACCTGAATAAGCCTAGACTATGGCCATGACTTTACCCGAACGTAGTCAAGCAATGTATGGCTACGATTTGGCCTGAATACTAAAAGTATGGCTGTACGATTTGGCCTGAACACTAAAAGCACAGCTGTACGATTTGGCCTGAATACGAAAAGTATGGCTGTGCGATTTGACTTGAATGCTAAAAGTATGGCTGTACGATTTGGCTTGAATGCTAAAAGTATGGCTGTACGATTTGGCTTGAGTGCACTCACAGTGTGCCGTGCGACATTTTATACATATGGCAATGATTTTACCTCCATATTAAGTGTGTGGCTCCGATTTCTACTGTATACCATAATTTTATGTAAGACTATGATCTTGCCGCATGTTGTATGTAAGGGTGCAATGTAACAGCATGTCCTAGCTGTGTATACTTTTTTTCTTTTTCTTTTCTTTTTTGCAAGAGTAATATTGAAGGAAGCGACTCTTGGAAAATTAGCATTTGATGTATGTGTACGTATGCTTCGTTTGACGTTTGTGTGGGAATTGGTTTTGTGGACTAGACTCGAGAAATGATGGGAAGTGTTTTGAAATATGCATTAAACTTTTTTTGCATAATTATGACGGAGACTGAGAGCGCTGAGGGTACCCTGTGCGGTCGATAGGACGTTAGAATTGATTTTTTTAAATTTTATTTTATTGCTAAGCAACCTGATCTGCAAACTATAATTATGTAATTCTGCAAGAAGGATTTGACCTGTGCATATGATTTCAACTGAATAGTAAATCTCTTTCTCTCTCTGTCGCATTGTCTCCCCCCCCCCCCCCCCCTCTCTGTCTCTGTCTGTCTGTATCGTTGTCTCTCTCTCTCTCCCTCTCTCTGTATCTTTGTCTGTCTGTCTGTCTCCCCCTCTCTCTGTCTCTGTCTGTCTGTCTCGTTGTTTCTCTCCCCCTCTCTCTGTCTCTTTGTCTCTCTCCCCCTCTCTCTGTCTCGTCTGTCTGTCTCTTGTCTCTCCCCCCCCCCTGTCTTCTCCCTCTTCTGTCTCTCTCCCTTTTCCCCTGTCTCTGTCTGTTTCTTTGTTTTCTCTCCCCTCTCTCTCTTCTCTTCTGTCTCCTTTTTTCCTCTCCCCCCCTCTGTCTCTTTCTGTCTTCCCCCCCACTCTGTCTGTCTGTCTCTTTTCTCTCCCTCTCTCTCTGTCTCTGCTTCTCCCCCCTTTTTGTCTTCTGTCTCTTTCCCTCCTCTCTCTGTTCTGTCTCCCCTTTTTCTGTCTGTCTCTTTTCTCCTCCTCCCCCTCCCCCCCCCCCCCCGCCGTCCACTCTCTCTCTCTCTCCCCCCCCTTCTCTGTCCCGTCTCCCCCCTCTCTGTCTCTGTCTTCTCTTCTCCCCCGTCTCTTCTGTCTCTCTTGTCTCCTCCCCCCTCTCTGTCTCTCTTCTCTCTTCCTCTCCCCCTCTCGTCTGTCTCCCCCCTCTCTCTCCTCTCTGTCTGTTTTGTCTGTCTCTTCTGTCTCTCTCCCTCTCTGTCTCTGTCTATCTCCCCCCCCCCTCTCTCTGTCTGTCTGTCTCTTTGTCTCTCTCCCTCCTCTCTCTGTCTGTCCCCCCCTCTCTCTGTCTGTCTGTCTCTTTGTCTCTCTCCCCCTCTCTCGTCTCTGTCTGTCCCCCCCCTCTCTCTGTCTTCTGTCCTTCTCTCCCCTCTCTCTCTCTCTGTCTGTCTCTTCTGTCTCCCCCCTCTCGTCGTCCCTTTGCTCTCCCTCCTCTCTTCTCTGTCTGTCTGTCTCTTTGTCTCTCTCCCCTCCCCTCTCTGTCTCTTCTGTCTCCCCCTCTCTCTCTCTCTGTCTTCTGTTGTCTCTCTCCCTCCCTCTCTGTCTGTCTCCCCTCCCTCCCCCTCTCTCTCCTGTCTTCTGTCTTCCCCCCCCTCTCTGTCGTCTGTCTCTTTGTCTTCTCCTCTCTCCTCTCTGTCCCCCCCTCTCTGTCTGTCTGTCTCTTGTCTCTCCCTTCTCTCCCCCCCCTCCCTTTTCCCCCCCCCCCCCCCCTCTCTCTCTGTCGCTCTGTGCTCTTCCATCTCTCTCTGTCTCCTGTCCTTTGTCTCTCTCCCCCACTCCCGTCTGCGCACACGTCCTTGGTGTGGCCACGACCCATGCGCCTGAACCATGGCCTGACACCACAACCGTGACAGGATAATCCCTCACCCGGCTTTACACAAGCCGACGCCTAGACAACGGGTGGGGATCGGTCGGGTGCAGATACGGGTGGGTAGTTGGCCATTGCATAACGGTGAATTGTACAGATATTTACATTTCCCCCGGAATTTGAATTGTCTGGGCGAGAGGG